>VZTE01001195.1:1992096-2118415 GCA_013397775.1 Eulacestoma nigropectus
AAAAGAAAAAAAAAAAGACGGAGGCTATGTACAATTATTAGTTGTTTTTTTAATCCCATTTGTACACAGTGGTTTGGGTCCAAGTGGAACTGGAAAAGATTCAGTTATACATAGTTGGATACATATGGTCCAGGATAAAATGGTACAAGGTAACTTTTTTGTTTCAAAGACTGAACAATTGTCTTTGAAACAATTTATTTCACTTTGTCCAGGATATTTTAGTGTTCTGAAGGACAGGATTCCTAAATTACAAATCCATTTTCCCACAGTGTCTGTCACGAGGGTATTTGAGCCCCTCCTGGTGATAGCTTTGTCAGCTATGAAAATACTGGGCTTTCCACACTTTTACAAATTATATGCTTTAGGAACAGAGAGGTATAAATTATTTTCTCAAGTTTATGCAGCTTGTCTGGAACACAACAAAAACATTCAACCTCTAGTTTTCTCACAACAAAAACATTCAACCTCTAGTTTTCTAAGTCCTAATCTAGAGCATGAATCAAAAGTAACCCTTTCTTCAGAAGTGAGATGAAGGTGAGCTTGTAATCAGAAATGTCAATCACATGTTTCAACTCAACAGGACTAGGATTTACATATCTTGAAATCAGAGAGCAAGTCCATATGGGATCAGTAATAAGGTATGTCCTGGATATTTCTCACACATGCTACATGAAATTCACTGAATAGTATAAATATAGGGAGAAATAAGTCACAATCTCTTCGCCTTTACTACACAATAGCTGGAGTCCTCTGTGTATTGCATATGTGCTGCCTTGAACTTCCAAGTTCCAAGGCCTTATATTTAAAAGTGTTCCCACTGTATTTTATTTGCTGAGTGCGCAGCATCTTTCCCCTTCCACACTATTTATTAAGTAATAATAAGCATATTACAGTAAAACAAGACAACTACTTGGAATTAATACCAAAAAAAAGAAAAAAGAAAAAAAAAAAGAAAGAAACCTGAGACACTCTAACCATTCAACTGTGCTCAGAGGACACGCAGTAAGAATCTGTAGTTGCCAGGAAAATAATTTTATAAAGAAAAATACGCACACTTGAAAGAACTGAGGGACAGCTGCTACTAGCCACATTGAAATGGTTGTCCCAGTGACATAACCACATAAAATAGGGATTTTTCTCTCCTGATTTACAGTTAACACTCTTTTCACAATCCTCTCAAACAGAACTAATGCAAAGATGTGCTACAAAACTGTCATGGCATTTCAGCTTCATATGCAAAATAAAAACGAAACTATTTCTGAAAAAAACAACATTTTTAATATATTTGTAGTCAAAAAACACACTTAGTCCAGTAGAACTTGAACACTCCTCAGTGCTGATAGCACTTTTGCCTTCTTTTCTTCATAGCACATTTCAAGTGAGCCACTGAATCCATGCAAAACTTTATCCAGCACATATTTTGTCTCCCACAGCTACACATTGAGAAATCTGGAATACGTCATTGCACCTGTAAAGTAAACTGTACACATTTTAGTCACAATTTTTTTTATTCTGCAGAGAGCTTAAGTTTTCCATTTTTGCAGTTTGACTCTTCCAAATATTTCTGGAGGAAAGGCTCAAATATATAAACAGATGTCTAACAAAGTCTTGAGTTTTACTGAGGCTAGAGGTCTGAAGAAGACATCACATCTAGCAGGTCCCCCAAGTGTTTGGGAAAGTCAACCTCAGGCTGAAAGCTGTATTTTCATTCTTTTCTAGTAAGTAGCTCCTTGCAATCATGCAACTTCTTTATGAATACTACAGTGCTGAGCATACAATATGAAGCTACAGCTTCTCAAATTTCATCATGTAGCAGCCACTGCTGGATATTCATTTGTTTAATTTCTTGGCATTTCCTGGCTAATACATATCTGATTACAAAAGAACATCATAGTATAAAGTAACTTGGAATATTTAGCTGGAGGAACTTTTTTAAGTCTCAGGCTATCACAAAAGACAATCTGACCAAGAACCAGAAGCATGACCATAACAATAATTTTTGGAATTATGGGTGTTTTGATCAGTCAGAAGGAACTTGAGATTTTTTTCAAGTTGTAGAGAATCACTGTTAGGAAGTATTGCAACTAAATGGAAAACAGACTCTGTTATACTGACTCTTACTGGATCACTCAGGTAGTTCTGCATACAGATTTTACAGAGACTGCGTAAGTCTCTCTGGCATGACCAGAGTCAGAAGCACTGTAGGTTATTAAAAATTTGATCTAGACACAGGAACACAGATTTCCACAGGCACTTAAAATTGTGTTCCCAGAGAAACCCGCAGCAGCCAGCCATATGCTTTGACAGTACTGCTCCTTTTTTCTCCTTAGAATTTATCACTGAGAAACTTGAAAACCTTGCAGATAACCTCTCAAAATAATACTAAACTGCAACTTGGCTATGAAAAGCTACAAAACATTCAGGTACATTTTTTCACAAGATTGATATAATTTGACTGTGCTGTATTTTGAGACATTGTGATGATCACTACTTAAATGTTTAGGGGGAAAAAAGCACAGATTGGCTGAATTATATGTATGTTGTGATTCCTACTCACTAGGAAAAGGAAAATTCACCCTGGGGTGGTGAGGAGTGGTGGTGTTTTGTTTTTCTTTTTGATTGTTGATAAGACAAACAGATGCACAGTATACCAGACAGATATTTAAGTGGAGTTGTAAGACATTCTAAAACATTGGTCATGCATCTTACAGCATACAATGATATGCTACTTTGAAAAGTAATGTAAAAGACTGCCATCTCACTGTGATTTTACTTTATAGAAGTGGACTTATCTGTACTCAGAGATCAGTGGCTAGCAAGCTGTGAAATTGCAGCACGTTGGATCCTCCATGGTAATCGTACACTCTGCTACCTGGAACCACTGTCAGGGCACATTAATGACATTCCTAAGGTAAACTGATAGAGCCAGCACAGCGTAAATTCATAACTAGTACCAACTGCTGCCTTCAAGGAGAATGGTATACAATTGTGAGCAAGAACATGTTTGTATCTAGATGAAGTCTGTTAGCTTCCATATAGACATATCTTAATGTTTCTAAACACTCTGGGTTATACTAAAGGAGGTTTTTTATCACAAAAAGCTATTAACCCACTTCCAGACACAGGCTTCTTAAGAAACGATGCAAAATATTAAATGCTGTGCTCCATCTGCAGAAGTAGAATGAAGGAGCAAGCAGCACAACCTTACTGAAAGCTTTGACAAGTACTGCAAAGGCAAGTCTAAGAACATTTGCTATTTCCCTTGACTTGAAATCTTGCTTCAGCAGATCATATACTTTTTCTGTTACATTTTTGAACTTGTAAAATACCTGCATATGCCTCTGGTAACTACTAGTGTTCTGCAATTAGAGGGGAGAAATCTAACATGGACAAACCCAAAAGCATCACTTATAATTACTTTTTGGAGGCTAGAGCTCTTAAAATAGTCTAGAAACTCCCAGAGTTTTCTGACTACCGGGTAACACTTAGATTTTTAAACAATCAAAAGCTTTACAGTTTTGATTTACAGGTTATTCTGTCTTTTCCAACAATTTGTCCTACTTTCACAGCACATACTCCAAATTCTCCTTGGAAAGGGAATCATCTTATGCAATAAACAAGGGTCATCTTCAGCACTATTTAAACTTAAAATTTAAACTTTTGTCCTATACTTCCATTTTCTGGTCTTAATTTAAAAACTCACTTAGCAGACTTACACATCTATCTCCAGTGCCAAACAAATAAATATAAGCCCTTCCTGCAATTTTATCAGTTCTTTCTTGACTTGATTGTCAGAGAAAGAAGTTCAAAGAGCAGAAACTTTACGAGCAATGCTGGTGTTATCAAAACATCGGGAGCTTTTCCATCAGCGTTTGAAGGCATTTCACTTCTGGGCCGTTATCTGATTTCCGACAGAAATCCCACCGGCGTCCCAAGTCCCTCCTCTGCCGCGTACAGCTGTGTCACCGCGCTCCAGGGGTGTGAACTGACGGAGAAGCCGCCGCTCAAACCGCAAAGCCAGCAGAAAGCCGGGATCTTGCACAACCCCCAGCGCCTGCCGCTCCCAAGGCAGCCGCCCCCAGCCCCCGCCCAGGCGCCGCTCACGAGGAGAGCCCCGCGGGCAGCGCCGGGACTGCGGAGCCTCAGCGCGCTTGGCTCGATCGGCGGTGCTGCGCCCCGCCCGCCCCGCTCCGCGATGCCGGTGCGTGAGGGGAGGGTGGGCGGCAGCGCGGGCAGGGCCTGCGCCGCCGGCGTCTGACGGGACTTCTCCTTTCAGAGCTTCCTGAAGTGGCTGCTGTTGACCTTGGGGGTCGCCGTCGTTGTTGTGGCCATCACCGTGCCCCTGGTGCTGCTCAGCCGCAGTAAGTGCGCGGCGCGGCCGCGAGGGGAGGGCGGCGGGGGGCTCGCTGCGGCCGCCGGCGCTCGGCGCATCCACGGCAGCGGGGGAAAGTTCTGCGGAAAGTTTGTGCCTCAGGGAACGGGATCCGCAGAGCTGGAGCTGCTGGTTCCTGGAAACTGGGAGGTACGGGCGTCTCACCAGGGACGGTGGGGGGCACAGGGACAATTAAAAAGTCTCTTGATTTTCCTGTATGCGCTAGTAATAGTTAGAAGCATTGTCGTTTTCAGCATTTTCTGTTCTTATTGTGGCCAAAGGCTCTCGAACCAGCAGTAAAATGGCAATTACTCATTTTTCTGGGGTGTATTGAAGAGGTAAGGTTATATTCCCTCATTTGCTTTGTTTACACAACTTTTGTTAATGCCTTTGAGTGAAATTATATAAACAGCACAGTTTCAGAGGTCAGAAAAGTAGAGAAAGATTTGGAATGTGGTTTTGGACTCTGATCAGTTAGCACTTTCCAGGTTGCCCTTGTAGCTCTGGATGTTAATGTGAAACAGCATTAAATCCTGATCAAGCAAGGCATTGCTTTCAGCTGGTAGAACAGAGCTGCTCTCGTTTTGTGTTCTTACGATTAAGAGCTGAGCAGTCGTAATATGTATAATCAGCACTGCAAACTGTAAGGGAGTGTTTTCTAGGCTAGACCTAGGTCCGAGAGGTGCACCCCAAAAAGATTGAAGATATGTATGCTGATCTTGACGATGTGTTCAGAAATTGCTTATGTGCACACAAAGTTGTGGGGGTTTTGTTGTGTCAGTTAAAGAGGCGGAGCTTGTGTCACTGGTGCTCTTGTGTCATGATTTACATTTAACTAGTTTGCAGTTTAGCTCTATTAATATTAGTATCAATATCACAGTCATTCAAAACTAGATTTTTGAAGTCCAGATATCTGAGTTACATACCTTCTAGGCTAAAACTTCCATCTGTGGATGCTGAGTCTATTTTCTCTTATTTTTGGGCAGCTTTTTGCCACTTACATCAAAAAAGCAGATTTTTGAGGTGACAAGAAATACTTTGAATTTCACAAGTGGGGAAGAGCAAGAGAAAGGGTTTTGATAACTTATCAGATGAAGGTGTGCAGGCATAACACCTAGTGAAAGAATTCAGTATGCAGGCCTGAACTATGCTGAAGAGTTGGTACCTGTCTATCTTGAAGCCAATGCCATGTCTTACTGTAAATAAAGTAGGTTTTCTTCTTTCATAAATTGTAGCATAGGAATTCTTTTGCTCTAGAAGTGGCTGCAATTCAAGATCAGTCATTCAGTTACATAGCAAATTCATGTAACTTCAAAGAAGCTTTTCTGTTCTGTGATACACAGAATACCACCATGCTGTCAGCCTTGGCTTGCATCCTTTTGGTTGTAAAAGAGTAGAACAGTGTGTCAGACTTTTTACTGTAGGTTCAAATTAAGGCATAGGAAATTACCTAACACACCCAGGTAGTTCAGTAAGTCCTTCTGGGTAAAAAAAGGATTGAGATGGAGTGATCCCAGTTCAAAAACTTGAATTCCTGTCTCTTCACAAATCAGGTCAGCAGTAACATCTGAACAACTGTGACCATTGTAATTTGGGAACTGCAGAGTTCTTTTGAATTTTTGACTTACGGGTGCTAAACGGATGTTTTCTGTTAGCTGAGAGTGTACAAGTGGTGTATTCATAAAGTAGTAATTTATAGGTTAGAGCACTTAATTGTCGCTGTTAGTACCGAGAGCGGCGAAAAACAACACGATCAAAGTTCAGGAAAAAGTGAATTCTTTAATTTATTATAAATCAGTTTATATAACTTGGTTCGCAAGAGTAGCGTAGTATTATTGGTCCCTTGATCAACCACCTCCTAGAATGATTGGTCGAGGCTATACAACACCCATTTGAAAATATTTTCCTTAGTGTACCATAACAACACTAACTGAACAACAGCAGGTGCAAAGATAAAGAACTAGTTTACAAAACTGTCTTCACTGTTTTCGTCTAGTCTGCGTGAGAAAGCAATGCTCTCACAGAACACTGAGAAAAAGCTGAATAATTTCTCTGCCTCTAGCTTTTCAGCATCCATACTTTATCACTGGCAGTTTGATTATATGGCTTTTGTGAACAACCACAGGACACGTGAGTCAGCTGGGGATGCCTCCTGGGCCATACAGGTGATTGAGTACAAAATGAAAGTGGCAAAATTGCTTTGGGAAGGAGCAGCTCACGTAACTGTGACTATGTGAAATCAAAGTCTGCTCTGGTAATAGTCCTTGTAATTGCAGTCAAATAGTTTTTATTTCATCCCAATGGTTCAAGCTTTGTACAGGGAGTGAATATAATTATTGATATAAACAGAGAATTTTGAGTTTGGATTTCTTACCTTTGATCTGCAGCTGTTTTCCCTGCTTCTCAATGTACTTTCATTTCATAAGCTTAGTAGTCATGCAGCATGTAATTAGTTTGATAAATGGTCTCCAGCGCTGTGAAAGGTTGTGAAATTTTGCCACTCCAGCAGAGTTCTGGCTTGTTGGCTGTCCTGTACCTGGCAAGGGGAACTTCTGCTTCTTCCCTTGCAGACGCTTAGCATGGACAGATAGTGCAGACTTAAATTTACAGAGTGGCTCCCTAATTTGGGGTGCAGCCCTTCGCCATTTACCTTGAGGGTCTGCTGCCAGAACTCGGTACAAAATTTTATACATTTCATTTAGGCCCACTGCCTATTTTGACACCTCATTTTATATTTAATAACCATGTGGGGCTACTTGCATCAGTTTAATTTCAAAACAGCCTTGGGACTTGTATTTGAAGTCTGTTGATTAAAGCATTGTGCTTTGAGGAGCTATCCAACAGGTGACTACGGTAACAAGTTGTTACCCTTAAAGCACGAGTATTTTATAAAAATATTTTGGTCTATCTATTCATGATTCACCAATTTCCTTATACTTCTCACTTTTTTTTTTTCTTCTCTAACCTTCCATGCAAAAGGCAGATTGAAACATCCCGTGTCTATATATACCTTTACCGCTTCTCTAACTGCAGTTCTTGTTACAGCTGGGCAGGAAGGCCAGGAGTGGGAGGATGAGCAGCCACTGCTGAGAGCAGGAAGGAGACAATGCAGTATTTACTGTTATTCTGCTGCCATGAGCAAGTCATAGACAACCTTAGAGGGAGGGTCCCATACAACTGTCTGTCCACAAACCAGGTTTCTTCACCCACAGGTTTAATTCTCTAAGGATGAGAGATATTTACTAAATGAGAATGATCATCACCTTCATGATTAGATGATACTAAGCATGTGCTTTTGTGATCTTTTGGTAGAAATGTGCCTAGAAGAGGCTGGAAGAGCACAGCAGGTCCTGGGGAAGTTAATGACTTTAAGGTGCTTGAGTGTTCTTTGTGAGTCTGAAAAGATAGATAATGGAAATGTTTTTCTTCTACGTCCTTGACTTCTGTAACTGTCATTTAACTCAGTTATCTACCCTAATTCAAATGTTGAGTAATATAATATAAAACACCATTATCAACAGTGGATTGCTATCTGTAGAACAATTCTGCTATTCTTATTTCCTTGCTTTGCATGAGACAGGGTCAATTTGAGAGGGGTTCCAGAACTACTGATTACCAAGTTAATGATTAAATCCCTCTGGGGAAGTCTCTGCAGGCCCATGGAGGGCTCTTGGATGAACTGCTGCAGGAGGTGTCACAGCACTCACTCACTGGTTATGGTCTCTCCTGAATGTCCTCTATCAGCTCCTGGGTGTTGGATAGAGTTCTGGATGAAGTGAACCTTTGGCCCAAGCCAGAAAAGTAGTTTTTACCTACTTTTTTGCTGGAAATCTATTTCAGTGCTCTGGCTGTCACATAGGCAGTAACTGGGGGCTGGGGTGTACAGGAGGGGGGAAGAGTTAGAGTACTCTTTTACACATGTTGGAAGAGAAATGGGGAAACAGCAGGTTTGGAAAAACTAGCCTGAAATGTCTCTTACTTTTCTGACCACTGAATCAGCTGGGATTCCCTTGCATCTCTCCTGCTGCTCCTAAATTACATACTTTGATTGCAGATCATTCTTGCTCTTGTTCTGCTGTCACTTTAAAATGGCAATAACCATTCACCTTTTCTGATTTTTATTATTTCTCTGTCCCTTTCTCATTATTACTTAACATCATGCTTGCACTCATCTTTCCCTTTTTGTGTTTTTTTCCAGTCTCTCTTGGTAGTGGTGAACATGCAGTAAAGCTTTCAGTATTATTCCTTTTAGTTTTCCATGGTTTAAAATCAGTTAATTTCTTACGCTTTTTTTTTTTTTAATTACACATGGAAATTAGTAAAATGCACCTTGACACTGGAGAATAACAAATACATGTACCAAAAGTAATTTGTCAACATGGTTGACAAATTTTGGTGTGGTGATATGTCATACCATAAACCTTACACAATAGTTAACTTCTTGTTTGCTTTACACCTGTCTTGGTTTTGTCGGGGAATCAGGTAATTTTCTCCTGGTAGCTGGTCCAGTGCTCTGTTCTGGATTTAATATGAGAATAATGTTGATAACACACTGATGTGTTGCTAAGTAGTTCCTGCTCTTAAGTCATGGACATCAGTTTCCCAGGCTCTGCCAGAAAACAGGTGCACAGGGAGCTGAGAGGGAGCACAGCCAGGACCGCTGACCTGATCTGGCCAAAGGAATATTTCATAACGTAGAATGTCCTGCTTATATAAACAGGGGGCTTGGCTGTGAGGTGCCGATGACAGGCTGGACATTGGGCGGTGGCTGGTGAGCAAATGTATTTTACATCACTTGTCTTTCTAGGATTTTATTCCTCTCGCTCTCCTTTTCACTACAAATATTATTACTATTATTAGGAGTATTATGTTAAGTTTTATTTCAATCATTAAACTGTTCTTATCTCAGCCTATGGGTTTATCTTTTCCTGATTCTCCTCCCCATCTCCACTGAGGGCAAGAGAGGAAGGGAGAGAGTGGCTGAGTGGTGCTTAGTTGCCAGCTGGGGTTAAACAATGTCAACACCTCACACCTACAGAAGCCAACTCAATTTTTCTCTTAAGGAAGGGTAGCTTATTAATAGGATATTCCAAAATTCAAACAGAATTATTTATCAACTTTGTATGAGTACTACTTACATTAAAGGTTAAGAGCCTTCTTTGCAGAATGACTTACTTATAATTTTACTGTTGTAACAGGGGTATTATGATGTAATTATTTCCAGTATATCATTATGACAGTGGAAATATGTATGTACTGCCAGGAGTAAGACCAGGGTAGAGATGAATCATGGAATCGTTAAGATTGGGAAAAACCTCCAAGATCAGCAAGTCCAACCATTGATCGAACGCCATTTTATCAGCTAAACCATAGCACATCAAGTCATCTCTTGGACATTTGCAGGGATGGTGATTCCACCACTTTCCTGGGCACTCCTTTGCAGTGATTAACTGCCCTTTCAGTGAAAAAATTCTTCCTAATGTCCAACCTGAACCTTCTCTGGCACAGCTTGAGGCTGTTTCCTCTTGTACAGTTACTATCTGCCTGGGAGAAGAGCCCAACCTGCACCTGGCTACAGCCTCCTCTCAGGTAGTTATAGAGAGCAATACCATTCCCCCTGAGCCTCCTCTTCTCCAGGCTGAACACCCCCAGCTCCCTCAGCTGCTCCTCATAGGACTTGTGCTTCTCTGGACACATTCCACCACCTCCATGTCTGTCTTGAATTGAGGGGCCCAAAACTGGACACAGCACTCGAGGTGTGGCCTCGCCTGTGCCCTGTACAGGGGGTCAATACCTGCCCTGGTCCTGCTGCCCACACTATTGCTGATACAGGCCAGGATGCCACTGGCCTTCTTGGCCACCTGGGCACACTCTGGCTCAGGTTCAGCCTGGTGTTGACCAGCACCCCCAGGTCCTTTTCCAGTGGGCTACTTTCCAGCCACCATGCCACAGCTTGTGGCACTGCCTGGGTTGTTGTAACCCAAGTGTAGGACCTGGCACTTGCTGAACCACAGGCAGTTGGCCTCAGCCCATTGATCCAGCCTGTCCAGATCCCTCTGCAGAGCCCTCCTGCCCTCCAGCAGAGCAACACTCCTTATCAACTTGGTGTTGTCTGCAAATTTAGTGAGGATGCACTCAATCCCCTCATCCAAAGCATCCATAAAGATTATTAAACAGAACTGGCCCCAATGCTGTGCATTGGAAGCCAGTCATTTGGAGTTTAGAAAAATAAGCCTGTATGTGGCATTGTCAAAAAAGAAAAATAACAAGAAAATTCACTCTTTGCAGCCTCTCTGAGGAACCTAAGAGTGAAAGAAGCAGTTTTGCTAAAATATCCATATACCAAGTATAAAATCTTCAAAGCCAGTAAAATGCTCTTAAATGTCAACAATTACTTTATTTTGTCAAAATAAACCTGTTTGACCCTTCTTTTCAAATGGAATCTGAACAAGAAGAACCAAAATTGGGAATTCAATGTATGTTGAGTATCTTTGGTTGGTGACACAATGTGGATAAGTAAGAATATACTGGTAGTGGCCTACCTTGTCGATTAAGAAAATGCTTCAACTAGAACTTCTATGACTGTACCCTTACAGCTTGGCTTGTGTTTTCATATTCAGATACTATGTGGAAGGTGTTGACAGAAAATGAAATTTTAATTTTATACATAGCCAACAAATCTTAATAGTGGCCTGATTTTTAGTAATGAGACCTTAGCAAAATATGTATGTCACCAGGGAGAAAAACATTCATCAGTTTGGAAAAATCCCTAAACCTGTTCATCAGCCACCTGTCTTAAATTGCTTCTTCTTTTCCAAGAGAGAGTTTTGTTGCTTTCTGAAGCCCCTCTGATTGAAAATGACACTTTCTCAATTAGGAAGAAGTCATATTCCCAACTAGACAACTGTGTATGAATATTAAATACCTACTTGTTCATAATCCATCAAATTAAATATTCAGCTAAATAAATAACCTGAGAAATTAATACTCTCACAGAAACTTCAAGAGCAATAAATCCAGCCTAGTGATTTTATTAAAGAGTCACCTTTCAGATGGAATTGAGCAAGTATTTTTTTAACCTTTTCTGAGCATTTTAGACTAAAATCATTGTATGTTATGTCTCTTGACTTTTATTGCAGCAGTAGTTGTACAGTCTGTGCTGTATATATGCAGTTTTCTCATTGTTTGGAAATAAGAGTAAAGCTGTAATAGCTGATATAAATGTCTTCCTGTGATGTTTCAGATGTCACATGCATCCAACCTGCAGAAAGATAACCTGCAAAAACTATTGTGAGATGTTTTTCTGTATGTGCCCCCAAGGACTTTGCTCTCTTTTTCTTCTTCAGCATAGTGAAAGAGGAGGCAGTCTGTTTTAAAAGTGTCTAAAAGACTGGGGCTCTCAGAATTGATAGGGGCAGGTTAGCATCTTGGTTGATCAGTCACCACATCTGTACTTGAGTGTTTTTATCAGTTGCTTTTATTCTAGTCTTTTGATTTAGTCAGCTGAAATTAAAATTCCTTCCCTTCTGGACCCTGTGGGTAGAAGGGTAGATGCAGATAGATGAAGGTAGATTTTAGGTGTCCTTTTAAAAAAAAAAAAAGGCAGGGAGGATGCAAGTGGAGAATCGCGCACACCTGAATTTAAAATCTGTAGTCCTTGTTTTCAGAAGAAAATACAAATACTCACAGACTGAGTTGCTGTTGTTGTTGTTGTTTTTGTTGTTGTTTTCATACTTTGGAAAAAGTAGCTTGTGCACTGCAGGCAGCAACAGAGAAATACTTTATGTAGAAGCTGACTGCAGTGTGCTGAAGCTGATGACCAAACTCATTAGCTTAACTAGATTCAAAGTTTCACTTGGTCTTTTCAGACTAACCCAGTTACTTGGCTTTAATTTTCCAGTCAAAATTGTAATGCTAAAATAAACTTTAGATACCTTGGTGAAAAACAAGGAAAAGAGGGATAAATATGTAATCAATTATTTCATCATAATCTTATCAGGAAGCATTTGTTATTTAATTAACTTTTTTTTATTATTAGACCTTCCCTGAATATTTTATTGCTTCTCAGATTTTTAGGGGTTTTTTTATTTGAGACATTTCTGAAATTTGAGTTTAAGGATAAGCAAATTATTCACAATTGCAACTGTTAGCAGTTGGGGCTCTGCAGTGAACTTCCCAGAGTGAGCATGGGGAGAAAGGCACTAAGATCACTTCTTTTCAGCTTTTGAGGAGTACGTTTGCTGAGGTAAGAGAGCCAGAGGTCTTCTGGTCATTTTTGTCACTGTCAAAAAGGTATTTTCATTTCCATGAGTTTGTTGAGTGATCTCACTGACACTCCTTGATTTTATGCTTGCTGAATTTACCTTGCAATAAAGTTTTGTTGCCTTCCCACTGCTACTACTTTAGAGACGGTTAGCTAAAACACTTCAATAACCAGCAACAAAAACCCACTTAGAAGCCAGGTTAAGAAGCTGGGATGGAACTATTTGCAGCAACATCAAAATCTCTCTTCTGTCTGTTTCTTTCAGAAGAAACCTCTTCGGGAATAACGTACACGCTACAGAATTACTTGAATAATGACTATAAGTACAAAACACATAATTTGGAGTGGATTTCAGGTAATTCATTTATACATACACCTTGAATGTCAAGAAAATGTACTACCTTCAGCAATGTACTACCTTTGGTCACCTCATGCTGAGGTGACTACTGTATTCTGAAAAAAAGGTCAAACTATTTAATAGTACCATTATAGAACGGTGTGTAGCTCAAAGAGTTGATTCCTTGTTTCCCTTAGAAACATACATTCATGGCAAGCTGTATTCCCCTACTGCTAAAAGAGCATACTTACTCCTGTGCTTTTGGGTAGAAGCATGTTACCCTCTGAGGTGTGTCAGCTTCCCGTGCTGCCAGGGAAAAGGGAGATACAGGCTGCTTTTCCTTTTGGGTATGCCTAGTGCCCCAAGGGAAAGAGATGCTAGAAGGTGGATGCTGTGAGCATCCAGGACTACATTTTGTGAACATTCTTGTGCTATAAGCATCCTTTCATTATAGAACTGGGAGACAACATTGACCAGATTTTTGAATTTTATTTCCTGCTTAAAATCATAAAGGGAAAACAGAAGTAACTGATGAGCATTTTACTTACTTTTTATTGTCATCTCTCTTGTGCTTTTAGGAAATCAGTATCTTCACAAAACAGATAATGGGGACATCCTACGTGTCAATGCCAACAACGGAACATCCTCAGTAATCCTGGCAAATACAACATTAGTATGTTGACTTACATGTAATATATGCAGACATTGAGAAAGGTATTGAACTCTGTATTTTGTTCTGTGTAATCTTTGGAATCAGTGCTTAATGTGTTTCTTTTGCCTTTCCTTTGTTGACAGGATAAGTACCAGGCAAGCACAGTTATATTGTCTCCTGACCAAAAGTTTGCTCTTCTGCAATACAGCTATACAAAGGTACAAGTGCACTTTACATCTGAAGATGAAACTGGGAAAAAAGGTTTGGGAACAACTGAGAGGCTGAGAGAATGTGAGGGAAATGCAGGACGATGGATGAATGTGATGGATGTCTGTAAGGGAACAGTCAAGTTGAGCAGGCAGGAGGAGAAGAGACTGGTATTATCTGTGAGCTTGGCAGAAGAGACTTGACTCCCTGAGGGAAAAAAAGCATCTGGATAAAATGTGGATGGAGAGTTGCCACAAGGAGAACAAGGCTGGATGGTTTATCTGGGAAGACAATCTAGGAGAGTAGATAGGCATGGCTGTCCCAGGAGTTGTGTGGGTAAGGAGAAGTGATGAGTAGATATGCTGGTATACATCTGCTTGTATGCATATGCTATATATATATGTGGTTGTTACATTGTGGTGGTAGGTGGTAAGAGTTTAAAACTGAGGGGTGAATTAAAAGCTGCATGTGCTTAAAAGAAGGCTTGTGCTTGGAGTGGGCTTGTGTGTCCCTGTTCCCCCCTGGCAGCGAGCACATGAAAAGCCTGCAGCAGAATGCCTCATCCTGGCATGATGCTGAACCGTGCAACAATGGTCAACCCAGATTTATGCCAGGTGGCACGAAAACCTGGCTCTGTGTGCCAATTGAGAAGCCTAATGGAGGTGATCATTTGCTCTGCAGTGTGTGCACTGAGAAACTAGTAACTCTGTTGTTCTTTCCTTTTTTTTCTAGAGAGCTGCCTGTTTTGTCTGTAAAAGCTTCAGTGCTGACTTGTGCAGTGTACAAATACTTGAGCACTGTCACTGAGCACTGTCTACATGTCCTGGCCTTGCAGTCCCAGAGTGGCTCTTGCACTGTGCCAGACACAGTCTGGGCACTCAGTCATCAATTTTTTTCAGTTTTAGCTTTCATGCTGGGTCCTACTAAGCCAGTTAGCATTTGTCTTTCTGAATTGTTAAGAATTACTTGGCTGTTCACTGCACCATTAAGAGGCCACAAAATACCTAATATTTTACCAGTCACCCTACACATCCCCTCTACTTGTAATTTATTGCTCTGTAGTATTTTATTTGTTGCATTCATAGGAGTTAATTTTGTTTTAATGCTGAAGCAAGATCTTTTAACCTTTATATAACAGTGTGATTGAAAGTTCTGTTATTATTAATCTTTATTGCAAAGAAATGGAGTAACAAAATGAATCATGAGGATGTAGACACTTGTTATGTAACAGCCATCTGGCTGTGTAGTACTAAGTTGTTGGTTTATATCTTCATACAAATATCCAAGAACCCTCATAGAAGGTAGCATTATTGCAACATGTCAGTGCTGTGGGCTACATCAAACCTCTCCAGCCCCACATAGTGAACATGTTTAAATATGTCTGCATTATCATCATCATCTTTCTCTCTGTTAAGTGCCCACAGAGCGATACAGATTTCAAGAGGCAGATTTCTCAGAGAAGGGTTTTATTTCTGTGACAATATGAACAGGAATAGGTCACCCTGGTACTGGAGGAACTGCTACAGACATACTGCTGGGACTTGTAAGAACTACTATAAAATAAGACACCAAGTTAAATAATACAACGTGAAAAATGAGACAGAAAACAGCAAATGAGCCAGTAAAGCACAAGGAGATGGATTAACTGCACACTGATGATAGTCTGCCATGTAGCTTCAAGGATTTCTGAAAATCTGCAGCATCTCTGTCATCTGTATCTCTGTCCTTAATCAGTCAATGGCCTCTGTCATAGTATTTAAGTGATGACCCTAGAGGAAAATTCTTTAGCCTTTCCTTAAAGCTGGTTAGAGATCTGTTACCCTTATGTGTTCAGTGTGTTCTATCTTAAGAAAAATCATGAGGAGGGTTTGAGGGGTAATTCAAATTGCAAGAGATATGAAACCTGGTGAAATTTATTTTCTTAATATTAAAATAATTCTTTTGCAGTTGTGGAGGCATTCCTTTACCGCTTCATATCACATCTATAATTTCAGTAGCAGGTCAGTAATCTTTGCACATAAGCTGTAGTTTTAACATTCTTTTGCAATGAAATGTCAATTCACTGATTTCTCTTGGCTGCATTTTGGTTTTCTTTTTCCAGTTCCATCTTAGGTGACGGCCTGCTACCTAATGATACACAGTATATATCCTGGTCACCTGTTGGTCATAAACTGGTTAGTAAAAATAAGTGAAACTTATATAAATAGTCATTTTCATACACGTGACATGGAAACTCACGTTGTCTGTACCCTTGAGGTTTTGGGACTTTCCTACTAGTTTCAAAATTGACTACTGTTGCTGGAAAGACTCCAAAGTCCCTCTGTGTGTTTTGTTTTGTTCTTTAATGAAAATGCATTCCTGAAAGTAACTAGTGGCCCTAGTAGTCATGAAATGCACAAATGTGCAGGAACTTCGTGTTTTTACAGTTGCAGACAGTAGCTCATCCCTTTCAAAGACAGCAGCATTACAATTGTCTATTTAATCATCAATGTGGTTTTTATCTCCTAATTACACAATAATCAATGAAGTTCTACTTGATGGATGCATGTAATGGGATTAGAGGATTAAAATCTGTCTTGTACTCTTTCCCACTGTTGTTTTCTTCCTCCCCTCCCCTCCAGTCCATGTCAATGGTGATAATCACCGCATTTGCAAGGCTTATGCCTTCCCTGTGGTGGGTGTTGGACTGTCACAGGAGAATGTGGTGTTTATTTATTCTTATTGCTTGTAGCATGTGAATTATAAAGACCAATCACAGAAGCAAAGGAAGTTGAAAAGAGCTTTCTGCATCTCAGAGCAAAGCTCTGGAATAAAACTGTCTTCTTCAGTTATTGGAGATGAAAACCAGGGGTGATTAGAGGCAGACAGCTGCAAAAAACTAGGGTTCTGAGTGCTGCTGAAGAAATGTACCATCTTTGCAGGTCTACTGTCAGCACTGAGACTCCAGTGAATGTTCTACCAAAGCCCTGATAGTTTTCTTTGAAAGACAAATTGGTGGAGAACAACTCCTGATGAAGGAAAATAAACTTCTATTTAGCAGAAAATGAATTGCAAGATTTTCAAAACTTGATACAGTAGTCCTGTCACTTTTCATAGTTGATTTGGTTTTTTGCACCTAGGCCTGAAGTTAGGTCGCTACCCCTGATCTGTATTAGTATTTGTATTAGTAGTTCCAAGTTGAAGTGTCAATGCTGTTTGGTGAAACGCAACTTTTGAAGATGGGTTTTGTCATCTTGTGTAAATTGCCCAGTAGATGAAAAAAAGGAAGGAAGTAGGATTTACTGTAATAGTAATTGTTATCACAATGATGTTTTGCAGGCATACGTTTGGAATAATAATGTTTATGTAAAAGCTTCACCAACAGCAGAACCTGTGCAAATCACTCAAAATGGAGAAGAAAATAAAATTTTCAATGGAATACCAGATTGGGTTTATGAAGGTAACTACATCAAGCAAGTTTTATTTTCCATTATGATGTAAAAACTTTGGTTTATTGTAATTATTAACTCATTCTTACCGTTGAAAAATTCAAATTAATCAAAGTCTGTATTTTAAAAGAAACATGCATCCTTATCTGAGCTTAATACCTGGCTAATGTGAGGATCTAAGAATAGAAATGAGTTTGCCCAGCTTGCATTGTGTCACTGGAAACCTTAGTGTGAATTAGCTTCACATGATAGATTATAAACATTGATCTAATGTCTCATTTAAGAACCCCAACAGTGTGCTGTTTAGTATCTGAACTTCAATTTTTAAAAAAATCCTATTAAAAAGTGATGAGAACAGCACCTAGGATAGAAGAGCTGACTTATCAATTTTAACTTAAATACATTTGCATCTCTTTCAGAGGAAATGTTTGGCACCCATTCTGCTCTGTGGTGGTCTCCAAATGGCAATTTTTTGGCATATGCAGCCTTTAATGATACAGAAGTTCCTGTTATAGAGTATTCCTTTTATTCTGAGGACACCTTGCAGTATCCAAAGACCATTAAAATCCCATATCCCAAGGTCTGTGTTATTTATTAAACATGTTTGTTCTGTAGTTTCATTAAGAGAGTAGTCTCATTTAATCAGTTCCTGCTAATGAAAATATTGTCTGTCTCTCCTCAACAGCTTGCTATGATTACTCTTTCTGAAGTCAACAGCATCTGGCAATGTTAAAGTATTTTATTATCTCCAAGGCAAAGAAAAAAAAGAAAAAAAAGTATGATTTAAGGTTTCGTTGTTTCACCATGAAATTTGGAGGCAGTGAGTAGATGTTGAGATAAAAAAGCTCTCAGGGAGCTAAGTTGGTACAAAGCATTAGGCAGATGTACATTAGGTTAGGGTTGTGCATGGTATTGATAATGGAATCTTCTTCGGCTAATCTAGCATTTTCAGTTTCCTATATTGAGTGGAAAAGGAGGAATCTGCTGAAGGAGTTTCTTTGCCCCCACCTAAAGCTCTTCCAGTCTTAGCTGTGAGAGTGAAACCTTTAGTGCAAGGAGCTCCTTCTCCTTCCCCCTCCTCTCCACCTGACTTTATGCCCGCTGCTCGTGGCACAGTTGGCACTGGGCTGAATGGGGTGAGAGGCAGAGTGCTCCAGCGGGTTCCTTCATGCCCTCCACATGGGGAGCGTTTCATGTTTAGTACAAGACTTACCTGTGTGAAGTTATTTGACCTTATATGGGATTTTTATTTATCTGAGCAATGCACTTAAGACATAAAGCAAGTACAAATTACATTTAGAGTACAACAGTTGCACTACTCTGCTGAGTGTCAATACAAACGTTCTCATAGCTGGCCTCCATAATATGCTCATTCCATTGCTGGGAAGGAATAGATGGGTTGAAATCATCTCAAGCCCATCACTTTTAGTTCTTTCTGTTCACCCCTGGGTTTTTATAATCTGTGTTGGCTTAAGACATCAACATATGTCCCGCCCCACCCCAATCCATGATGGTCTGGCCATCCCAGGAACATATTTTCACTCTTGATTAATGGGGCAGGACAGCTGATAGAGCCAGCTTATTGCTCATCTGGTATGGCTGCCTGGTAGAAAAACTGCCCTCTTTGTGCCAGGCTCAGCTTTCTCTGCAGCAACTGTGAGCAGTCACTCCCTACCCTTCCCAAAGGTCCTGGAGCACATGGCCTTTGCCTGTGCCCTTGGAGCCTCCCCCAGAGGAGTCACTGACAGCTGCAGATGCTCTGTCCTGAGCATGGCCCCTGAGAAGAGACAAAGGCATAGAATGAATCGTCAATCTAAATTACACATTTTATTACAAACCCCTTTTGTTTGGAATATTGCTGACTTCTGGAGGTGGATCAAGTACAGATACCTGTTACCATGAGGACTTGGCTAGTTAACTACAAGAGAAGCAGCCCTTACTGACACAGCTCTTTTGCTGTCAGCAGCATTACATTAGAGATAGTGGAGTACATGCTGCAGTCACAGCTTTGATTGTGATAGAGGCAGCTGTGATATGATTAGTTAATGTAAGGTGCTGCTTCCATGGAGAAGCACTTTCCTGTGTGTTAGCAGTGGATTTGATTCTCTGCTAGGTACCGTGTGTGGCATGTAGAATGAGATCTGGTCAAATACAGCAAGCCCTGTGATTGTTTCTAAATGTAGTAGTCTTTCTTATCTAGAAATGCATAACTAACACTTGTGTGTGAAAAATACAAAGGATAATTTATGTATCAATATTAAAAACTGCATTTAGGAACTTGTATTTTCACATGTTTGCAGTTGGCTGGTTTTACCTTTCTGTCTGTAGTAATTTATTCATCTATAATTTCAAACACTTATTTCACCAAGAATAGCCTCTCTTCAAAAGTACAATGAAAAATTTTATTTTTAGGCAGGAGCTACAAATCCAACTGTACAATTCTTTATTGTGGATACCAGATCGCTTCCAGATTCCAGCCCTATTGAAATTTCTCCACCTGCAGAAATAAAATCAAGGTGAGAAATTTTGGTTAAATATTTGATATTTGATTATTTCTTTTGATGGCAGAGGAGGAGCTTTTATATGTGACCTCCCTGTATTCAGTGTATATGGCAGTTTTTCCCTGTAATGTGGCTCTGGTAGCAACAAGATTTACCAGAGAAAATCTGCACAGAGATTATCCTCCTAGTGATTATATATAGATGGCATATTCCATGTATGTTATATTCAGAATGTGACAAGTTCTTGGCTCATCACATTCAGTGGAGTCTAACTATGGTGAAGTCATTTCACAGTACAACTTTAATATGAGCAAGTTTTTGTATAATCAAATTATAATATATGTATTCCAATTCACTGGGGGGAAAAAACCCAACAAAACAAAACCTTAATGGTAAGTGAAGATTTGATTTCATTGGAAGCAGACTCCTTGCTAAGGCAAGGTATCATGGTTGTCTTCAGATTTATACTTAAAATGTTTGTTTTCTTTGGGAAGATGGTGAAAATCAGCACCTCTCAGAGTAAATGGAAAATTGTATTCCTCAAAATGCCACTGGAAATGCACAACATGATACAAATGTATTTTGTAAAGAGCAGCTACATCAATTTAAAGTGCATGCACAGTTTGGTATCCCAGATCTTGGGTTTTGTTTTTTTCTTTATAACAGTATAGTGGAAATGTTTTAGAGGTTTGCACTTACAAACATGATGGGTATGAAAGCACAGGTTATACTGATGAACCAGAAAAAAACAAAGGTCTGTTAGCTTATGCATAAAACCAGCATTTTATACATGAGGGCCAAAAAGCTATAACTGGAAAATCAGTGCTGTTCCGTTTCAGTCCTCACCGCAGTGTAACATCCATGTGTTAACAGAGATGCAAGTTCTTATGAATGTGTTGTTCTTTATCCTTCCGTTACAGTCACACTGCAATAGCTGCATGTTAGAGAGCTGTCGTGCCTTGTTTTCCTCCGGAATTTCAGTGCCTCAGAATTAAAAGCCC
The DNA here is from genome assembly GCA_013397775.1 of Eulacestoma nigropectus. NCBI lineage: Eukaryota > Metazoa > Chordata > Aves > Passeriformes > Eulacestoma > Eulacestoma nigropectus. The sequence goes on from VZTE01001195.1 coordinate 2,012,858, forward strand.
TTTACATTTTGCTTAGTACTGATTAAGACCTCTACTGTCTTAGAGCTGCATTTTACCTTTCGTTAACACCTTATGGAAGTTGGTGTGAGGAGAATAACCATCCTCATACTCATCTGGCTAACAGAGGTGTGAGTTACATGGAGTTCATCCATTTTTAAATTAATTTAATACTCCGGTAGTCAGGATTAATACAAATATAAATCTTGAGTGGTGAGTACAAGGATCAAAACTCACTCCTTCTCCCAGTGGCTGATCCAAATAATGGTCAAGTCTCACCATATGTGTCCTGCAAAAGTTGAGGTGGCCAGAACGAGTCCTGGGGAATTTTGCAAGAGCAAAGGTACATGAGTAGGAAAAGGTGAGCAATGTGCAATGTTGCTGTTAGGTGGTTTTTCTTCTGGAAGCACAAAGTATTGAATATTTACATTGCGTTTATATGTATACCACTGTATGACAGGAAAGGTTAATTTTTGTGGTGGAAAATTCTATTTTTACTTCCATGGAGCTAAATTTCAAGCAAATCTAAGTTTGAGTTGGTGGCATACCTCACTCCACCTGCCTGGTGGGAGATGTTGAGAGGCAGTGCCCCAGCAAATGATTGCCTGTTACAGCACTATCCAGAGCTTGGATGAGCAGCAATTTTACCCCCACGTTTGAAGGGGGCGCAGCACACTTATGTTGCAGAGGAAGAGTTTTATTTGTGAAGAAAATCTGCCAGAATCTGGAATGGCAGTGCTTTGCCATATGATGGTACTTGAAACCTGACACTCTGCATGAATGACCAGCATGAAATCCAGTGTTTAAACACTGGTTTTGGCACCATGGGTACAGGGGGCTCCTGTTAGCCAACAGGAAGATGAAGGGAATGGATCCTTCTTGCTTGAAATGATCTGTCCTAAAATAAGCTGACTTCTGAATTGAGTGTTGGCAGAGTATCCCTTTTCAGCAACAAATGAGGAAGAAGCAGTGCAAAACTACTGTGCTTTATACTTGAGTTAATTGCAGCTTAGTTACCCTTTTGTGTGCTGTTGAATACTGAAGGTGCATTCCCACTCTCACAGGGGAGAGAGAGTTATTGTAATAGCTTGATAAATAATATTTTTGTTTGTTTTCCTTGTAATATGTCTTGTCTGATGAATGGTTTATAGTCACCAGAATTGTTAATGTCTCTCACTTGGAAGGAATAAAAAGTGTGGGACTAATTCGCTTTATACAAAACAAGGGAAACCACTATTATAGGTACATGAAGAATGGCATTTTCCTTGTTGTTTTTTTTTTCCAAACAAGCTCTGGCAGACTCAATGACAGTAGCAATTAAATGACCTGCTGACTTCCCAGTCAAATATAAGTGCAAAAATAGACCTTTTCCAAACATGATTTTGAAACTGTAATCTAGAAATAAAACTGAAGGTTTTTGGTAACCAGCTGACATATTTTTAATCCATCTACACTAATGGTAGTGTTTCCCTCCCCAAACTGCAGTGATCACAAAGATACTCTTATCACAAAACTTCCCACACATTTTTGTTAACTAACTTTGGGGGAAAAGGGAACATGAACTTGGAACTAAGTCAAATGTGCAAATTACGGTTAAAAATGTATACTTGCCTTGGAGGGGAAGTTTGTTTTATTTTAGTTCATAAGGCTTTGAGGAGATAGGAGAGATCTAAAATAAGAAAAGACAGTACATCTAACAGATCGTTATGGTAAACAAAGCCACTAAATTTTAAGTGGTGCATTTTTAAAACTAATATACAGGAATATTCATGAAAATGATGATTTTTTCAGATACTTCATTCTTCATGTTAGCTGGGTGGTATTCTGAAAACAAAAAATGTTCAAATAGTAATATCTGGTTTTGGTATGATCTCTCCCTCCATTGCAACTAATGGAAATAACTACTAAATTGAAGAAAAGTATGTATCACTCAGAAAATAATTACAAGCAACCAACTTCAGGCAGCTAAGGATAAAATTCCTAAATCTAAGGCATATACAACTTAATATTCAGATGAGTTTCCTCTAGATGCACACAGTACAAGATTTATGACAGTCTGGAGTAGCTGTTATTTTATGCATTAGAGAATAGCTGTTAAAATTTAATTGCAGTCTTTCTGGAAGTGGGTTTGTACAAGCCATCTAATTCTTTATTGTATCTCTGAAAATAACCAAGGCATCTACTAGCAGCAAAAACAATTGATGAAAAAATGTCTCAATTACATTTGCATCATTGTTTATTGTTGAAGAGTATATTGAAATGAAAATAGCCAGATGAGTCTCATTCAGTGAATTGCTGAATGCTGTTGTATGGTATGATATTATAGAGAGGATTTTAAATATCTTATGCTGTTGCTGTTTTCAGGGATCATTATTTGAGTGTTGTAACATGGGTGACAGATGAAAGGATTTGTCTGCAGTGGCTCAGAAGAATTCAGAATTTTTCAGTCCTCACAGTCTGTGACTTTGAAAATGCTACTTGGTTGTGTCCAAAGGTAAGAAAAATTAGGTGGGAGAGTTGCAATGGTAAATGAAACTAGAAAGGAGTAGAGTATATCTGTATGTTTATCTTTGTAGAAATAAAGCCTGATGTAAAATAAACATAATTGTTGAGGGATTGTTTGTTTTTTTGTTCTTAGGAAAAACAACTTACTGAAGAAAGTACTACTGGCTGGATTGGCAGAGTGAGTGTTCAATTTCTAAAACTGCTACATGCTAAATAATTCTGATAATTTTGAAAATTTCATATGAGCCTGTTGCATTTTGCAGTGCCTCTTGTGTGTAGGTCCAGTCCTCTCACTTGCTGCATCTTACATGTACAGGAAAAAATGATCTCGAATGGACCACTATGTCACCCCACACCTGGGGTTAAGCTTTATTTTTTTGTGTGTAACGGGTTCTGAACTCCCAGGCTGGGCTGACAGTGCAGCATGGCTGGAGCTCTAGTCATGCCCTCTGTGACCTTTACATCTTGTTGACAAAACAAGAGGTAATGGCTTTAAATTGAAAGAGTAGGTCAAGATTAGGTGTTAGAAAGTATTTCTTTGCTATGAGGGTGGTGAGGCACTGGAACAGGTTGCCCAGAGAAGCTGTGGGCACCCCATCCCTGAGAGTGTTCAAGAACAAGTTGGATGGGGCTTTGAGCACCCTGGTCTGGTGGAAGGTGTCCCTGCCCATGGCAGGGGGCTTGGACCTAGATGAACTTCAAGGTCCCTTCTAACCCACACCATTCTGTGATTCTAGGATTTTATATTCAGACCAAAAACATAGTGCCCTTTCCAGATTCCTTTCTACTTCTGACCTGCTGCTTTGGTAGCAGTAGGTAGGGGGGAAATGCAGAAGCCCAGATTCAGAATTCCCATTGTTCTGGGGAGTTGCCAGCTATTACTGGTTTACCTGCTTTCTAGTCTTCCTGCTACCTCCAGGAAGATCTATTAAGAAGTGTATTCTGTAACCTTTGAATCATATTAGAAGGAAGGCATAGAGGACAAAAGTAGTTTTTAGTGTATCAGGTTGCAACAAACCATTCCAGGTTTTAACTGGGGCTACTTAATTTTTTTCCCCCACATGAAATACCCATTGAAGAGAAGTGGGGACGAGATGCATGTAACTGGCCAGATTAAAATTTTCATGCACTTCTGCCAAACCAGCCGCTGCTGTCTGGATGATGCTTTCCAAGCTGCCTCTTAGTCCTTTTGTAGATGGTAGAGAGTAGGCACCTAATGAACTACACAGAAGATCTGGGGGAAGTGAAGCAGAGATGCAAAAGTTCAGATTTGGAGGGAGAAATGAGTTTCAGAGTTTTTGATGAGAACACAGAGTACACTTTCCACTCCCGCATTTTCCACACACTGATTATGCTTTAGTCACTAATTCACTTTTGAAGTCAAAAATGAAAGTTTAAAGAAATGCAAAGAGGGAGGCAACAGCAGGGATGAAATCATCCGCAGTATGAAGATGAGAGATCAACCCACCTGCTGTCAAATTTGATATGGAAAGGAAGGCCTTAACGCTGACACATTTTGCTTCTCTGCAGCAAAGGCTTCACAATTAGACAATGTGATGATCAAGCTGCAGACTTTGTAAACAGTTGTGCAAAATGAGAGGGCAAAATGCAAGTCTGTGCCACTAAACTAGGTTGTTGGTTTTTTGTTTCTTTTAAAGAGACAACCCACTTCTTAGGAGCTGTTGGAAGAAATGATAATCTCGCTGTATGATTCTTGGATTTGAGAAGGAAACAGAGAGTAGGGAGGATTAAAGAGGGGATAGGATAGGTATATTTATTCCTTTTTTTTTATTTTCACCTTCTTAGGGATGATAAAAATATATTTGACTGATAAGGAATATTTTTATACATTTGCAAGATGTATATATTTACATGCATATGTATAGACAAATTTAAGTAAATTATGTATGTGTGTAGTATACAGACATATAGTCCTCTCTGTATCTATAATGCTTTTATGGTTTTTGTGAGGGGAGGGTTTTTTTAGTTGGTGGTTTTGGTTTGTTGTTTTTTTTGTTGTTTTTTTTTTTTAAATAGAGATGAAATTATGTTTAAACTAAGAATGCTCAGCAAAGCCTGCATTGCTGTATGAGGCTTCCAGGACATCAGCTGTTAGAGCTTGCCAGTTGAGTTAAAGAAAAGTCACCCTTTGAAAAATAAGGGAAAAGCTAGCAAAATATTTGCCGGATTACTTTTTGCAAAAATATTGCTTGGGAAGGAGAGGTTACTTGGAGCACATGGTTAGGAAGACTTAATTTCTGTCATTGCTTTCTGAATGACCGGAGGCAAATCACTTCAGCTTTGTTTCACCATTTCAAAATGGGTATAACATCTCTGAGGCAGTTACATTGTGTCAGTTGCCTAATTAGCATTTAGATCCTTTGGGCATTTATCACAGAAATTTTATTTCATTCAGCTCAATTTCATTCCTCTCTTTTTTTCTACCATATGTAGCACATTCAAATGGCAATCAATAGAAGAAATTTTTTGTCACTCTCAATTGATAAATGGGTAGTTCCTTCATGAAAATAATATTCCAGTTTGAGTTCTCTGTTATTCTGTAATCACCTCCTTACTAGAAAAATTTCCTCTTGGAAAGCAGCTTGTGTTTTTTTGAATAGAGCAGGACGTTTTTCACTGTTAAGATAAAAAAAAAATTTAGTTCAAAGAATTTGTCCACAGATACATGTTTTAAAATGGGAAATTCAAGAAAACATGAATTTTACAAGGTTTACAGTTTTATAGGTTACAGCTGCATTGGACAGAATAAAACGGAGCCTTTGAAAGTAGATGCACATATTGTTTCCTAAAATTGTAGAAAACGAAGACCACCAAAAGTACTTCAAATTCAAGGGGGACGTGGGGGGGTTGGATCACTACTGGGACTAGTACTCAGGAAATTTTGCTGCTTAAGGAGCAGGAAAATATTTCAAGTGTATTTATTTTAAGAGTGACGGCTACAGGTTTTACCTATTAAGTCAGAAGGCAAAAATGTTTGTAGTACATTCATTGATGCCTTGTTTTAAGAATTGAGACTCCTGGTTAGCGATATTAAAACCTAAATGTATAATTTTGGATCTGGAGTTTTGTTTTTTGCTTTAATAGACATCTCTCTTATGTTCAAGTTTCAGCCATCTGTCCCTCACTTTGCACCCGACAATGCTACCTACTACAAAGTCTTCAGCAACACAGCAGGTTACAAGCACATCCATTACATAAATGGCTCACAGGTGAGGATTACAGTGTAGGACAGTCACTGCTGGCTTGTATTTCTCCGAATGATCAAGGAGCTTCATGTTCTACTTTTTGCCTTGCCTTTTCCCCTGCTCCAGGCTCCAGTAGCTATTACTTCAGGAAAATGGGAAGTAATCAGCATAGAAGCTGTAACCGATAAGTTTTTGTAAGTATTTGTAAATAAGGTACCCCTTCCTATCATAAGGGCTGGTAACAAGGGTCTAAGCAAGCAGGGAGAGAGAACAGGGGAAGGTGTCATTTAACTCATTAAAAATCTGATTTAAACATGTAAGATAAAATTTTTAAATATTATACTGTAAATATTTTACTAAAACCAGTGTGTTTTGCTTCTATAGATACTACATTAGTAATGAAAATGGTGGAAGGCCAGGAGGAAGAAATCTTTATAAGTAAGAATTTTTTTTCTTCAGTGTGAGTAAAATTGTTTTTAATGAAAAGGAGAAACTTCAAGAAAAAGCATTGAAAAACTTAAAGATTTGGTTGTTCAGCCTAATGTGGGATCTTCTTTAGGATATTTAATGAAAGTCAGTGTAAGAGTATAAGCTGCAAAAATAACTGAAATATTTTTCTATAAATTCAGTTAATAAAAGGAAATTGTGAGAAGAAACAACCAATCCTCAAGCAAAAAAACCCCTTATGCCTTTTTTCCTATTACTATAATTTCAGTATTAATTGAACTCAAAAGCTGAAAGTCTGTTTTCACTAGTTTTTGAATCAGTTTCTGTCACTTCCGAGTTTTAACATATTTCATTCCGCCATCTTATTTAAAAAGGATACATTGGTTTAGCATAGCTTAAAAAAAAAAAGTAATCTCTGAGATGAAGCTCATTTACTTTGCAGAGTGCTCTTGGAAAGCAGTCGAAAATTTACTAAATGTGTTAGCTGTAATCTGGATCAAGAAAGATGCCAGTATTATTCTGTGTCCTTCAGCAAAGATGCACAGTATTATCAGCTAAATTGTCTCGGTGAGTATATCCAGAATTAATTGACATAAACATGACTCACTGATTAGTTGGGCGGTGAAGTTCACTTCATCAGGATCTTGATATGTACTGTGTAACAATGATATGTGTTGATAACATTGGATAAATGTATTGGCAGTGGAAAAACATAATGCCTCCTAGTCTCAAAAGTACCTCAACAAAAATTACTAGGATGAAACTTGTTAGTTCTATCTGTCAGTGGACCTGAAAGAGCTGCAAAACACTCCTGTCCACTGCGCATCTCCTCGAGAGATGCATGGGGAGCTCTGCCTGCAGGAGGAATTTGGAGGCTCTGAAAGTGTGACAAGCAACAGACTGGGTAAAGAGCAGTGCTTTATGTATGAGGATAAAATTAAGGTAGTGCTGGTCAAAAAAAAAAATCCAAGTAATGTAATCATAAGGTAAGCAGTGGGACTGTAGTCTGTCTCTGATCTGTAAGTGCTCCTGCTAGACAGTACAAGGGTTAATTAATGAAAGGGTGGGAAAAATAAAATTGTCTCCAAAATTTCTTTAAATTGAAATGTGTGTTGCTTTTAACATGCTAAGATCTTCCTTAATCCATGGGCTAGAAGGACAGCAGAGAGGGAATTTTCTGTCACATTGTAAAAATGGTTGAAGACAACTGCTCTGGTCTCTGTGACAAGGCTTCCTGATGGCCAAACCATTGTCCACAACCAAGGCGTAGACTTTGCTGAAGAATGGAAATTCCGTTCTTCAGTACCTCACAGTCATATGCTCCATCTCTGAGACAGTCTGAATGTTTTGTGGGATCCTGTGGCTTGAATTTGGGCCTTGCTAACTTAAAATTTAGCTTGAGCAGACTGGAGGGAAACAAGTTCTGAGCTTTTATGATTCATCCATTTCCAATTACTTTACGAGGATTGTATTTCAAGCCAGCATGCAAACATGAAGGTTTTGTGCCCTGCCCTGTTAACAGGTCCTGGCCTGCCCATATCTACTCTGCACAGAAACACTGATGATCAAGGTATGGAATTTTCTTTAATTTATACTGAGCCAGAAAATTGCACTGCAAATTTATTCTAATTTTGTTCTCATTGCATAGTGTAATAATAAAAATATCAGTTATAAAGGGTAAATTTAATTTCAAATAATTACCAAAAGAATAAATTATATAGCTTGGCATATGTTTATTTAGAGTTTGTTTAACATTATTTTACACTGGGCTAGAAAACAGTAAGTAGTGTATGACTTATTTACTGGATAATTGTTCAGTTTTTCTGAAACCACATTTAGATGAAAAACAGGAAAAAAATAACTGAAGAAAAACTATATTGTAAATATTGAATCTGAGAGGAAAAACGAAAACTGCAGTAAGCAAAAACTGCAATGTAAGTTGCCATCATCTCAAGTTTAATATTTAAAGTGGTTCATAATTAAAGAGCAGTGCACTTGAAAAATATGTGTTTAGTCTTTGAATCTTACTTACTCTGTTATTTAGTCCTCAGATACTTGGAAAATAACACTGAACTGGAAAATTCATTGAAAGATATTCAGATGCCTTCAAAAAAATTTGACTCCCTTAGTATAGGTGGATACAGTAAGTTCAAAAGCGTCTTTTACCTTCCCCCCCCCGCCCTTTCCACCAAGTGATTCAAGGTCTTCTGCTGAGGAACATGACAGGACAGATGGGTGTAATGGGAATTCTTGCAGTTATTCAGAACTTAGAGGCAAGATGATTTTTTTTTTTTGGACATTTCCAAACATTCTGGGTTATTTTCTGAAATCCCAAAATATTCTTATCCAAAATATGCTTTTTCCATAGTGTGATATCTTCATGTTTTCATGATGAAGTGGCTTAACTCCTTTTTCCTTTATAATAAACTGGAAAACAGAAGTCTCTAACAGTGCATTAAATAAATAAGAGAAATGAGGTTGGGGCACAAACTCAAAGCTCTTAACCATTGTTGAATTTAAATTACATTATAAATTCAAGTAAGTCTTTCTGATTTACAGGTGCAAGTCCCTTTGGTTTGTGTTAGCAGATTGGGAAAGTAGGGAAGTTCAGTTACTATGAAAAAGCAGACACAGTCTAAATGGAAAATCTTGAGAAAACATTTAAGCAACATTTCAACACTATCACCTTTGACTTTGTGTGGGGGATTGAAGAGATTGAATAGATTTGGATTGACTAGTCATTCTTGAAAGCACATTCACGCTCCAAGACTGCGTAAACCTCAATACAGACCAGAACAAAATGCTAGAAAATGAACTTTTAATGCTTTTGAGGGGTGCTCCTCAGAATCTGGGTAGAGAAATGTTCTTGGTGTGCTCTTAGGCTGAGCAACATCAGAGGGCCCAGCAGTGGGAGGCCTGGTACCTGTCTAAACTGTTCTCGCTCCAGCCTTTCCTACTAGCTTTTCTCTTCATGACAAACTTCCTCCTGATAAAATGAGCAGATACTCTTAATAGAATTACATTTTACAAACTGGGTTGAGTTAGGTCAGTCATTGCTAACTGTTCTTTTTGATGCCTCCCTTCTTTCACTGTTACCTTATTTATATGATAACTCTATCTTTGTGTTTTCTGTCTTTTATTTCTGTCACATTTTTACTAGGGCTAAAGATGAAATCTTCCAGGCAAGATGGAGATTTAAAGATGTTCTTCATGCTATCAGTTGTATATTCATTTTTTTTTATTCCTCTTTGTTCTTACTACTTCATGTCTTCAGGGTAAAAGCTTTTGGGTAAGGGGAATCTATTTTTAATATGAAAAATAGGAGAAGCAAATCCATTTATGTAGTCCTCCTTAAAGTTTCAAGTCTGCTCACAAATCCATGTAGGTTATTAGAGAAGAAATCCACTCATGTGACTACAGAGTGTGCAAAAAGTTAAAATTAGTATTTTAATGTGTTCAATTTAGGTTGTTAATGTTTCAGTGTTCTGATGCCTTGCATATTCATATCTGGGCAAATTTCTGTAAAATTTACACTCTGACTACTACTGCAGTGCAGTCCATCAGCATTACAGCATCAGTTCTCTTAAAATTCAGGAGTGAACAATTGAGCCATTCAGTTTGCAAAACATACAGAGTGTGCATTTAAAATGTTCAGCTCACAGCCAACTTGGGTAGAACAAATAACATGAATGGAACTGGAATCAATATTGCTTCAAAAATAATAGATACTTGGATATGTTTCTGGGATGCTTTACAAACTGTCATGCAAAGTCTATCTGGCAGGTTCAAAATAATAGAGAATTTCTTTCCTCTGCTGGGAGAGAAATCTTATTTTTGAGCCTGTGTTAGATTTACCACTGTAGAGACATAACAAGTTTCACATGTACACTTAGAATAATGTCATGAGACAGCATGTTGAGTCCTCAAATTTTATTACTTTCTGCTAACTTAACTGTAAAACATTTTTTAAAATGACTAGATTAGCTTGGAACTTCTATGTGTGTTAGGAGAGTTCAGATGAAACTGCTTGTTGGTTTTTAGGGGGTGGCTCAAATGTGCTCTTGTATGAATTGTGTCAAATAATTTCACTGTAGAGCTGACCTAAGTCAAACTCTTTTCACTTTTAGACCTGTGGTATCAAATGATATTGCCTCCCCATTTCGATTCATCAAAGAAGTACCCTCTGCTCCTTGATGTGTAAGTTTTCAATCACATGGCAGTGTTGTGTTAATAATCCCTTTCATCTACTTCAAATATTCTTAATAAGGAAACACAAAACCGGCATGTTTTCTAATTACTTCTTGAAGTAGATTTAAGATGGAATGAAAAACTGAGGTGTATCCCAGTTCATGGTGGATTCCTGTGCCCGAAGATGATGTAATGCTTAATGAGCACATGCTCTGGCGGTGGCTCTGAGGCAGATACACTCCCTGTGATTTAACAGCCAGGATGTTCGTGTTAACTTACCTCCTCCTCTGCTCACGATGTTCTTTAGGAATAGTCTTTGATGAAATGACATTCCAGAATGAAACCTTGAATAAGCCTTATATCCTAAAGCTGAAGTAGTGTGTGTGACATTGCTTTTTTTCTGTGATATTTGACTGTCAGTCAGTGTTGACAAACGTCATCCTGTGGTCAGGATTGCATTTGCTGTGGGTTTTTCATAAATACAAGACCATGAGCATGTGCTGATTGGCCTGGTCTTCCTCAGGCACTTCTGTTCATCCTGGAATGCTTTCTTCTAAATGGGAATTACTGAATTTTAGCTATGCATTAATATAAAAATGATAAGTTTTTCCTCTTTTTACAAAAAGATGACTCTGTGAGGAAACTAGCTATTAATTCTTAGATACATCTTTATATAATGCAATTTGGTAGCACTTTTTGATGTGCCTATTGAACATTTTAATGAGCAGCCAGTGCTCTTGGCTTCTTAAGACTTGTTTTGGTTTTGATACTATTTTTATTGGCTTACCTGGGCCTTTGTCAGGATCATCTCTGGTTCACAGTTATCGTAATATCAAAAATTACTTTGGAAGTATAGGGATCCATAGCTTGAATTAAATTCCCAGTAGCTTTTTCTTTGCTTTTAAAACTGATGAGTGGGCTATAGAGCCATAGGAGCCATTCTTCTGTTTCTTACTTTGTTGAACAGTGGCGAGAGAAGTGCACTGCACAGAATTTTACCATCGAGGCACCCAGAGTATGATTTCATAGTGGTCAAGTGCTTCTGAAATATTTTGAAGTAAAAAGTTAAAATTATAGTTTTGCTTCCTTTTTCTCAGCCTGCATAAGAAATTCTTCAAACTGATGAGACACTGAAAATGCAGAAAACGGTATTTTTCATTTTTCCAGTTGAAGGCTATTTGTTGATTTCAGACTTAAACCAAATAAATCATGGGTGAATGGAACAGAAATAGTTAGAGAACATCACTTTGAAACTCAGGTGACTAGATATGCCAACACAAAAGAAAACTCGGCTTATATTTCTCATAACCTGCTTAAAGTCAAAATAATGAAGGTTTCTCATTAGAGCAGAAAGGAGTTAAACAAAAAAAAAAAAAATCCGGTCTGTTTTCTTGATTACCAGCTGAAGTTTTAAAAAAGCATACTGCTTTTAGTGGCACTTCAGAGTCAGTCAGTGGTGCTTTTCTTGTTTCCTCAGTTTAATTTTAAAGTTTATCCTGCTTTAGAGGCCAAAATTGTCAGTGATAATTATATTTCAAATGCTTGATGTGAACATATGTGGAGAGTAAATACCTGAATTTTGTGACACTTTTCCCTAGGTATGCAGGACCTTGTAGTCAGAAAGTAGATCAAGTCTTCCGGATCAGCTGGGCTACTTACCTGGCAAGCACAGAGCAGATCATTGTGGCCAGCTTCGACGGCAGGGGCAGCGGGTACCAAGGGGATGAAATTATGCATGCAATAAACAGAAGGCTGGGAACATATGAAGTGGAAGATCAGATAGCAGCAGCCAGGTGAGCTATAGGGAAAGGTCAACACCTGCTCCTTCTTTTATGTGCTTATTGTGTAGGAGGAAAAAAGCTGAAGGTTTCAAATCTTCATCTTGAAAATATTGGTGATAAAATAACTACATTTTGCTTAATTTTGTACACTGAAGTGTGTCATTTATGGGCCAACCATCATTTTATGCTTAAAAAGAGAGAAGAGTTAATGCTGTAATACCAATTAACCATACCTCTGATTTTATAGAGATGATATGTGTCACATTAGTAGAAGAACACGCTACCAAGGAACCTGGAGATGGAAGTTTTACTTCAAGCTTTTTGCAAGTTTCTGTTCTGGCAGAATTACTAATGTGAAATACTCAGCCTTTAAATCATAGTTCATGTTTGTCACTTGGGTTATGCTTGTAGAACCTCACTAAAACAATCACAATATGGATCTCTCGGAACTGCAATGAAGTGATCTTACAGGGTTTTCTATGTGGGATTTTAAAATGTTAGGGAGTTTAAACAAATAGAATTTCACAATCTTCTTGGTTTGTTTTTTTTTTTGATGATGACTGTATTTACAAATGCCAGTGAGTGTGGATTGAGGGGTTTCAGAGTGTCATATGCACAGATGTTTTTCTAAATTTCCTAAAGACACACGTGCCTGAATTATTGTATGTTTTCGTATGCAGTCACTATGACGAAGTGGGAAATGCTTATTTGTACAACAGAAAGAGACAGACTTGATAGGAAATAGACGTATCTGTAGAATGGCAGATACTTGCAATCCATTAAGTGTTTAATTACTCTGTTTGCTTTCAGAAAATTTTCTGAAATGAGCTTTGTTGATAAGGACAGAATAGCTATTTGGGGTTGGGTAAGTACTCAAATAATTTTGGCGGGAATACCATTTAATTTTGGCAACTATTTGTTGTGCTGCCATGTGTGTGAGATCCTGTAGTGCTTCACATGAGGCACCTCTGAGGTCACCACTCAATCCAGTCCTTGAACTGATGAAGTGCATCTTAAAAGTGCAATTCTACCATTGCGCTTTTGCAACCATTCAGGAGCCTTTGTAAGAGAAATTAGGACTACTAGAGGGATTAAAAACCAATTTAAACAGATGCTGCCAAGTTCCTGTGTACAGTATAAACCAATACTAAAAAGAAGAAAAATCCAAGTATATATTCACCAGTACCTCTTTAGTTGGATGACTGATTTTTAAAAAAAGATGTGAAATTACACTCAAGCCAGCTCTGTGGGATGGTTATCATGGTATTTGCAACCAGAGGCCAGATTTCTCTAACTTGATGTGTCTTTAAAACCTGGCACAGTAGATGGAAGTGTTTAATAGCATGTACATACCCCCTCAGCTGCAAGGCTAAGTGTGTGTGTAGTGTTAGTGATTCTATGCTGAATTAAATGGTTAACTGAAATTTGGGCACTGCAGGTGACAAGCACCAATGAGTAAACTGCTTGATAGCAAGACAGTGCCTTTAATAGCTTTTCTTCTGAGGGTAAATATCTCTGTTATATGAAGTCACGTGTAATAGTATTAACTGTAGTGAAAGGAAAATTCTTTCTGCAGAAACTGAAGATTTGGTGAAATCCCATCTTAAGTCCTTATGACACTCAGGATGAATAGCACAAGAGCATTCCTCTTTGGAGCTAGGTTGAGATTAGGCATCTTGGACACTGAACCTGTGGGCAAACAGATTTTCTTTACCTTTGGAGTTTTCAGATTGTCAGCCTGTCACTATGTACATGGATTTTATTCGCCACAGATTCAGCAGTAATATCTTTACTGTGGCCAGGTTAGGCATTTATAGAGGGGTTTAATTACTAAGTGCCTGTGTTACTTTGCTGATCTTATTGGGAGGACCTAGGAATTGAAGTTGGAGCAAACATACAAGGACTTTGAAATAAGATGCAATTCCCTTTGCCTGTAATCTGGTTTTAAGACAGGAATGAGATCCAAAAATGGCTCTTGTTTTTGAATGTGGGTGGGCACATTTTCCTAAATAACCCATTCAAACTCCTGTGAGGGCAGTCATTTGGGCGGTTGGTGACAGTGTTTAGGTATCTTGCTGCCTGGATGCTCAAGCGTGTCAGATATTTACTCATCTGTGTATCAGGCTAGACTGTGAGTAAATTTTCTGTGCGTAGCGAGGAGTGTGTTGTTGCACAGTTCCTCCCACAGACTCAGCAGAAGATCCTTCGCTCCTCAGTCACAGTCTTGCTCCTGACACTTTGGGGGAAAGTTAGGGAGCAAGCTACCATAGGCCTGCTCTGCTGTAAATTTTTGGATGCCCTGTTGCAACTACTCATCAGGCACACTGCGGGCCAGAGCTCTGCTTCCACCCACTCCCCCAGCACGGCAAGGGACACAGCAGTTCAGCAGTGTCTTGTTTCCTGTCTTTTGCTGCTGCCTACAGTGCTACCAAACACAGTCATCCTCAGCTGAGTCACAGTTCGGCAGCGTTTGCGCCCTTTTTCCCCATCAAGTCCTCATTCATCAGCGCCACAGCTTCCATGCGCTGTTTGATGCCTGTTTCCCCGACTGAGCAGGCTGGCTGAGATCTGACCCAAATTCAGAATGGAGTTCATTAATATGAAAAACGCTGAGCCTATAAATGTCTGATGAACTGTGTAGCAGATGGGCCCCATCCTTTCCCTTCTGACTAAAATAACAGCAATGTTTTGTTTTCAGTCTTACGGGGGATATGTGACCTCCATGGTGCTTGGCTCTGGAAGCGGCGTGTTCAAGTGTGGAATAGCGGTTGCCCCCGTGTCACGCTGGCAATATTATGGTATGTGATGGCTTCCTCGTTACAAGGATTCCCATATGTCTTCCAGTGCACATGCTGCAAAGTGTGGATTCGTAGTGCAGAACTTTGGATTATCTACTAGATGCCATGTAAATGCCATTTGGTCTGTTCTTATGAACTCGTGGCCACTGCATTTTGAAATTAAACCAATTTGCTAAATATTATTTCCCATTTTAAGAAGTCAGATCCATAACTTTAGGTAATCTCTTTAACCATCAATGAAGGCTGAATTACTGTGTAGTATTACTGTAATGTGTCTGTGTTTGCTTTGAAACCAGTATTGTATATCAGAAATCCATCACTATTAAACTTTTGTGTCTTCAAAATTAAACTTCACTGATAAGAATGAACTGTGAGGATTAACGTTGAACTTGCATTGTAATTTACTCTCTCAAAGTAACGGAATAGGATTTGAATTGCCTTAGGTTAGTTGGTTGGGCTGGTTTTTTAGCATGTAAAATTTGGATTTTATAAATCTAATTCATCTTGAGAATAGCTTGATGTGAGGAAAACCTGATCAAATGGACAAGTCTCTACATGCTTCAAGCCTTTAGAGCATAAGGTTTCAAGAAGTTGCATGAGGCTAGAAATACAGTTATAGGGGGCCCTCCTCCCAGATTAAAAAAAATTGTATAAAGTTATAAATAGGCGCTGGTGCAATCTGAACACATTTTAACATTTTCTGGTTTTTATTTGTCCAAAAACATTCAAGGGAAAGCTTTCCCTGGCAAACCCCTGCTAAATAAGGCATAATTTGTCATTCTGCAGCTAGCACAGAGGCTGCATAATAGCTAATTCAGCAGATCAGATCATGCTTCCAGGCATTAGCAGTAGTCTGTTGGGGAAACAGCAATGTCTTCATAATATTTTGGACATTTACAGTATGACAGGAAATATTTTTTTAATTATCAAGATCTCTAAAACTCCACTTCTGTCTAGTTGGATGAAGGATTATGGAGGCATACCTATTCAGCATAAAAAAACCTCTAGTGCAGCAACTCATTAGAATATGGCAGCAGAGCATTAATTTGTATGGCTTAAAACAAAGCAGCAAATCTGCAAATGGTAACATGGCAAAAAATATGTGGATTTTTTTTTTCAGCCAAGCTGAATCCTCATCTACTACTGTATTTTCATTGTATAGATTTTTGGGTGTAAACATTTAGATAAAATATCCAAGGGGTTTTTTTCAAATGCTAGTCATTTACTGCAACATTTTCTGTAATTTTCATAGGATTACTGAAAGAATAACAATAAGGAAACACTGACACAAAGTACTATATTAATATTCAGCATTCAGGTGTCCATGGCAACAAGAAGATTAAATATTCTGAATAACGATGGTTATCTACACCCCTCATTGTGAAAAACCTGATTTCCAGTATGCATTGTTACTGCTTGTATTGATGGGTAAAACTGATGGTAGACAGGCTGAAAACTAAGTAGCAGATTCTAATTTGGGGATTTTTTAAATTCCAGATTCAATATACACAGAGCGATACATGGGCCTTCCTACAGCAGATGATAATCTGAAGAATTATAATGTAAGAAAGAAATCACTTTATTTCATTTTTTTGTGTGTTGTTTCATTTCTAAACTGCTGTATTGTTCTTTAAACAGTTTAGTTCTTTCCCTGTGGGGAAAAATAAGTTTGTTTCTTCTTTCCAGCTAGAACTGCTGCGTTGTGCTGTTAGAGGCTGTAGTTTCACGAGTTTGGATTTGCACTAGGCAGACTGCCAAGAAACAAAGTTGGGTTAAAATTTAATATTTTTGTGAGCAAGGTGTGCTTTATCTTAAACATTTTTCACCAAAACAAAGGTACTCCCATTCTTTCTGAAATGTAATTTTTTTAGAAATGGATATTGTGTGAACTTTCCTGCCAGAGGAATCTGCAAGTTTTTTCCAGGGAGAGCAAAATCTCCTCAATACTAGAACACTTTAACAGGTAGGCAAGTCTGTCTGTACTGTGATCATATCAAATTGCAGAGCAACCGAGAGCCAGCAGTGTCAGGACTGAAATGTTGGCCCGATCTCCATGAACACAGAGTGTCCAAAGTTTGTTCTAATATGACCAATGTTTGCACAGAAGTGAGGGAATTTCCACGTGTCCTCCTGAAAGCAAATTGCATGTAGATTGTTCGTCCTTGTTACAGCATGATTAATCAATTGTTTGTCTTGCTCTTCCACGTGCCAGATGCTTTTTGTTGCCTCAACAACTTTTTGACGTCACAGGTAGCTGGGCATAGGGCAGAGCAGCCAAACTTTCTGTTGGGTTTTGTTAAACTTCAGGCCTAGGTGAAAGTACAGTGGCTATTGGAGAACTGTGAGGGATCTGAGGGGTACTTTGTGGCCTGGTTATTGGAATGTTTCACAGAGGAGTCCAGCCATGGTGATATTGGAACCAAACATTGATGTTAGAGAAGGAGATGGAGCATTCTCTGTGTTTGGGTTGGTAAGCAGGGTAGAAGACAGTTTAGCACTGGTTGTGTGCATTAAAAAAGTAAGTGTCATGGGTAGAAAAATGGGTGGAATGGATTGCTGCATTGATTTAAAAGTATGATAAAACATATACATACATACATATATGGACTGAAACATGTGGTTTGACATATATTTACAGTATTCTAGTGTTGTCAACTGCTATATCAGACACTCTGGTCAAGACTGGGGACAATGGTAGTGACTGCTGGACAACTTGGAGTACCAAGTTATCCAGCAGTGTGTCTGTGTCTCTCTCTTCTAACCATTGAGCCACTGGGGCCCAGCAGGCACTGACCAGCAGCCTGCAGCCGCCTGCCTGCTTTTTTCCAAATGTGTTCCTTTAAGGCAATGGGAACAGTAGGAGGTCTGCGAGGTAGCAGTGTAAATACAAGTTACTGTCGCTGTGCAGAATGAACGTTAACGCTCTGGGTGCACAAAGTCACTCACCAGCTTCACAGCACAGATGGCAACAGAGGACTGTTTAATCCTTTCAAGCCAGGAGTCGGATTTTCTTGGCATAGTATCCATTGCTGGCAATGGCCACGTTGAAACTGCCAGTACCAAAGAGCTAAAGGTTTCAAATGTGTTACTCAGAGGACTAATTGGGGAGAATGGTGGCTAGATGTAGGAGGAGTAATTGCCTAGATCAGATTGTCACACTTCGCTGCTGCTCCTAGAGAAAGGAAAATGCAGCTTAAGTCCTCGTTTGTTGTTAAAAGCTCCAAATAATACAGTACTTGGACTTTAACCTGGAGGGTGGGGTAGCTTGAGAAGTGAGTTTGTTGTTTTTCATGTAGCCTCAGTGAAAGCGTTGTGGGTTTTTTTTATTGCTGAAGACCTTTACTGACTTCAGCCCAGTATGTTCCTGGCTTAGAGCCCCTTTGTTCCATGTCCCAGTCTCAATAGCAAACCTCCTGGCCCTTTGACACTGACGAGAGCTGTTCGCTGAAATGAATGTTTTTTGAGGTAAATGCAAAATCTGTACTGAAAGCTAGTACATACAGCTGAAGCTGTTAAAGCTTGCACTGCTAACTCTGTGCTGTCAGGTTTGTGTGCTGTATCATATATTCTCTATCCTGCTGCACTGCTGTAAAGCTGGCATGAAAAGTGAAAAGTTGCATAAACTCTGTAGGATGCATCCTGATTTAAAAGAAATGAGATGGTGCACACACCTGCTTAGAGAAGATGAGCACTGCTAGGCACCTTCCTAATGTGTAGAGTATTATTAATGACTGAATTATATAGACTCAAGAAACTAGTTGTGGTAAGAGGGGTACATCCTACCTTTGTATTACTGTGACATTAGGTTTTACATTTATTGAAGGCAGAGAATCTGATATGTTAAATATTGTTTGTCAGGAGTCAGGTCTGAGGGAGGACGCACACTCCTAAGGGGGCTAATTAGGTATGCTCAGTGTCTTTTAAGGTAGTTGTAAACTATTAAAAATCAGAGCTTTGTAAAAGAGAGGAGCAAGCATGAGTGGTGCTCCCAATAAGCTGAATGGCAGAGAGTCTGGTGGCCTGGAAGAAACATCCCTGATGCAAAAGACTTGAGACTGGATCGGGGCAGAGCTCTAGAGGTCAGACACAGTAGCCATGTAAAGCATACCAAAGAGACTGTTCAACTTGTGAGAACATTATTTTGCAGTTCACTCTGAATTTGATAGGCTTTTGGCAAGTGTTTGAAACAGTCATAGATTTGGCAATCTTTTTCTAGCAGATTTGAAATGTTCAGTCCTTAAGAACTGCTGCATCATTAGGTTATGCAAAACAGGGTACAATTTTGTAAATATGCCATCTTGTACTGATTTGACATTTGTTCTATTATCTGAGAATATGCTAAGGGAGAGAGACCTTCAGTTTCAGCCAAACCTTAACTTGTTTGTGGAGTGCTGATAAAATGTTGACTGCTGTGTGATCTTTAGAAAAGCCAGTTACACTCAGCAGGGCCGAATTCTCAGTACTTGTGCACGTTACCTTTTCAGAGCCTTTGTCCCAGCAGTATAACTATAAAATGGAAGTGGTAAATAAAGTAATTTTTTGCTGTCCACTTAAGCTTTGTTCAGCTGCTGTTGCTTTTGCTTTTTCCTCTAACTGTGCCTAACTTGAGAGTGCTCCCTATCTTGCAACCTTCTTTAAGGACACAAAGGTACTGTGTCCTTAAAGCATGTTTTAGGGAAGGGACTCTTCATGTTGAGTATGAGTACAGCAAGTGAAGTATCACCAGTGATAAAAAAGCAGAGAAAGTATCTCATATGTTTCTTCTTTCTGAAGTATTTTTACAAATAACTTTATTTTATTTAATGCCTGAAGAGGAAAAATAGTGACATCCTCTTTCTAAAACTGCTTTTGCCAAGTTCTCAGAAGTGTGGCTTAAATCAGGCTTCCACTCACAGAAGGAAAACAGCATTGGTTTTCTAGAAGAAAGCTTAGCAAGGTGATCTATCAAGTTTCCCTCTGCACATGTGGAAAATTATTTACTCAAAGGATACTGGTTGGTTTGGGGTTTTTTTGTTGTTTTTTTTTTTGGTCTTTAATGTCCCTGGGCCATTTCTTTCTCATTTGTTCTTTCGGTCAGCTGGTTTATCAGTGCTCCTCCGGGTATCGAAGTGCTCTCTCCATATTTTGGCACTCAGAGATAAATGTTCTTACTCCATGATACCAAATCATCTAAATGGAAAGCATCATGCTTCCATATTTGGTGGATTTCCATATATTGGATTTCTGGTGCTCTCCAGCCTTTGACTATCAAAAGAGGGCAACTGCAGTGTTACAGACTGCAGGGTGGGGGTTTTTTACCCTGTCTGCTGAACTTATTTTTTAGACTTGATTGAATACATACAAAAAACTCATTTCATATATGGAAGGGTTGTGGTACACTATTCTGCCATGACAAAAGGAATATAATATTTGTACTCGCTTTAAAGATTCATGAGTGTACAAGAGACATAAGAAAATTAGAACATTTCTGTATCTTGGCAGTATTTGACTTTTTTAGGGTACTAAATGCAAATCCTTGTGCAAGGATACAGCCTTAGTACAAGACGGAGAAGAAAAAAAGCAAACCACTACATTCTTCTGTTCATAATTTTTAGTATTTTTTTCTTGCCAGAGCAACTGGTTGTCTTACCAAGCCTAAAATCTCTTGTCCCTGTTGGCCCTCTTCTTCTTCCTCTGCTCATGGCAGAGCACCATCCTATTCCCTCTCCGTGCCCAAATTAAAGATCTTACCTGCAATCCTTACTGTCTTCATTCTTTAGTCACAGTAGCAAGTCAGGTGGGCTAGAATGTTCTAACAGACATGTTGTTACTGTGTTTTAAATTTCTTGATTAATCTTAGTTGCTGATTATTTCATCCTTTCCTCACTGTATCATGTTTCCATTCCCAAAATGTAGCTTGACTTCTCTTTAGAGATTTGTGGTCTAGTGATTTTCGTTCAGGCATTTCTCTTTCATATTTGGAGAGAGCATTGTTTTAAACTTCTTGTTACCCAATTTTACTGGAGACTGAGGCAGTCTTAGCACTGGTACCTTACCTGCAGGTGAACTATTGTACCTTGTAGTGGGGAAGATAACGTGTGTAGCCTCTGCAAGATCTACTGCTTGCTTTCACAGGGTGTACTGTTGCCATGGCAACATTGGTTTTTTAACTTGTCTGCAGTCACACAGGAAACCTATGGCACGCGGTGTGCTGCGGGCCACCAGCACGCTGGTCATGCATGGAATGTGTACCTCGCTCCAGAACTCCTCCCCTCTGCCACTGCCTGTTCCTTCGCAGCCATAACCTTGGTAACAGTTGCAGATGGGTGTGGAATGGTTTGAGTGTGAGCACCCAGCCCCTGGATGTGTGACCGTGCCCCATGGCAGTTCAGAGGGGGATAAGCAAGGGTGTGCTTGGTTTTAGCTGAAGACTAAAAGACTGTGTCAACATGAATCAAAGTCAGTTGGTAGCAAGTCATCTCCTAATAAATAGCACCTTTTTTCCTTTTTTTTCCCTTTAATTTCAGAGTTCAACAGTAATGGCCAGAGCTGAAAAATTCAAGGAAGTTGAATATCTCCTTATTCATGGAACAGCAGATGGTGAGTTGCAGCTAATTAGACATTTTAGTATTACAGACAGGTTCGCAATTCTACTACTGACAAAACAAAAGCATGAAGGGGCAAGGCTGTTACATTTACGTCAATAAAATAATACTGCTTTTTGCAACTAATCTGTGCTTCAGTCAGCAGTGCTGGGGAGTCTACTGTGCTCATTGCTTTGATTTTCCCCCAGAGTATTACAGAAGCAATTTTTGTTTACCTTTTTCCTCTTCCACTTTTCAGATAACGTTCACTTTCAGCAAGCAGCACAGATTTCCAAAGCTCTTGTTGATGCTGAAGTGGATTTTCAGGCAATGGTATGGTTCTGTTTTGTTTTTCAATATACAAATGAGAATAATAGCATAAGCACCCTGTGGTTAGGTATAAATTCATTACCATCTTAAATGAAAGTTCATATAGTTGCATTTCATGTTCAGTAACTGAAATTTGAACATAAAGTACGTATTTTATTTCTGCACAAGAAAAACTGTAAAGCAATGCCATCTCATATTTGACCCTTTTTACCTAATCTTTCATTTTCTTAAATTTTTTGTGTTCTCAAACAGCCAGTCCCAACCTTTGCATATACCCGAAGTACATGAATATTATCTTACAGATAGGATAAAAGGAAAGGTTAGCTTCAGCTAAATCCCAGATAACCTGTCCATCACGTCTGGTATTTATCGAACTTGTAAGACAAGCAGTTATTTGCCCTTTCTTATGTCGTGCATGGAAGCTCTCAGACTAAGGTGCAAGCTCTTCCTTTCCTACATTCTCTCAGCCCTTGGGGAGCAGTGCTAAAAAGGATGACGTATAGGAGGAGGCCAAGTGCATGGTTTTCCTTCAGCCAAACTAGAAGGACATACAGAGGGAGAGGTCAGGCACCTCTCGTAAATGAACAGCTGAATCTACTCTCCATGTGGACAGGCCACGTGTTTTTACACCTTAAGCATAAAAACATAGCATATCCCACACACAAAGAAGGGGCTAAAGTGTCATAGCAGCTTCCTACCCCATCATGTCTTTGCCTCCATGCTGAAAGCTTCATGCTAGGATCATTTTAAATGGCTGCACACGTTTTTATGTCGATCATGTTTGATTTATATCATTTAGATGGAGCTACAACTAACATTCTCTGTATTTCTCTTTCACACAGTGGTACACTGACAAAGACCATTCCATCTCCGGTCAAGCACATAAGCATATTTATACCCATATGAGCCACTTCCTAAAGCAGTGTTTCTCACTGCATTAGCACCAGCATTTCGCTTGTTAGTGACGGTTCTTCTCCAGAAAACTCTCTAGATAATGTACTCTGAGCCAGTATAAATCAAGATGAGATAAGAGTCAACTCTTGGGGTACCGGTGTACACAATGAAATGCTAATCTTTATAATTATTCCTGTTGCCAAGCAACTATTGCATTTTTATTGATTGTGTTTAATCAGGTCTTAACATCACCAGAATGATGTTGCAGTCTTCTAGGAAGCATGGTATTTGCTTGAGTAATTACCTTTTGATATTTCAGTCTAAAAGAGAAAACATTCTAGTTTGTATAGCAGGGTAGTGAATCATAAAAATGTCCCATGGCGATCAGTTGCAGAATAAAAATATAATAATGTTTCCATCAAAAATGAAATGAACCCTGGATAATTTCTGTGAAAAGAATGAAGTAACTTTTTTTGCAGAAATTCTGTAAGGCTTGATAATTATTATTTTAGAATTGGTATCAGGAATACTGCAATGTTAATATTTTATGTGCAAAATCAAACAGTTTATATTGCAGTTCCTGAAGGTAGTGTGTTTTCTCTGCAATCTTGTGTTACAGTTGTAGAACTCTTGCAAGGAAAGCACGTAACCAGCTTTCACCAAAGATTTTGAATTATACCTAATCAAACCAATGGCACTGAATTTCTTTGTGTGCTATCATATAGTACTGTGATTTTTGCTTATTTTATAGTAAAAAAGGCTGCTACTCTGGGAATCTGCACTGTAAAATCTCCTCTGGGAACTGGACAAGACCCCCATTTTTTTTAATGTAAAGTTGCTCGTGTACCGATGAAGAGGAACTGGTTCTTACACAAACATAAACCATTACAATGTGAACTAGCAGTCCCTTAAAGCAAGGGCTGGACTGTCACTCTCCTGGGAACGTGCTCTTTGGCAAAACTGCTTTTCCTTACAGCCTACCAATAAATGCCTGCTTTATTTCCAGCACTCCAAGTAGGCTTCTCCATCTGAGGATTACAGTAGTTTTCTCAATTTTGCATGGAAAAAAATGCAATCCGCTTGTACTAAAAACTCTGCTGCTTTAAAATAATAAAGACATTAATTTATGAAAGGAGGTATAGTCCGTATCATTGAAAATGTTGCTTCAGAAAAAGGAACGCTAGAATTTTTTTTTAAAATGCCCATTAATTTTGAGGACGACTTACAGTGAAGCTTCTGATTTTGTGTAATGGTATCATGTAATGGAGTGTGACATGATTATCTAACACTTAGCTTCTTGATATTACATGCCAGCATCTGATTATGTCTGTATTGTGGGTTATTAGTGACATTAGGTGTGAACGTAAAAGTACTCATGCAGACAGATAAAGCATGGGGGAGAATGTTAAGACACTTTGTGCAGCTTGTCCTTAAATGAGGAAGCCTCGAACAGAAAATCAGGTTTTGTTTTCACAAACTAACAATTCCTTAACTCATAAAATAAGATGTTAGGTGGTTTTGTTCTGTTTGTTGGGGTTTTTTTGAAACACACTGGAGCTGAGTTTTACAAATATCATCTTGGGTTCCAGGCAGTGTTGGCTCTAATGTTTAAAGTTCTATAGGATTACAGGCTGTCAGTTGTCTCCAAGAGGTTATATCATCACATCTCATTCTTTTGACTCAAGGCAAAGAAACCTAAATCAGTATAAGGTAGATCCCAGAAACACAGAAAGGTTATAAAAAAAAAAGATTATCATTATGAACTTCAAGGTGGCGTGTGTATGCAAGGGTAAATAGTTGGGATTTACTTTAATGTTATCAAACTGTCATAAAGACAAAAAAAAGGTGTTTCTGTAATCCAAAAAACTACTTTCACCAGGCTCTCATTAAATAACTGCAAGAATCAGTATAATCAAGGAAACATTTAAAAAAACAACTGAAACTAGAAATGAGTCTGAGTAAGTCTTTCATTAAGATGCGATTCTTTGCATCTGACTGCCTTAATGATTCTGGCATCTCACTGGAAGAACGTCTCCTATTTTCTTCCTGGAACAGGTGAGCTCTGAGCTATCCCCTGAGCTATCCCCTGAGCTATCCCCCTGTCACACTTACTGTAAGGTCAGACCAAGTACATCAACATCAACTCCACCCAGGGAGCTAACACTCACAGCCTTGCATGTTACAGTGACATTCCACTCGGAAAGGGAGACATACTGGGCTCTACCACTCATTAATTTGTGAAGCACTTTCAGGGCAGGTAGACATTTCAAATACCGCATGATATTGCAAACCTCTTCTGGGTTTTGCAGTATAAAAATAAAATTGAAAATTAGTTAGGATAAATATTTATTTTCACATAACATATCTTAATTGTGAAAAACACAATAGTCTATTCACATGTACACATAAACTTTTGTAATAAATTACATCCAAGAAATTGAATAGTTTTGACCAGGAATATGAAATTAGAAGTAAATATAGCACTACATCTGCTTAATATTGTGTGTGATTTCAGAATGTTTAGATTAACATTGGAAAAGCACTTAAATTCACGCAAAACCAGAGTGTTTTAAAATAAAACCACTCTGAAATACTGAACAGAAATACAGAATGCCATTGAATACACTGATTTCTTAAGATTCTAAGAGTTGGTCAAGTGAAGCTTATACATTTTGATTGTATACATTATCTGTAACAAAGTCAGCAACATGTTAAAACACCATCAGGCTGCTTTCAGGACAAACCAGTATTGAGCTTCTATACTAACCTTAAAACAATTGGAATCTTACAATTTATCATCAAGTACACAAAACAAAGCATTTAACCTTAATGCATCAGCATTTTTTTCCTAAATTTACATATACAAACATTGAATTAGATGTGAATCCTTCTTTGTTTCCATTAGATTTTTTTTCTCCATAAAAATGGCTTTTAATGGGCTTTGATAATGCTAAGGTAAATTTAGAACAGTGACCCTAATAAGTTCGCAGCAAAATGCAATTCTTTATGGCTAAAGTATTAAAACATACACACTCACATACACAAAAACATTTGAATACTTTAAATGTGCTGGATGGGAAAAGTTGTTCATGAAGTGTATAGAAAATCAGCATATTTTGAAAAGCTGGGGAATGTTAGAGCCCTATGATGAGTTCTTACGAAGATTGCAAGACTACAATTCTTATTTCTAGGATTCAAAGTTACAGCATAATACTGAGAGTTAGCTTTCATTTTAATAATTTAAAAATTTATCTTAAAAAATTTAAAAATCACTGAATTCCAAATAACACAATAAAACTTTAGCTCCACATTCCTATTCATTCAATACCTAATTTCGCGGTCTTTTACACAAAAGAACAGCTTGAAGGACCAGGCAGTAACAAAATCCGTTATGAAAAATGTAATAGCCTTAAAGCCACATTTTACTTTGCAATGTTGTTTTTATCTTTTAATCAATATGTACTTGATGGAATAATGAAGAGCTATAACAAAACAACAGCAGGATACCCATTTAAGTGTTACACACAATCTCTGAAACTAAGAGGTTTACAGAGGTTTGTTATTAGAGAGAAGACAATATAAATACACCCTTTATCTGACTGACTTTTAGGCAATAAAGAGGAAGATCATTGGGCAGGTGATAAAACTGCATGTGGGGTATAGGTCGTATCTACAAAATTTTCCCTATTATAAAATAATGGATTGATTAATGACAAAATGCATTTGTTTGGCCTACCATGGCAACATTCGTACAATACAAGATAAGATACCGTAATCACAGACTGCGTTTTAAGAAATACTGTACCCATGTTTCACATCAAAGGATGTGGTGGTGTTCTTCAGCTAAGGTGAGAAAATGTTTTAATATATAATTTTATATATATATATATTTATATATATATAGGACTATGTTCCAGTTACATACAAACTTTAATATTAAATACACTGTATTAAATCAAGGAAAACTTCACAAATACAGAATCTGACCCTGCAATTCACATTGCAAAAGTAATCCATGACTTCAAAAGGACATTAAGGAGGAAAGGATTATCCTTGTTAGTTTATTCACAGGGTCAGATCAGTTATTTTATAAACTTCTTACTGTTCACTTGTCAGTTTGGGTCTCCTGAAATCATTCACTAGTTAGGTGATTTTTTAAAAAAAATGGGAACAAGGGTTTTCAAGTTCATCTTGAATCAAGATTATTAAGTATTCTCACACAGAAAAAGTAGCAAAATACAGTACAAACCTATTAACAGGAAAGTTGAATTTGAAAGAAACTTTGCTTCTTACATTTCTGATACGAGTACTGATAAATGGCCAAGATCAGCAACAAACACAAAGATTTTTTGCATTGGCTACTGCAGACATTTACATTGATACTAGACAAGGTAGACAAGGTGGAATGAGACAAGTATTGCACTACATTACCTGTGCTAGTTTGAGATGAAAGACAAAAGTTACAAGGTAAATCATTTATGTTTAGTGGTTGTGGCACTCCTTTAATTAGTTGGTAAAAAATTTACTTGAAGAGCAAGTCATAGACAAGTCTCCCGGTCAACACCTTTCCCTGAGTCAGCTTTCTTCTCTTTTCTGATTTCAGCACTAGGAAATGAAAGGGGAAACAAACAAAAAAAAAAGAGTTATAGTAGCACTATCACATATACATATACATATATATATATATAAAAATTATCTACCTGAAAACCAACATTGCACAGATATTTTACTTTATTTTTCATGCTTCATGGCACAAACTGGGAAAGCAAGTGAAAATTTCTGTGCTGAATGGTGCAGAAGACAGCCAGCATTTTAGCAACAAGGTAGGTAAAGAACTTAAGATGTACAGAGACAAGTCAGCCAGCATGCAAGCAAAGATAGCCACTTGTGTTTTTCTTTTTTGGCAAATACAGCTGTTAATTTACTAAATAATGGTAATGGTGCAGTTCTCAGACAATACCAGCACATTCTTAAATGGAACAAACAAGAGGTCACAGTAAGTATTTCTTGTCTTTGAAATATATTCTCTTGTTCACTGTACATTTAGAAGGAATGTTTCTGAACTAGGGTAGTGCAAGCCAGTATCTAACTCATATTTGGCTTTCAGTCTTGACTGGGGAGAACAGAAGTCTGGGGAGGATGGGGAGAGACAATATTCCCCATTTGGAGTTTAATACATACTTCCTCATGTATACATTATAAGGAAATAACTTTTAAATTTAAAAAAAAAAAAAAAGCCTGAAAGATCACACGAAAGCCATACCATTCAGAACTCTGAACGAGAGTTCAAATTTGGATTCAGCTTTTTTTTCCCAGTTAAAACAATGTTGATTTGCCTACAGAAAGCAATATACGTGCAAAGCAGATGATTTTTTTTGTGAGTGAGGGTCCTAATTTACAACAGCGTAAATAAATAAAAAGTCATGTTCTTCCAATGAGTCTCAATCACAGTATGAAAATGCAAAGAGGCTTCCACAACACAGGCAAATCAAGCCTTCAACAAAGAGTGGCAGGGGATCTAAAAAAAAAAAAAAAAAATGGTTCTGAGAACAAACCTGTAGCAAGCACATAACCTACCAGGTTTCATGGGAATAATTCCTTAACTAGAATGAATGAGAAATAGGCTGAGTTACACAAGGCTTAAAGAAAGCAAGATCAATTCTCAAATTCTTAAGGCAATTCATGCAAAATTCTACAATCATTTGACTTTTTTCTTCACATAAAAATTGCTTTAAGGATACAATTCAGTTCAGCCAAAGCTTACTTCTATGCCTATGGCAGCTTCCAGAGGTGTTAATGGAAATAGCTAAAGAATACCAACTTCTGCCACTTCAACTGCCAAATCTGTCACCTTCTGTAGAACAGTGATAGAATTGGGTATGTTACAATTTCTGCACACAAAGGGTATGCAAACAAATTCCGGAGGGGGATGAATTGAAAGTGCAGCAGTACAGCAGGCTGGGAGTTACCTGTGCTTAGTAAAAGCAAACACTGAGGTGTTGTGTGCCTTACAGTCTATAATATTTCCACGTTTTAGGTGCCTCTGTGATACCAGGAAAGTCTTCGTTCTATTTAGGATTCACATCTCTGAGCAGCTCCTGCAGATGTGGGCTTTAATGCCTTGAGAAATTTGAAAAAAAAAGGACAAGTCCAGTCTTTCGCCAGTAAAACACGTCACTGGTGGATCTGTAAAGGAGTTGGAGCTCTCTTCCTCCCTACCAAGGGAGTAGTCTAACAAGCCTCAGCAGGAGGGTCTGGGA
Source organism: Eulacestoma nigropectus (assembly GCA_013397775.1). Taxonomy (NCBI): domain Eukaryota; kingdom Metazoa; phylum Chordata; class Aves; order Passeriformes; genus Eulacestoma; species Eulacestoma nigropectus. Next base: position 2,041,827 of record VZTE01001195.1, read on the forward strand.
TGTGGGGTTTTCGTATCTTCAGGCAGAAAAGGGAACTCACTCATACCAACTACAAAGTGACAGATGCCTCTTTCTCCAGTACTTTCAAAGACCAGCTAAGTCTACTTCCTGTACATGGTCAGATCTCCTGCATATGCTTTGAAATTGCTCTCTGAAGGGCTTAATATTATAACCAAAGACAGAGGAATGTTTATTTACGTGTACCAAAGAGGGCTGTGTTTCAGATAGGTGCCTTGGTGTTCAATTCTGCCAAGAAAGGCACAAAGGCAGGCCTTTAGGTCCCTAGGAATTTTAATAATGAAAAATGAAGTCTGGAAAATTGTAAAGTTCAGGTGCCTCTACCGCTAGGCAACTTGACTGAATCTCATGTAAATCCCCTTTATAGACACTTAAAAACATTCAGGAGCCTGGGATGTAAGAACTCTCTCACACTATGCTGCTTCAAAGAATCAGGGCCAGGGCACATCTCATGATAGAAATTATCCATGCATCAGACTGGGAAGTCATTTGTATAAACCCTTCCTGCCTAAAATCTCTCTTTGTAGATGATCTTAGTTTATGATTGGCCAGGTTAACTCAGCATTTAATTACTATGAATAACTTCCAGATTTTATGTATTCCAGAAATCACCCTATGTTGTTAATTGGTCAATGTCTTGCATAAAAGGCATTACATAAACCCATAGTACACTATCATAATTATCCCCATTTAATAATATTTTGGGATATAAGACAGTACACCTGACAGCAGAAAGGGGGTGCTAAACGTTATGTAGTTGAACTTCAGAAGGCATCAGTAAAATTTATTTCAAAATGAGATTTTTCTCCCCTTTTATGATAAGATACCCTTCACCGAGGGAATTGTGTAATCTTATACTGCTGATCCTGATCATTTGCAAAAATTATCCTTACAACTGCTACCATTCTAAACTTTTTTCCTTGGTAATTACCTAGGATTGAATCATATCCTCATGTAATGATACATACATTATGGTTTATAATGCTTATGTAGTTCTATCCCTAATATGACTTAAGATTAAAGTTGCCTATGGCTTTGCTTATCAGACAGAAAGCCTTTCAGGGTTAACGTTCTTTGAATCTACTCCTCTCTCGGAATCTGAGACAAGCTAGAACACATGAAAATGCAGGATTTCAGGGTCTTTAAGGCTGTTTCTTTAGAACAGGACACTCATATCTAAAACCAGAAAAATCTTTTCTCCCGAGTCTTTGTTTTCATGAGCAAAGATAAAAGATTGAAAATGAGATCTTTAGAAAATTAATTTCTATTTTACTGCAGTGGAAAGGCCAAATCTCTTATCTGAGCCACAATCTGTGTGGATGCTCTTTGTTCAGAGGGTCGTGTTTACATTATCTATCATACCATCAAAGAAAGCAACATCCACCAGGAAAATTACAACTCCTGTGAAACCAGGGGCTGTGAATGTACCACATCAGGTTCTTCTCTTTCTCTGGGCTTTCACAGCCTGGACAGCAGGGCACTTGACATGAGAAAACCCTCCAGTACCTCCTTCTCCTGTGCACCACACTGATTTCAGTGGCAGGATCCTTTTCCGCCCATGTGTAGGGTGGAAGGCAAACAAGAACGACACTATTTTGACTGTCAGTGAAATACCATCGAAATGACCACATTAGTGGGCTGCTCCATGGGTGTCTGAAATTAAGGTTGTCTGGTCATCAAGTGCTCAGTCTTGTTTATGCTGTGCAGGGAAAGGAACAACACTGAAAGGCAGCATGCCATTTTGGGGTGACAAAATTAAACGTGTATCACTACGAATATTCTCTTACTGCATCTATTCACCTTGAAACAATGGCTGGCTGTTTCAAACAGGGAGCTTATGAAAAGTATATTTAGAAATGGGCAGAATATAATTCTGTATTTTAAAAAAGATGACTAGGAATAAATTCCGTTTGACATTTAAATGCACTACATCTATAGTTTCTATTTTAAATACAGAGTAAATTTCAAATTTTAATATTTGGGACTTAAGGCATTTTACACTCCTATTTGAAATTTCTTTTCATTCTGTCTCCCCAAAAACTACACAAAGTCAACTCATTTGGGTTCCAAGGTGACAACATTTTGAATTGGAAGACACAATCAAGGTAAAGGTTGGGGACAGGGTCTTACCTTTGGGGAATCAGCTTCTAGAGTGATTAGGAAGGGGAGCTTATGACAAAAGTGTGATACAAAACAATTAAATAGAAAATAGTTAAATTTTAAATTTATGGAAGCAGAGGAAAAAATTCTCTAAAAAAAATACACTGTGCTTGAATTTAGTATTTTCTTATTCCTGTAGTAACTCTGTAGCACAGATAAAATATTGTGGCTTCATTTTACTGGACGAAAATTTAAAATCATTTAACTGTCTGGAGTACAAGTGAAGTAGGCAGAAAAATGTAAAGAAATGATGCAATCATAAAATTATTTTCACTCTAAATATTATTAGATTGCATTCAGCTGGGTTCTTCATACAGCTATTTCCAGGGCAGTGATGATCGCTTCTTTTTCGAGAGGAAAGAACAAAAGCAAGCAGAACAAACACAACAGCTGTTGTGCAATATCCAGGTGGAGGCTGGTGGTTCATTACACAAGCATCAGGCATGCTCAGCTTCATTTTCCACTGGAGCATAACTAAGTACCATGCAAATATTTGTGATTTTTGTTTTTAAACAAATAGTGAATTTGTGTTTTGAGCTCAGAATATTACGACTGGACATAAGAAATAAAACTGCAAAATGCTAGAAATCTTTCTAATCTCTAGCATAATATTCTAATATTGGTTTGACACCAATACATAAAGTATAATGAAGTAAAAAAAAAAATTAAGACCTTTTAGAAGGAAAGCTTGACTCCTTATCTTTTGCATTTTCTGAGGATATCAACAATGTCTTCCACACAGCGGTTTTTGCCATTTCATCAGAAATGTTTATCACAGATGGGTCATCTCTAGAGAGGAATGAAAGTAAAATAAAACAATCAGTAATCAGTCTTGTTACTTATTAACTTAATAAAAGTCCTTGAAAACTGATAGTGATGACAATAATTAAGTGCAATGTAAGTTAAGAAATTATGTTAAACTTCAAAAGTCCTGAACAATTACTTAAATACTCTCTTAGAACATCTTAGCACTTTTTTCTTCCTCCAATAGCACTTAATCACAGTAACACCAATAAAATATATTGTGTCACTCCCAACTAATAAACAAGAGAAATATGAAGAAGTGTGAAATTAAATATTGCCCAAGATCTCCCAGCATGATAGTGGCATAGTTGGATTAAACATGGATCCCAAAATGTCCTACTTACGCTCTGAAACCCCACCTACTTTTAAAACAATTTTAAAAGCAATCAAAAGCCTTAAGAAAATAAAATATTTAAGAGATCTAATAAAAATGCCCAAATTAAACAAACTAATCAGTAGCCTTAAGTAGCACTTTGTAGCCTCTATGCTCTTTGCTTTACCTGGACTGCTCCAAAAATGTATTTATACACTTAAGAATAATAAAGTCTTAAATGTTTTAAGGGGTTGCCTGTACATTATTCCTGACCTCAAGGTTACATATACTTGGCATTCAGTAAGCCTTCAGTAAACTTGCTGTCGTGTGTTTTGGGGAAGCACTTTAACAACCAATATCCTGACTCTTGTTTTTAGCTACAGGACTGTAACCCTTACAGTACAGAAAGTCAGGTATTATCCAAGCAACTCTGCCAACGTCACCGCACGATGGAGATTGATAGAGATCACACTGCAAGATAAACTAAGCTACATATTGCTAATACAAATTAGAAAAAAAAGTACGGACAGCACAAGAAAAAAACCAGACCATTTATAGTAGTGTGATGAGTCAAAAGGAATAGGCTGGGATTTTTCAGAGGCACAGACACTGATTTGCATTAGGAGACATTAGGGTAACTGTGTGTTAAAATGTTAAGAGAGGAGGCCACACTGAGATAGTGTTCCTAGGAACTCACATTAAGGCAGAGGTTACTGTCACCAGATATTCCAAATCTTTTATTAAGAATTTCTTTCTGACAACATTAAATTATATTCATGCTTTATGGACTGCCAACATGTATTATTACTATTTATAACATAGATGTTCATGCTTTTTGAGTTGTGTCAGGCCTGCATCATGCCATATGTACCCTGGGCAGCTCTTGATTCACTCATTATCTTACATAATAGGATCCTAATTAGAATGTTTTAGAATGTAATACTGTAAGAACCCAGTATTTCTGCAGTGTGTTCAAAACCTTCCCTGGATCCCTGCTTGCATCAGGGTGAAGGGTTTGACCTGCTCTGCATCTTCCTTTTGCACTGTGCACGTCAGAAGCCAAACTTGATTGTTAACAGTCTGGTCCTGCAGTCCTGCCCAATGGAAAACTTCCAACTAGTGTGTCTTTTTCCTAGGGAATGTGAGATCATGTGGAAAGACTAGAAAAGGGCTGACCTTGTTAAATGCTGCAGTGTATGGTTCAGTTCACCTATCTGTACCAGAGAAACATCCTCCTGACATTCAGTAAGCATTAAGAATAAATATTGTGGCACATTTATTTTATTTAATTGCAACTCACCTAAAAGAGGAAAGGTATATTTTACCTGTAATGTCCTTCTAGTGGTAACTGAACAGTCCCTTCCTCTTCCATTGCTAACATACTTTGCTCTTCCTAGAACGAAGGAGTTTAGACATGAGACAGGATATGAAACTGTGAAAAGTGAAATTTGTGTACTGTAATCATCTTTCCATTTTCGTTAATATTAAGTGTTTATTTGAAAATACTTTTCAACTCTTTTAATTTAAATAGTCGACATTTAACACCTTCTGTTTTAAAACATGTATCTTCACTTAATGCTATTTTCCAATGCCAAATAGAGCATTCTTTTGTAACAATAAAGAGGAAATTTAGTAACAGTGAGTGAACAACTCTCTGGTGAATTTTAAGTAACATTGATAACAGGATACCTGCATGAATGTTTACATGCAAAAATTAGGGATGATTATTTAAGTTTGCACACACAGTTTTAATACTGATGAAGTTTTATTTCTGTGAAAGGTAGTGGAACAAGACACCCAAAATTAGTTTTCACTTGAAGAGAATTAGGAGATAAATCTACCAAAAACCTTTATGTAAAATAATTACAAATTTAGCAAATCTGTCTTAGCAGAGGGGGAGAAGAATACAACACCTCTCAAGCACCATGACCTGCCTGCAAGAAGAAAGAAAAACAAGTCCTCCACAGGAGGATTCTCAATTTCCACATCCCTTAGGTCAGGATAATCACAGCTGGGAGGTTGACAAGTCTTGGCGGGAACGCAACCATCAAATCCTGTTCTGAATTGTTGCAGTTTGTGTGTGAGCCCAAGAGACACCCGGAGACCTCCACAGCTTTCTTCCCTTTATTAGATGGCTTTGTAACCATTTTCAGCAGTGCCTGTCTGAAGGCATGAGTTGGCTCTCCCAAAAAGAGAGTTAATCATTTTCTGGCAGATCACCAAAGCCCCACACACATCACACACACTGATTGTTGGGAGGAGCTGCAAGAGCCAGTACAATTTTGCTAAACAGTAGGATTTAAGTTCTCTCTGCTCAGAAATTTGTTTCTTTTATGCTTTATTATTACAACTATTTCAAAAGCCATGATTTTTTTTTTTCTTCAAATGGGAAAGTCCTTTGGTGCATCCTTGGCTCAGAGAGACTTAACTGATTAACATCAAAGTGGCTTCCAAAGGAGGTCTGTGAGGAGAAGGCACGTATCATATCCACTATAAATGTACAAAGCCCTGGAAAAACATGGCCTAAAAATATAAAAACAACTTAAGTGATGAAATTAGGATCCAATCAAGTAAGTTTCAGATCCTGTCAACTATATTTCTGAATATTCTTGTGGGTAGAATGCTTCTATTTTTAAAAGCTGTGTGATAGCAACTCTCCAATTAATTCCTTAGGCTACATGTCAGAAGTTTTTTATTACTAGTTAATTTTGTCATTTCCAGGCTTCACAGCTTCATAAGTTTTTGACAGTTGAACAGTTTTAATAATAGCTCTAAATATTTAGAAATGCCAAAATATGTAAAAATAACCTCTCAAAATAGACAGTGAATGAAATAAAGTAACACCAGTAGATTTTCCCAGTTTTGTTTTCTGATGCCATCCTATCAAGCAAGGGAAGGAAAGTGACATATAACCAAAACATAAGGATAACAAGGAATTCTTTCCAATAACCAGTCCCACAAGAAGAGAGCTACCTTGGTTACTTCTGGTTACTCTGAATTGTGATGACAACAGACACGGTGATGAAACAACTCTCTGGTCTGCTCTGATTCAAGGGAGAAAACAATGACTCACATATTTTAATTTCAGCCTGGTAGTTTTACAGGCACATACTAAATAGTAAATCATCATCATGAAGCTTATCACATAGGTAAAATCTTTTCCCCAAAACATATTCCATGACAGTATGTTGAATGTGTCAAGGAAATCAAATTTAAGAGTTCTTCAGGTTACAGATGAGGCAGGGAGTTGTCAAAGGCCACAGAAGAATCAATCCTAAAGGCAGAGAAATCTATTTTGCATAGTTACACCTTCAAATTATTAGCTCATGTCCTATTTCTGCAAATAAACCTGCTAATGAGAATCCTTAACACACACATTTCACTGGTCTTGGATCACGTCTCAGGGCATCCCTAAGGGTAACTTGCTGATTTATCCATTCACATTGTCTAATTTTTGCAGTACCCTTGTATAACCAAAAGTTTAGGTCTCATGGGTCCTGAGCTTTTGCAGAGGTCAAAGAGCATCGTAGAGGTCATGGGCACAGCTGTCCCCACTGACTGCCAGGACTACACAGCATCATCTGCATATTCACCTCCCTCTGCTCACACTGTGGTACTATTCAAAAGTGCTGATGCACGACACATGAATCCCATTTAAAACACCCCAGCACCCACATAGTCCATCTACTGCTCTTGCAGTTGGTGTTTCACCATTGAGACTTGTCCCTCATTTATCTGGGCCCAGTACTAAGGTTTCCTAACAGCTGACATTGATCAGGTGGCTGATACCAGGGACAAAGGACATGTGTGTCCCTTACACATAAAAGTTACTTTACATCTCCACAGTTTTATATGATACTAAAACAAGCAATTCATGAAGCAACAGCTAGATAAAAATACTATAAAATAGATGCAAAATTGGTTAGAAAGCTACAATCAGAAAGATCAGTGCTTCACTGTCAAAATATAGGAACATTCTGAGTGGAAATATGTAAGAATCTGTCCCATATCAAGTTGATAAGAAATTATCTGAAAAGCATATTCTTTGAAATAAGATGAGGAGTCCAGATCTGAAACAGCCAAGTGGGTGGTAATGCCACAGGATATCAGTCAGAGTCTGAGCATTTGGTTAAAGGGGTTAGCAGTGTCACTGACCTTTTACAAAGTGAAAGTAAATTCTTTCTGCAGTAGCAGAAGAACAACGCTGGCCCAGAGCGTAACTGGGATACTGCACAGGGTTACAGCACTGCTGAGCAGGAAGGGCACAGAGTGATGCCATGTGCCCTGTGCAAGGCTCAGAGGCAGCTGGGACATCCACAGGCCTTAAATTCTGCACTTCTCAGCATCTCCTGCAGGGACGAGACCCAGCCCAGTGCAGCATCCAAGTGCCCCAGGCATCTGAGGGCTTTCCTACAGACGTAGGTTCATCTCTGCACACCACCTGAGGGGGTCTCAGAAGCAATCCACAAGAGCACTGTGGATAATATTTTCTATGACAGTATGGCACCCTAAGAATACATCCCCACCTAAACCTATCAGATTTGTAACCTTAAAAGCACTTATGCAAAATATGACAATATTACATGTAGATACTGTTCACGAGTCTGCCTCGTGCATGGAATGTGCCTTACTTACAGAATTTTCTCTAAATGTCTGAAGGAGAAATTGATAAATTGCTACACACAAAAAAACCTGAAACCATGACCCACCTCTTTCTCAGCATCTTCCAGTTTCTTTTTCTTGCTCTCGGGCATCAAATCATCTAACCAACTGAGCTCCCGCTTGGTGAAAAAGAAATCCATGAGTTTTCGGACAAATACCAGAGCTAGGACCTGCAAAGATATTCATTCAAAGAATTAGGAAATTAAGCAAGTAAAACAGACAAATACACTTGTAGAGGAAGAGTTTCAAAAGTGACCAGTTTGCTGCTAGAATTTTATCCTTTAATTTGAATAAGCCAACAGCTGCTATTCCTTTGTTCAAATGAAGAATGGTTTGAAGCATTTAACAATCACTGAGGTCAGTAAATATCTTCTATTTTCTATTAGTGAAATAATCAGAGAGAATTCACTTAAGCAGCAGACCACCTTTACTTCTACCAAGACACAGAACTGTTAAGCTCCTCAGTGCAATGAACAGTCTTCCTCAATAGGTGAACGTTCTTTCTGTAACAGGATTAAGTACTATTCCTTAAACAAAAAATACCAAATAAATTTTAATATTTTTTATTCATGAGAAGAATTTTCCCTAAGACAATATAAATTGGGATATCCATACATAGGACTCAAAATAGAGGTTAAATGTCGAATTTTTCCTTACTTAATACATTATAAATTTTCCTTGAACACAGAATCAAAGCAATATTATAATTACCTGCCCAAAATTATTTTTCTTCAATAATAATTACCTACAAGTGAAAAGGGATTTTTAGAGGAAATAAAAAAATTTCATACCATCATAGGAAAGACAATGGCAGCTCTTGAAACCTTTATAATCCAGAGAAGCACAAGACAACTCAGCTGAATTATAGTGAAGAGATGGACCTTTCTAAGAGGAACATGCCTTAGATAAATAAAATCTGGCTGATGCTTTGCAGGCATCCAGAATAACTTTATCCTGTCAAAAAGCTGAAAGAGAAAAATTTAAAAGTTTGGATCAAAATGAAGTGTAGGATCATCTATGCTGGCATTCACACACTGCCTAAGAGATCCTGAATATCCAAAGAATCTGGCTTGTTATTCTAAAAGCAAAAACTACATAATTTCAGCAGCACAGAAGGGATTACCTCAGTTACAATCATAAGCCTTTAATCTATACTAGTCCAGCAGTGGCATCTTCTTGCCCATTGAGCCACCAGAGTAAGAACGAGAAACGTGTTATTTAAGCAAAGTTTGATTACTTGGTTAGTCATACTTCAGTTCCTTTCCATTTTAACACACGTGTCTCCCTAGACTGTACTGCAGATGTGCTGAGACATTGAATTCTGCTGAATTACATTCTATATGGCCATACTGCAGGAAATACCCTGTTACACACAAAGAAGGTGGTTGCTTTAAAATAATACTGCTAATCACGAACTCCTAACGTTAGGCAAAGCCAGACTTCATAGTGGTCATGAATCAATTGTGACTCAAACTGACTGGAAGCTGGTTGATCCAGTTGGGCATATGCACTATCACACTGCTTTCCTAACACATCCTAGACTCGTTTTTCAACAACTAAGCTCTGCCTCCTTGAGCATAAAAAAAGCTGCTCATGGAGGGACCTCTTAAGTCTTTTATTTCCTGTGAATGAACAGGAAATTTTCTTTTACTTCACCAGACACTTTATCCCAGGCTGTTTTCTTCTCCATATTTCACTTTAGTCACAAAACCAGAAACAGGAAAGGAAAAAAAAAAAAGGAATGCCAGAAAGCTGACTGCAAGGCTGCTAGGAATGTATGTGAGAGGTTCCTGTTGTTCAGGCCTATTTGGCTCCATACTGACCTGAGATACTTGTATCATGGCACAGTAATGACGGTGATACACCAATTCTCCCTGCATGGGTGAGCTATGCTATCTATATTCACACAGCCTTCAGCAATGTTAAGTTTTGGAAATTTTTATTGAGCATGTGCAAACTGCATTTTTTTAAAGGCTCATAATTTGGCCAGATTTGAGCAGATTTCTTTTTCACAGAAACAGCAAAAAGCACATCCTCCCACAAAAGCCATCTTATCAAATCTCCATTCCTTGTCCCAGCATGGGGGAGGGAGATAAGGAGGGGGATGCTATCACTTTTCCAAGTAAAGATAGCCAGATTTCAGCATGCCTTAAAAACACTCCTCAATAGTGTACTTTCTCATACCCCTGTTCTGAGAAACAGCTGAACCATATTAAATTGAAATTATTTAAACCTCTGTGAAAGCCAAACTACACTTCTGAGAATATCAACCCAAAGGATAAGAGGCAAAGTTATAAAAGAAGAGTCTCTGAATAGAGACCACCAGTCAAAAAAATAAAATGTTCCCAGCTTTGCCTATAAATGGAGGTAATTTACAATCAAATATAATGGAAGAAACATTCAGACATTTTCTTTGCTTTTTGTGTTTGACCTTTTGCACAATATAACTTGTGTTTTCACCGTGTGGTTGTTCTTTCTCAATTGTCTTGGAAGATGTGTCGATGCCTTGTGGGCTAAAGGATTTGACGCTGAGCCATTTAATGCTGGAGAAATAGTACACAGGATCCCATTACCAACCCCAACCCGAATGCTGGAATGCCTGGTTTCTGCCAGCTACTCCTACTTAAGGCAGGAATGCTGCCCTTCCACTAGAATTGATCCTTCATCTCTGAAGTACTGTGGTTTGCAACAGTTCCCCCTCCCTCCCTGCCTCGAGTGTTTACTTGCACAGGGAAGACCTTTGAAATTTCACTTATGTTAGTTTTAGGGCAAGTTAGCCCTAAAGGCAAAGTTCAAGATCAAGTGTAGCCCTGCAAAGGAATTGGAAGCTGAAAAGACAGCATGCAAGCAAGTAAATGGGGAGGCAGCAGAGGGAAGAGCTCCTGATAGTTATTACTTAGTTTTTAGGGTCAGACAAAATTCCCTTGATAACAAGAGAGAACAGAAAAATCAGCACTCAAAAAATAGGAAAAAAAATGGAGCACATTACCTAAAGGGACTACTCTATTTAGGGAGAATCCATTTTCCTTTTTAAATGAGTCACTTTCAAAAATTTAAGGTTGGCAACATTCCTTTAAGATTATACACAAAAGCTAATACAATAATATAATCAGAACAGCTGTATTTTTTATAGAAAGCATCATCAATACACACTTATCATAAATCCATTTTACCTGAATTCCCTTTAGAGATGAAGCACCCATGTAAAGAAACACTCCATAAAGTACTGGCATAGGAATAAACTGCACAAACAAACAGAGAAGGGAAGAGCATATTAAATACTACTTAACAATTTTAAATGCTTCTAGAAAGACATTCAAAACAGTTGAAATACAAAGTGCCATATGCCTGCATTAATCAGACAAGTTGTAAATACAGAGTCACTCAATTATAAATTAATAATGTTTCTCAGAGTATAAAGCAAAAGAAGAATCTGGCTCTGTAATTTTATTTTCCTCTCATGGCCAGTTATTACAATATATACTTCATTCCCTATTAATAAAATTAACAGAACTACACAAAAACATGTAAGTCTTAATTTATACTTAAATTCTTTACTTAATAGACTGCTCAGAAAAATTTTGGAGAGACACAAAATACTTCTTACTGCTAAAAGAAATATTTTGTGCTGTAAGCATTTAAAAATGGGTGAAAGATTCTATGGAAGGATTTTGTAAGAGACTATTTTAAATGTTCAGGTTCTCGGCATAAACTGCATAGGTAAAGGAGTATGTCCATACGTAAGTATCTCTTAGAAATACTAAATACACAAAATACATGTTCTGTGTGTTTTCAAAGTGAAGGCTTTATGATATACTTAAATAAAATACTGCTGGGAAGTACAAGTTCTAAGGACTTATTACCTCCACTGTGGCAACAGGCAAGGCTAAATTTTGTTTTTACTAAAGCCAGTGCCAAAACTCTCACTGATTTCATAGAGGCCAGATGATTCTTTAAAAGTATTAAGCGTACACATGGCATTATATATGCATGTAACTAGACACCCTTTCCAGGACACTGGTGGGCTGTGCTGAGTATGCAGGAAGCATGAGATAATTTTCATGTTCCTTTCCAAGAAACAAACCATAGAATTTCTCTTGCAACTGTGAAAATATTCTTAAATTACTCAAAAATCACAATTTTTTCTAAAATTTTCTAAACAAATTTTATATTGGTATAACGAGACTGTTTCAGGATAATTTGCCATGGACCCAAAGTATTGACAAAGTGTTAATCTTCATCTACTACAGCTCAACGGCAGAATTCCCTTCGACTTCAGTCAGGCCAGATTTTCATGACAAGGTTTTTGTTTACAAAATGCTAGAGGTCTCTAGGCACTTTATTAAGCAAAATTAGAATTCCACTTTAGACTCTCATTGTGTAACATTAGGCTAGTTAGTAATGTGCCTGGAAAGAGCATTCATTAAATAATACAGTAACAACAGTGACATGTTCAGTGCAGTATTCCTTAACCTTCCCTTACTTCCCCAAATTACCTTTAGAATACTCGTCAAAAAGACAGATGAGCCCATAAGGATAAAAATCATGAGCCCTGTGACTCTTTGCTCCCGGATTCCAAGAAATTTTGGCTGCTCTCCTGGAGCAGAGCACTCTGATTCCAGTTTTAGGCTGTTCACATGAGAAATAGAGAGGACAGTGGCTGCAACAAACCACGGCAATCCCATAATAGAGCACACACCAAGCATCACTGCCACCATGAGAAGGTCGAGGTGGTATCCACATCCTTTCTGTTAAAAAAAGTAAGGACAGAAAGGAGATGTAAAATGACATCTGAATTAAGGAGAACACTCCTGGCAGGCATTCCTAATGAAGAGCTAGAGACAGTTAAACATTTGTGACTTGTAGGAAAAACATAGCTTCCTTCTCTGTGTTATCCAGGTTGAGTCAGTAGAGGTGGCAGACTGGTTATCTAAGGGGAATTCGTACCAGTTCACACTCAGTGCTCAGTGCTACTGGACTCTTTCCAGTTACGAGTTAAGTGTATCACAAATCCACTCTACAGTTTTTACACCCAAACAGCTTTCGTGTTTATAAAATGGATACTGGTAAGACACTGGAAAATACATACATTTTCCATTTTAACTAAGTCTCTTCTGTGGATAACAGTAAGCAGAACATCCAGCTGTGCTGCCAACTTCCCACTGCATTAATCTTAGTAGACCCTCCATCCATTCGTACACAGGAGTTGGAAAAGTATGTCTTTTTATTGGTCCTTCCATAAAAATTTGTAACATTTGCAAAGTCAGTTTATGCTAGAAAGGGCCATAAAACCACACTGATCCTTTTAAAGTTTTTAAAGATGGTAAGCACATGATAGTAATATGTTTTCACTAACGTACTTTCAATCTCAGATAAGAACAGACAGCTAGAAAATAAGATACATTAAATTAAAATATAAAATCAGGTACTGGTTTATTGGTTTCCTTACTCAAACATACCATGGTAATATCCACATGAAAAGTCAGTGCAAAACCTTTGGGTTTGGATCACCTCTGCAGTAGTTAAATACTACATAAATTTACCAACAGGTGGATAATGGCTTGCTCTTGTAGTACTGCATAAAACCCTTTGGGCAAATTTAGATAAATTTAAAAACCTGCAATTATAACCTTCACTTGAAAAAGAGAAATGATCAATGCATCAAGCTTGGTTCTTTAGATGTCTGCTACCATAGCTGAGTGGGATATTTCATTTCAATTTTAGCAAGTATCCAGGACCTCCTCATAGCTGCAAGCAGCAGCTCGAGCTATTTTCCTTTAAAAAGTCAGGTAGTTAGCCATCTCCACACAACTTTGCAATATGGCAACAAATCCAGTGTCACGGTCTGATGAAACAGTGATGTTCATGCAAACAATGTGAATATGTTGAACCATAATTTTGCCTGTAAACCCATGCAAATGCCTTTTGACATAAAAAAAGTAACTAAACTAAACTTGGAAGGGTTTGCTACAGAGACTGCCAAAAACTGAAATGTGCACTATCCAGAATTTGCTATGGGAAGTATAAAAAAAGAGGGGAAAACGAGTTGGAAGCAAACAAATCATTTCTTTATGAAGACAACTTTTACTTCTAAAATGGGAAGCGTCTGGGTTTATGAAAATGTAAGCCACATATCAAAGTGAAAATGCCATCTTATTTGCTTACATTATTTTAAAAGGGGGGAAAAGTTAAGAAAATGAAGAGAATCAGCTCTAACAACCTTCCCTCACTCCCCAAAAGTGCTTATGAGTCTTATCTCCAAGACATATCTTGACAAACTCAGAGATGTGTCAAACACAGATATTAGTTACAGGCACAATGCACTCAAAGAAAGAGTTTAATTCTAAATCCTAACAGAGACACCTTTTTTTACCTTCTGACACATTTATGAGGAATGTATCTGCTAATGCATACAGAATCCGAGAGCATTTCCTCACATTCATACATGATCTGAGGAACCTGACATATGGGAAGAAAAGGAAGCATAGCAACAGGTGATGCTACACCAGACCCCAGCAAAACTAAAACGCAGCAAGACAAGGGGGCAGCCAGGAGGACCATCTGACTCCCAGATGCCAGTGCTGAAAAAACACATTCCAAAGCTTGGCAGCAAATTCCTGCATCTGTCAAGTTAACCACATGCAATGCTATGGATTGACATGAAGAGCCAGGCTGACAAAGAGGGCAAAAAAAGAACATATCAAATGTCACAATCATCCAAGAAGAGGCAATGCAAAGTGAAGGTTGCAAATGCATTTGCTAAAGCAACTTGGGATTGGATTGCTGCTTATTAAAAGTATGTCAAAAAAAAGCCTAAGCTTGCTGCATATACATGTACAGAAACCTGCTGCTAGATTTTGCCCAACAGTTTTTCAGAGGGGTGATGTCCCTTTTTCTCTCTCCATCTGTAGGCAACTAAAGTGTTAGAGAACAGAGCAGGAAGTTGTCCTATGTTGCTTTAAGAACCCATTGTGCCTCTAAGGCTCAGTTTTATTCTTCTCCCTTCTTTAAGATAGGAAGGGCATTAAAAAAAAAGGATGGGTAGAACCACAGAGAAGGATGAAGAGAGGGAAAAAAATCTTACATTACAAAACACCCCTCATTAGTTTTTAAAAATCCAATACAGTAGAACAAGACTGTCAGTACCTGAAGAGGCAATTAATATTACGGTATTTAAGGAGATTATTAACTTGAAGTGTTTTCTTTAAGTGAATGAATCATGCTTCTAGTAAAGCACAGAAGATAGCACTTCCTTAATTCAGAATCTGTATTCCAAATTACATTCATAAAGTCTTCTGTAAGGCAGTGGAGCACTGACACAGGACACAGGTACTACACAGACCAACAAAGAAAAAAAATGTAAAAATTTAAAGGAGTTCTATATAATATATAACAAACTAGCATACTCAAGTAGATGGATGCACATTACATAATCTGAAGCAGAAAACAACAGTGAAAGTTTAAATTTTGACTGAATACCTTTAGTTTGTGTTCTTTTCTATTGATAATGACAGCTGTGATCTGCTGGTCCATAAAGATAAGGATAGTACAAAGCAGGGCTGGAATTACAGCAGCTATCACTGTCCACCAAGGATTAGGCCCCAAAGGAGTAATAAACCAGCCACGATCATCTCTGGTGGGCTATAAAAACAGTCATGCATGGCCAGTCAGAAGTGTAAGGATTATTTACATTTCAACTTCACAAGAATACAGACAAAACATTACTAGGATATGATTTCCTTTAAAACCAAACTATATAAGAGCATTAAAAACATGCTGAACTTCCTATGATGCCAAACCAAGAAATTACATATAATAAAATCATCTGGAATATTACAGACTTGGTTGCACTTGATACAGTAAACCCAGAATTTGGAAGAAGCCCCAGAACATTACAGTAGTCTAGGATTTGGGTGATTTTAGCCTTGCTAAAATCTTGCTAAAATCTCTGCAGAGATGACATTAGGAAGCATGAAGGGGCCTGATGGGAGAGGTTCACTTACATGTTTCATAAATCAGAGAGGCTACATAATACCTTGTGAACACAAAAATTTTAAAATAGCATCACTACTCCCTGATGATAATAAAAAATTATAAACCCATTATAGTGGATCACTTTGCAAAATGATAAAGCAGTGCAATCTATCAACAATTTACCTTAAAAGCATTTGGAACCTGAAGTTTTGGTGATGGAATTCCAATGGCATAGTCAATTAAAACCATGGACAAAATAGTGAGAAAGACGGCAAAATCGCTGACAACAGATCGTACCTATAATTATTGAGAGAAACGACAATTTTAACTAAAACACTCATGTATGAGTTAAGATTTTTCTTCATTGTTTTAAGACATTTTTTGCTTACAGCTAAAGCCATGGTTATTCTAATACAAGTTTCCAACAGAGGAAAGAGGCACTGTCTACTTCACCAGCAGTTAATTGAATTTGCAATGCAGATGAAATTCATACTTAGACATGACTAATGACAACGTTTAAATTGAAATAAAGGCACGCACCTTTGTTGGGAAGTATCGGCTAGTTTTGAACTGCTTCAGTGTGGATGAGAGCGTTACTGTAGAAAAGAATAAGATGACAGACCAGAAGAGCACATCTGGAACGTAAGGGCCGTGATGACCACAGGCTCGTCCAACAAACTCACCATGAAACTTTTTACATTCCTATCAGGGAGAGCAAAATAGTATTGTTCTAAAAAATATCCATGCTTACACTAAAATTTCCTTTCCAATTTCTTTCCTAAACTGCAAGCAAATTGTATTACTAGAAAAAGTAAAACAGTTTTCAGATATTTATTCTTTTTAAACTTAAAACTCACTATGTTTGTATCTAGTCTGCATGGAAAATTCTCAAAGGAATCTCTTTTTTAGCCATATTAAATTATGAAGTTACTATGACATACCATAAATAAAGTCATTAATACAAAACCAGATTTATTTCAAACTCAAGAAGTACACTAATTTATTTTCTGTGTACAAATACATATTTACACTTATTAACACTCTCCAAGTGTGGAAAGCAAAGTTCAAAAGCCACCAAGAGAAAGGCTGCTCCTGGTGCATTCTCAAGAACTGTTTTTTTGTTTTAACTTCACAGGCCCAGCAATTGAAGAGAAAGCTATTAAGGATGTGTGGCCTAAGAGGAGCCAAATACATTTAATACCACACGGGGGCAGCACATCCCGCAAATTGTCTTTCTCTTAAAAAAAGGTCTGATAAAATGCCGGAAAACCCAAAATCTGTAACATCAATTATATTTAATATAATTTATGATCAATATGCAGATACAGCAGAAAGTATTTCCCGTACTTCTCCACTACCATCCTTAGTTGTCTAAAATCATAAAGAGTAGCTCTAAAAACGTGAGCTACCAGCTCTGGACTCACAATCCTTTCCTTCTCCTTCCCAAGCCCTCCACACTGATTAAGAAAAACGAAATGCAGTACCCAGAATCAGGGATTCCAGGCAGAAATATCCTGCCAGATCAGGATCTTTTCGTATTAAATCAAGTGTGTCATTGGCTCATCAGACTTGCTGCACAATAACACGTTATGGGAAACCGGCTTTGAACAAAGATTGTCATGGAAAAAACTACAATAGTTATTTGGTAACTGTGAGACAATAGAGTGCAAAACTTTTGATACTAGTGTAGCAGTAAACTTGGGATGAAGTTCATCATATGCCTCCTGAAGAGGATTTTGTCACCATCAAAATCCTCTTCACACTGGGTCCAAAATCCTCTTCATAATTGGTCCAAAATCCTTTGCTCACACCTGGTTTGTCTCAATAGCAAAAAATAATTGTTGGGTTTTAAGAGAGAATGAGAATCCAGATCTTCAGAAACTTGACACATTGCAGCTAGACACAAGAAATACATGAAGATATGAGCAGTAAAAGAGACATAATGGGGTGAGTCTGACCAAATATTTACAGACAGCAATGTCTAATCTCTTACTGCAGTTCTCTAGAACAGAAGTTCCTTGATGATGCTTGCAAGAAATAAATATAAAAAAGTACAAAAAATTGCAGTTATTTCTTTGACAACTATAGAGACTCATGGGAAAAGTTGGTCAGTTATACTGCTACCTATGTAAACTCAAGTTCTGGTAATAAGCTTTCACTGAAGTTTTTAAGGGTTTTATATAATGCAGCCAGTCTTTTACATTTATAGTTAAAACAAAATCTGTTATTTTAAATCTCCTCAGCTGCAAATGTACTCTGAAAAACACTGTCAGAGATCTGAGAAAGTGAGAGGAGGAGTCTGCCCCTGCACAGATGCTCTTAGAGTGTGCTGCAATTTTGAGAATATTCATTCTGGACTGCTGGAATCCCTCAGGCCAGCAGTTCTCAACTTTCTTTCTGCTGTTGCCACACCAACAGAGTTTAGGAGCAGTCCCTGCTCAGAGCAAGGCATGGAAGCAAGACAGAGCAGCCGTGGAAGACAGCTCTTACTTAACACAAGCTCTTCTGCAGTCCTGCCTTTGAAAAAAAAAGAATAGTATCTTCTGGAGACAGTCCACTAGATTGGCTTTTAAGTGTTCAATTTGATTATGCCTACAGTTTGGTTAATTCAGTTATATCTCTTCAGTCTGGTGTCTTTTGCACTCAATTCTCTTTGACTGTGTAATGAAATGATCCGTTTGTGAGAAAAAGTGGTGGCCCAATCTCAACACAACACTTTAATCAAGTTGTAAATGTCACTTAGAAGAAGGCAAACTTGAATTATATAAATCCTTTAAACATAGAAAAGTGTGCTGTTTAGAAACTAGTTACACATTCATGCAAGCCCCACTAAACCGTAGATTTATCCCCTTCCTCCCCTGGGAAAAAAAATTACAGAATTTATGTATGAAAAAAGTGGTCACTGAAGAGAAAATGTTTCAAAATTTCTCCCCTTCCTCTTTTTATAGACTGAACAATTGCAAGAATGTTTTGGGGGAAATAAATGTTTCTGATTCTTTCTACACAAGGGAACTTTGGTTTTGCCATCTGGCAGAATTTAGGACAAATTCATTGTCATTTGACATGTTTGACTTGATCTCAGCCAAGCTCTTGTGCTAGTGTGTCAAGAAGGTTCCAAAGCAGGGCAAAAAATGCACACACTTGCTTTAACGTGTACTATCAGAGGCTGCAAAAAGCTTACAAAAGGAGATAATGCTATAAAGTTCATGTTAATTTTTGTTAAGTGTATTTTATTATTTATTTGAACAAATATGATCAGAAAAAATGGTATCCTTTTCAATATATTTATTGCAGTAAGATAGACAAAATTATTTATGCCTACACCTTTATTTATTAAGTTCAAAAATTTACTTACTGATACAGTTAGGTTCCCCCATGGCACATCAGATGCAGATATATTGTAGTCCTGCCAGTATTGTAAAGTTTTATTGCTAGGATGTTCCGGTTCCACACAATTGCATCTGAAAAGATAATTTTTTTTTTCCTTAATAATAAAAGATATATCAGATATTAATCCAAATTATCAACTTTATGATACATTTAAATTACGCTCTACATTGACAGATAATTTTAGTTCAAATGAATTCAGTAAATGCATGCTTTGAAGCAGTTTGTAGTTCAGGAGCTAGTGCTACTACTAGAGTGTAATTGCTGTGAGGTGCATATGCATATATAGTACGTAACGTGACATATTCCAACCACTGATCGCAGTAAGTTTTACCACCTGTTTTCTTCCTTGTCTATTGATACTTCGGAGCACAGTTTGTAATAGAGGATGTGCCAGTCCTGTTCCGTCCTCTTATACCTAACACTTCACTACATGGACATTAGATGCTATGCACAGTTCCAGGCGGATCCATTTCTCAAACAACAAACTCTCTGTATCCTCTTTCTTTCCCAGATGGAGAAGTGCCTTTGCATGCAAAACTGCCCAACCACCCAGTCAACTGTCAGGGCTCTGAGTGCCAGGATCACTAGCACCAAAGGCTCTCTGAACTCTCTGTCCCTTGTTCTTCCTTTCCCCACAGCTGCTGTAAAAGCACACTTTTCACTTTAAGTTGTGTATTTTAATATGCAAAATGTGACGAGGCAGTGTGGGAGGACAATACTGCAAATAGGTAATTTAAAATCAAAATTAAGTCTTTAAAGCCTCTGAAGCAACTGTGGGAGGCTTTTTCTTTGACAAAGCCTTCAAAATATCCAGGATACTCGGTAGGATCCAAGATGTCAAGTGCGCTTTGCAATACGCTTTAAATTAATCCCACTTCAATAATCTATAGCACCATCTAGCCTGCCAGTATTTTAATGTACTTATGATGACTTTAAACAAATTGTGTACTCTCTGATAAAGTTTTCAGGAGTAGCTGGGGACAGGATAACATCTGACTATTGCGTGCAGAGTCACTGAGCATAAACTGCATTACAGCTGTAGCAGAATATCAGTTTATTCACTTACCTACGCCATCTATTTTCTATGTGATTGTTTATCTTTCCACAAAACGACAATACTCATCTAGATTTGTATGATTTTCTATAAAAGAAATTTTACCATCTATATCGTGAGGTCACAACACCGACATTCTATTTCAATTACAATACTATACATGTGACAACAGCTGCATTTAATATATAGATAGGGAAAGATGCAGGTTGTCTTTGAGCAATTCTTTGCTTTTTTTTTAAATGCAGCTATTCACGAAAGAAAGAGAAAACCCTTACAGCCCATGAACAAAAAGCAAAAAAAAAANNNNAAAAAAAAAAAAAAAAAAAAAAAAAGCAACTGCATTCAGAAAAGTAGAGGGCCTTAGCCAAAAGTCCTTGACTGGATCTTTCAAACATATTTAATATGCTTTGGACCAGGCCCTAAGTGCAGAACGAATGCATGTTCAATGCGTAGTTCCAAGTACTACAACATGGGTTAAATGAAGCACATCACTGCTAGTGAGCTACAGTAGCAGAATAAAGCCAACAAACAGTACGGCTACATCATGTATTGCAAGGGAGTATTTGATGTTCATGCAACAATACAGAGGTGCCTGTGTCGGGTTACTGCTGTTTTCTGTGAGCTCCCTGGCCCCTGTCTTCCATCGCCGATCGCAGACTGGCCAGACGCTGGGCAATGGCCCCCTGGGGTTTGATTACAGCAGGCCAAGGAGGCATGGGCTGCTCACTCAGTCACTTCCTCACTAGAAGGGAAGACTGTGCCTGTCGCCAGCACTACATGGTACAGCTACACTTGCTGCAAACTGCAAAATTACATTTAAAGGTTAGAGGAGCCAAAATTTCTATTTCCTCAGAAATGTGACAATTGAAGCTATAGTTTAATACAGCTCAGGTAATTCACCTTCAGAGAAGATCACCTCTTTATTTCTATAGCAATATCACTTTCCTCCTGCACAGCGTTCCAGTCTGGTCCTAACTATTTCACAGGCATTTAGCAATGGCAGACTGATCATCAGCAAATAAATGACTTGTGCAAACTCTACCCACGCAGACCAAAATCACCCTACATACTGCTTTTGTCACTGAATGGGAGCAGAATTAGGCCCTAACTATAGAGATCAGATCCTATTTCTACTCAGAAGACCATTCAAACAATGATCTCAGTGTTTTGATATATATAACATTACATTGCTTTCAATATTGTATGTGTTTTGGCAACACTGACATTTTGATGTGAGATTGTATCATGGTATTACTGTCTTCCAGCATCCCACTAAGTGCTTAACATTATAGAACTGTGAGATAGTAAAACACTCCCTGTCCATCCCAGAAAACACAAATGAAAGTACCATTCAGTGCCAAAACATAAAAACTATCTACCAAAATGTCTCATTTCATAACAGATGTAATTGCTTCAATGATAACTATTTCCCAACATAACTGACCTGCAAGGAGAATCTCACATTAATGAAATAATGCTTCCTGTTTTAATATTTTAGTCTCTTTCATTGCCATTTTTACTTCGAGAAGTTTTGGGAGAAGAAGTAAAATATGCTTAATAGTTAACACTAAAACATCCTTCTATTTTTCTGATAAAATATTACTCAGAAGGCTGGAATAAGCAAAAATGTATTTCCTCTTGGGGGTTTGAATGCTCTTACATTCTTGTAAAGTTGTTTGAAGTGCTGAGCACTTGCCCACAACAAGAGATCTGTGTGGAGTTTATGCTATTACCAAATGAGTAATAGACTATATTTTCTAGTAATAGACCTATATTTTCTAAGCAACATATTCAGCTTTCAATACAGTACCAACTTAGCAAAGTACTCCTGTGTCTTTTAGTGATAAGTCAGCAATCATCTTCCTTATGCTAAAAGATTCAGAAGGATACTTTTGATTCTCTTGCATTGTGGCTAGAATACAGGCAGGGAAGAATCTGACCCTGGTTGTGGTAGAAAAAGCATAGGTGTCACTGTGGGGGGGTCAGGGGGGAATCTTTGCTGCCAATCTCAACACATCCATTTCATCACACTGATGACAGAAATAATTCATTTTTCATCTTTACACTTTTGGATACTGCAAGACATTCTGATCTCTTGGTAGCAATTCAGATGTTTAAACATGAGTGACTGTACACTCCACGGTATCTGTGACATCCATGATGAGTTGGCACATATGAGAGGGTCTATGGTGACTCATGCCTTTGTTTTCAAAGCAGCTGGAGGCTGAGAGATCTAAAATGGCACTAGATACCCAGTCACAGGCCCCTACCTGTATTTAAAATGTCCGTATTTTTCAGCTAGGCAGATACCAGTGGAGATTGCTTTCTTTTAGGGTATTTAAAAATCTAATACAGCCTAATGAAAAGTGGATTATAAATCTGAGGTAGATAAACCGCTTCAGATAAGACGGTCTTCAGACAACTCAGAACTTCTGTAAGATTGGAACTGACAAAATGAGAAAGTAAAAAAGAATAACAACCTGAACCTGCTAGCTAGAAACAATAACCAGAGCAAGAACTCTTTATAGCTTTTACACCTTCCAAAGTGTTCAAGAAATCTCTGGTAAATCAGGGTGGGAAACAAAGGTAGATTAGAAATAATAAATTTTAGGACTGCATGACAAATTGGTACCCCCTGGAGCCTGCACCTCTCTCCCTTTTACAGGAGGATCAAAATTTCAGCTAAATCTTCAGCACCAATTCAACTGTAACAGCATAGACAATATAAGGTCACCCCTCACTTCCCTTCTTTGTCCTCCCAAACTCCCCATAATTTCTTAGCTGCTTTAGGTTTTGATTCATAAGTCTCAATTTTGTTCACTTAATTAAGGGGAGGCAGCCATCCTAACTTCACTGTATGCAACATCTACAACTTGCCCTGTTTTCTGAGAACAGAGCTAGGATCTGACAACAGCAACTTCAGGAAATCTCAGACAACTAGCAGTGTTCTTTGGTCCACAAAAGGAACAGTTATTACTATCCTTAACAGCACCAAAAAGACTGTCTGTATGATCCCTCTTTCTTTGGACTATGGGGAAGGGAATATTGGTTTGCAAATCAGAAACCTGTCACTTTATATGTAAAGTTGGGGAATATTTTTACCTCCTTTGCAGATCAGCAATAAAACATAAATATCATGGCTGCTCAACAACTAATCAGGTGGAAGGTTCTGTACTAAAACCACTTTCATCCTGACTGTAATTTTCTGTTCACTGCAAAACAAGAAACATATTACCTACATTTATTTATTCAATTCAAATTAACCTCAGTCTAGTCCTTCCAATCCTTACAATATCCACCTCTTACCCCGATTCTTCAGGTTGCTTCTTCACCATTTTCTTCTCTTTACTTTGTCATGCATGCTCTGCTCCCCACAAAGACTTTAAACATGCAGCATGGTGCCAGTCCAACTTCAAAAAAGAGCCTCAGACATTGTTTTTGTGAGTAACTAAAACACACTTAAATGGTGCAGCTCCCTCTGAAAGCCCCATGGCCATTCATCTGTTGGCAGTTGCCATTTTCCAGTGGGCTGTTTCCAAGACTAGGAGGCACTTACTATTGATGATTTCATACAATTCAAAAGGCACTGGTTTGGATCTCTATTTTTCCAGCATTTACATATTGCAAGCTACACCTATTTATACTAGATAAGGATCTGCTCTATAAAAGACACAACTGCAACTTCTTCCTGGTTAGTCAATATACCATTTTCCCCTTCCTAGAAGAGCAAAATGCCTTTCTGGTTCACTTAAGATAGCCTGAGAAGGAGATTTGCTCAATATGAATATTTATAATATTTTAAAAACTACAGGCAAGTATGACAAATAAGTTGCAAAATGTGCTTGTTTAAACAATATGTCTCATTGAGTATCAGAGCACGTATTCGGTAATACGAGTAGGAAGGTTTTCCCCTAGCACAGAGGACGCTCTGAGTGTGCTGTGCGCTGATCACATAACAGAGACAGAGGAAGATGACAGTGTGAAATGGAAGATAACATCACTAGGTTTGTTTTTAAAGTAAGGTATATGTGTAGGTATTCTTTACATTGCATTTACAAGGCTGAAGTATATTAATAGCAGAATGTTATGCATGTTTAGGTGTTCTCCAAATACAACATTTTCACGTGAATTATGGGCATTCACAGGATCCTTTTGTTTGTTTAACAACTGCTGTGGGAAGAGGACAACAACAATATCATAAATGATGTCTTCTCTGCTGTCTCATACCTACAATACCTGTATATCCCTGGCATTATATTTACCATATTCCTTCTCGTGCCAACATTCATAACAACTAAATCAAAGTCTCAGAGGAGAAAAGACTGGAAACAAAATAATTAATAGTGATGGAAAATGGACTTGTCAGTTAAGTTCTATTCTCAGTATCATGAAACCCTTTCACAGCACAGCTGTCATGGCAAGACAAGATTTTTTTCTTCATTTATTTATGAGATCTGCCATCCTGAATTACGACCGTTAAGTTACGTAGCCCATCTCTGACAGTCACGAACATCAGGAGGCATCCACATATATTCTCTAAGGTTGCAAATCTCTATAGTTTAGTTGCTGAAGTTCAGGAGGAAAATAGAAAAGCCTATTAAAGTACCTAAACAATGCACTCAGCAGCACAATAGTTTCACAGAGAGAGAGGAAAAAAGATAAATCTGAGGAGGGGAACTGATGTTACACTGAAGAAATCTCAAAGAATCAGGTTCCTTTGGATAGCACATCAGGGGAGAATCGTGTTTTGTCAAGGGGAAAGTCTAGAAAACAGATTTATAATCATATTGTAGCTTTGTTAACCTCGAGGGTTGGTCTTTATTAGCTATCTGGTGCAGTATGCAGTCCATGCATTGGCAGCAGCACTATGGTATGTAACTGCCATACACAGAAGTTCATGTGCAGAGCGTGTAACTCCGTGGGATATTGGCAATTCATCTGAAAGCTTTCATTGCGAAATATTTCTAGGATGTCACTTCACACTGCTTCCAAAGTTAAGAGAGCATACACCCAAGGAGAAGAGGTTCGGTATAATGCTGGTACAGAAATAATTACTGCAATACACTACAATGCTATATGGTCAGCTTGAGTTTCAGTTGTTCAATTGCATCAACATACATAAAGGTACTCTAACAAAACCACCCAAGGATTTTACGTAAGCTTTTGAAGATTTTGAAGGCATTTTGTAGACCAGCTATCAACTACAAACTGAATGCTGTGGAGAATTGCTTAACAAGGAGATCGCTTTCCAAAGTGGAGGGGATGAGCAGTAGGAAAGAATAAAGCAAGATGGGCACTCTCTGGGCTCAAATGAGGAAGAAAGAGACAAACAAGTCAGTTGGGTTGGGCAGGCACAGAGAAGTCCTAGAATAAATAGAATAAAGAAAAATTATGTCTGGATTCCAAGGTTTGTCAAGAAGCAAAAGGGAACCAGCAGTTAAACTCAGTGATGGCAGTTGCATGGTTTGGGGAAGAAGAGGGATATTCCTAGGGAAGGACACACAGGATACGGCACAGTTACTTAACTGTAGGAAAAACTATAAAGAAGGAGAAAATAAAATCTATATTCATATCTAACTTCAAAGAAATCATTAGAGGAATTGGAATTCAATTACACGCCTGCGATCATAATGAGCAATTCTGTGCTTATCATCACTGACTCTTCTCATTCCACCTGCAGCTCAAGAGATACAGGGAATAAACCAACCTAATTTTCATCCAATAATGTATTTAGATTAAGTTATATAGATAATGGAAGATATTAAACTTGCTTGTGCAAATAGTGGTATGCACAAAAATAATCTTCACAATGCCTTCTAGAAGCAATGGTTTCTATAGCCTGAAATGATACTGAGATTGACATGATCTTGGCTCCCTAATTACATCAGAGTGGGATTTTCTACTCCTAATGCTTAAGTGCATGTCAATACCAAGACAGATTGCAATATGCATATTACTATGCCAAGAAATCACTTTAAAATTATTCAATGTAATCTGTTAATAATTGAGTAACTTCTGGTAAAGAATTATTAAAACAACATGAATTCATCACTTTGAAAAAAAGAATTAATAAAAATTAAAAAGGTATATAAAAATCTAAGCAACCTCACCCTGAGAAATGACTGAACTTCTGTATTCTACGATAACTATTTTTAAATGCTTGTATTTTAAAGAATACTGGATTCCTTTCTAAATCATATTCCTTTCATCCACAATGCTTATTTTGTTTTCCTTTCAAAAGCAGTGGATTTTATCTGCTCCAATATGGGGCTCTCCTTTCCTAGCAAAAATAACATTCTAGTATTTAATATACACATTAAAACTGATGGGCATCAGTGTTCCACACAGGATTCACTAACTGGAGATATATTTGCTACAGGGGTAGGAAAAAAACAGGAGGAGGAGAGTGCAGAAATAAGAGAGTTGCTATGCCAACCTACAAATGCTAATGGCATGACAAATACAAAAAGGTCACATAAAAAGAAATAGAAAGAAAAGCTCTGATCAAAAAGTATGTGTATTTAATTTAATATAAAATGTAGCTACTCTGTTCAAATTCCTTCAAAACAATGCATTTAGAAATAAAAAAATACAGCACAGCATCACACTGGAAATCAGGTTGTCTTTGTCCTTCCTTTGATTTAGCTCCTGAATGCCTTATTCATCATCCATATCAAAAATATGGTGTTTTAGGAAAAAGTTACATATAAATACTGAATGGATTTGCCTGCAAGTAGATCATGTAAAAAGATTAGGGGTAATATTTAAACACAGAGTAAAAAATAAAATTAAAAAATGAGTAAAAGGTGCATTATGTGTAGTTTTACATTAATCAGACCATGCAATGAGATATTTTTGTCTTTTTGAAGTAGAATTCCATAACAAACTCAAATGCTTATCTTCTACTTGTATTGGTAAAATGAGAAATGCAATTTTTTAAGAAATCTTTTAGGAGGACTTTCATTTGATTTTCAAATATTTGGTGTGCTTGATTAAAAATTAAAAAAAAAAAAAAAAAACCAAACAACAAATGTTATGAATGTTCTTCCCATATTCTTCCAAGGTTTCTTATGGCAGATGTTAGTAATGACTCCTGTACTCTCAAATATGAGATGTGTGCAGTGCAGTCTTTTACATCAAATTCCTGCAACAGAGACTGTTGGTAACAGAATCCAAACCCACCAAAAATACAGAATGGGTTTTCTTTCTTACTTGAAATATGGTTTCAATCTGGTTGAAACACCAACCATTTAAAATTACTATTCTCTTTGTCTTTCTAGTACTCCAAAGAGAGCACAAACAGCGTGCCAATGACTTTTCTTGGGTCAAATTCATGTCTTCAGCAGGGCAAAGGAACAGTGCTGGCATGGAGACAGACTACCTGTGGACATCAAGGCATCCTCAGCAAGCCCATGGGAGAAGAGGGCTGGGCCACAGCACGCACTGAAAATTTCAAATATATACAGTGTTCTGACCAAATTATCATCAACTTTTTGAGTGGGCAACAGTAAACACAGAAATTTTACAGTATAACTTGAGTTTTCTAGTACAGAATTGCAGATTCAAGAGAAAGTTTTGCATAAGCTTTGGCTGAGCATTCAAAGAGAAATGAGTTGCTCAACCTTCGGAAGATCACCCATGGCTAATTAAAGACCTGCCAAGGCTTTACTAACAATTAAAAACTTGTCTTTAAAATCCCCAAAGAGGAAAATGCAAACAGCTGTTTTAATTAGCAAAACAGCAGATACTAATTAGCTTCTGTAACAGAGTATGCTGGTCCTTTAAGGACAGGACCAGTTTCAGCCCGAGTTTGTTACCCATTTAAACCAGAAGTAGGAAGGACTGGAATCAGATGCTGAAGGAAAAGCTTCTAATTCCTTGTCAAGTCAGTATTTCCCGATTTCAAGTACACAAAAGAGAGATTTTATTTTAAGTAAACTTTTATGCTTATCCATCTTTTAGTTTCTTATCTTTCTAGAACTGAGTCGCGTACAGACATTTGAGCAGGGACTGAGGGTACTTGAAATGTCTTGTGATGATCCCATGGGGATGATAATTGTGACATCTCATCTTCTGGACAAA
This sequence comes from Eulacestoma nigropectus, assembly GCA_013397775.1. NCBI lineage: Eukaryota > Metazoa > Chordata > Aves > Passeriformes > Eulacestoma > Eulacestoma nigropectus. The sequence goes on from VZTE01001195.1 coordinate 2,070,284, forward strand.
AGGCCACTGTATCTGGACAGAGTAAGACTGATATGTGCACATTTGCACAGCAAGCCCATGGAGTTCAGGAGGCATCAACTCTGCTGTGAAAGCAACGGGCAGCTGATTTGGGCAGCTGATGTAGAGTTGTTGCAACTGAGCACATCTTCCAGTTCTCCCATCTTTTCGGACTGGTTCTGAATAACTAAGAAAAACTCACATGAAGGAGAAAGGAATGGAGAGAACAGAAGAGGCTAGAATTACCCTTTGGCTGTGTTTAGAGCACAGATCCTTGGAGTCAGCAAATATGCTCTTCCAAGATAATTAATACGCATTGATTGTCAATACACTCCCATTTCCAACAATCAGTTTTAAAGTTAAAAAAATGTCAGTCACATCCCATAAGAGTTATATGTCTACAGCTAGTAATTTTGCTATTAATGCTGTGGACATGATTGATAATAAATAGGACATGAGATGTAATACAAGAGTTTAAAAGGCAATCTATTTGTACTATCTAGACAGAGTGAAAGAATAACTGAAAATATAGGTATGAAATAATAAACCCAAATAACTACAAAAATACTGTAACAAATAAGTTTGATATCAGTGATATCAAATAATTTTGATATATATATTTGGAAACACCAGGCAGTGGTGAAATCTTTCTTCCAAACATCTGGAAGACACTTGTTCTTCAGGAATTGTGTTTGAAAAACCTACAACTGTTGTGCTGGTATTCCAACACTGTAGGCCAGGACAGGTCAATAGGTGTAACTGGAGGATGACAAAGGCTGCTCTTTTACCATTCTGTGTGCTCTGCACATTTTACACTCATTGCTCAGTTACCAAGAGCAGGCAGCAGTAAAACACCGCCCTTCAAAAACTAGTTTGGGATTCTGATTATTGAATGGCATTCCAACTAAAATCAACAACATTTATTTGTAAACCCAAGGATTATAATGAGAAAACATTTTCACAAAATATAGACATAACTATGACTGTACCCCTATAAGCAGGACTGTTAAACTAATTTCTCTGAAATCTCTAGCAATACTGTGCGATTCAGCTAACCACAAATACAGCTACCCAGGAATCCATGTTTCTACTTGTGTTTATGCTTTCCATTACATATTTTAATATCTCAGCTCCACCTGATAAATGTTTTCTGAATAATTTTTTGTCTTTGTATAGCATTTCAGCGTCTGATTTTCAGAACAATAGGAGGACATCATATTCTCCTTCCCTTTGAGACGACTACTTTGAAGTGGTAAAGGAAAAAAAAAATCCACAAAGACTGTGCTGTATAAAGGTCTTCAGAGTAAAATACCTACTTCATAGAAGGTGAGAAAAGGTAAATAAGGATATAACCTCAACTGCATGCATGGTCTATTCTTGATGTCTATTGCTTTCTCTTCAAATTAATATTCTATTGTCTACTGATTAAACTATTAGAGAGGAATAATATTATTTTCAGCATGATGAGAGTATGTCACAGCCAAGCTATAGTTTCTCTCATTTAACTTGTTCTGTGTATTAAGGTATATAATGTACATTCAGATTCAGGATTTGCTAACTATTTTTCTAGTGATAATATACACAAAGCTCAAGTGTTTTCTCTGTTGCTGTGTTCTGTTTTTCCCAGCTTAAAATGCAAATGAGACATTTGGTCGAGACACTCCTGTTTTTCCAGTGAACAGAAGATGTGGCACTGTTCAAGCACTGTTCCTTTAGGGCCCCACCCAGCTCATGCAGAAGGTTCAAATGGGTTCAGCAAAATAATAAAGACATTTCTGGAGAGGGATTTTCATTGAAAATGCTTTTTAATGACATTTTAGTTATTGATGTGACCAAGCTTAACTGGCCTCAGGACAGACTAAGATCTTGTCCTTTACTAGAACAACGTTTTTGTTCTCATATCACAGAAACAGGTCTATGAGGCTTTACTTCTCAATGAAACAATATTGATAACAGCAATTCACTTTTTTTTCCCCCAAGTAGATTAGTACCTGTCTAAACTTCACAATAAAGTAAAGCTGTTTAAATGGAGTTAGATTAAAAATCTTGTTATTAAGAAAAAATTGATTATGAGCTACTGAGATCATCTAACAATTCCAAATCCACTTCAGTTCTTGTGGATTAAGCTTGTATCTTAAATGCCAGAGAGGTTAAAATAAAGGAGGTACATCAACTTATAACCTTTTAGAAAGGTGAATATTTCAATTTGGGGAAAAAAAACCAACAAAACAAAACAAGACAAATATGATATACAAACATTACCTGATCATCTTGTTGCCATTGGAAGTTTATAAATCATCAGTACAAGGTTACAAGAAGAGACCATGAATTAAGTCTCATTAAATAAAAATAAATAGAGACCTAAAACCGAGGTCCCTTTAAGTCTTATTTTTAATTCTAGGATTTCCAAGTCAAATATGTTGAAGCTTTTCCAAACTTCAATTTAATGTAATTTTTACGTAAGTAAATGTGTCCTGCTTGTACACATCTCCCCAGTAACTACTACTTCAATAAGACAGCATAATGACTGAATAGCTTCCATATATGAAGTTTGCAACTACCGCAAACTTTTCCTGCTGTGCTTCTCGCAGAGAAAACAACCTATGGAAAAAAAACCCACCCTAACAGTTTAACAGAAAAAGTCTTACTTACGAATACTTTGTCAGCAGCTCCAAATTATTATGCATGTTGATTGGATACGTCTCACTGAGATGAAACAGCTTCTCTAAGGCCTCATAAATGAAAATGATGCAGATAAGAGAAGCAAAGGCTTCTTCAGTAAACCGGGTAATGTAGCAGACTAGGGAGCTTGCATCAGTTGCAACAAGGATGATGCACAGGATTGCAGTCCACAGCCCGATGCTGGCTCTCAGAGAAAGGTACGACAACCCGTACTCTCTGAAAATAAGAAAAAAAATTCAACACACTTAACCTATTGTTCAGCCACAGTGAATGGAGACAAGGCAGCTCCAAAATTTCCTTTTTGGGGACAGTCTGAATCAGAAATTATGTATTTACTGTGAACAGAAGATACTATCAAGTCACTACCTGACCAGAGCTCTTCTCCCAATTAACAGGACACAAAGAGCTCTATTTCTACTAAACTGATCACATGAGCAGCTCTGAGAGTAGTCACACACATGAAGTGTACAAGGTCCATTCACTTTATCCCATATCCTGCTTTGTGAACAGCCAACTACTGTCAATTTCTTTTTAAGCTGTGAATGAGTAGCTACAACAACTTTCATCAAAATTCTGTAAGCTTATTGCATATGATAATAGAGCTCCAAACACACCGGGTGACATTATCACAGTGAACTGAAAGGTCTGTCTGAAGGTGCTAGAAGATTTGAGTGCTAAGTGGGGTTTCCTACTCTGTGTTGTGCACGAGATCCTGGCACAGAAGTCCCCATCACAGCTATGAGGCAGAAAAGCATATAGGATAGCAGAGAAGAATGATGGCTTCCAAGATGGAGACAATTTTTACCCACACTGTGGCAGAGATATGTCAAGTACAGCACATTAGCCTGAATGTGAGTATAGGCTCTTCTGGCATGACACTTCAGCCCCTCTCTGTCCACATGAGGGAATGGCATGGTCTGTATTAGTGACTATTCAAAGAAGGCATCACTTCCAGTGCACTTAAGTTCTTGGTGAGAGGTAAAACTTTTCGAGATAGGGAGATGATAAACCACTGATTCAAATGTATTGTCTCAGAGTAGAGAATAACAAAATTAAAACAAAAACAACAACAACAGCACAAAAAAAACACACCGAAAAAAAACCACACACACAAAAAAAAAATCCTGAAGCTGTCATTCCCTTCAAGACAGCTGATGGAAGGGGGAACGGAAGAAGGAGAGTTTAAAACAAACAAAAGCCCAAAATTTAAGAAAATTAACCTTTCTACATTACCAATCCACAGCATAATTTTTGGACTCTGCAACATGATAAAGACAACAATTTATCTTGTAGTGCACTGCTTAGGATTTCAACTTTGGGATGTTTTTTTTTGGAAGTGTTTTTACCTAACAAATGAAGGATGATGAATATCATGATCTTCACTTACTTGCAAAACTTGAATAAGATCTTCTCAAACACTAAAACTGGTCCTGTGCTGCCAAGTATAGTGAGAGGCTGTCCACCAAAAAGAGAGTAGGCAATTCCAGTCATGGATGCTCCAAACAGCGATTCTATTGCACTCTGAATATGATACAGAGAGAAGTGTCCATAAATTTTCAAACAGGTTCTTTTTGCAATGTCTTAGTCTGTAGCCTTCTAAACATTGAAACAGCAATATATAAAGGTGATTCATGCAACAGTAAGGAAATACCAACCACAAAACTAGGAGTGTAAGTTTGTTTTAAAAGTTCAGATTTAACACATACTATACGACCTTCAGTTGCTTCTCCCAGCAGACCACCAAACGTGATGACAGGAGACATGCAAGCACAGTAGAGAAACAAAAATGATGCCAGACACTGCAGACTGAGAGCATCCCTGAAGTCACTCCAGAAGAAGGGAGCTTTTCTTTTGATATCTAAAATTAATCCTCCAAAAAATCTAAAGAAAACATAGAAGAGCTCAAATTAATTAAGGTAGCACACCAAACTTTCTTCTACAGTATTGCTTCAACCATACTGCAGAGAAGCTACTGTTCCTTGATCAAATGATACATACTCTTATGTTTCACCCTTCATAGAAAAATAAGTTTATAGGAAGCCTGTCTTTGTAACTTAAACCAGGAAATTATTGTGGTTTTAAAACAATCTAATTTCCATGTCTCTTTTATAAATTCTTCATCTAATCATCCAGACACAAAAGTTCTGAACACTTGCTTGCCCTCATGCACTAAGCCAAACTGCTTATTACATGAAATAATTCTTTACATTTGTTTAATCAGAGAGCTATCACAGTGCCTATTTGCCCACACATTTATATATAGAGCTTCACATTCCTTATTTGAGAACCTGTTCCTAAATACATTTGATGATAGAAATGAATATATGCTACTGTTTTTCAAGGACAAGAACTGTCATCTTTTGTCATTTACACTATGTCAACGATAATCAAATATTTAGGAACAGACGCTCCCTTACAAGATACCATACAGCTGAAGTAAATAACCCCACTATGCTCTTTTTCTCACAGGCACACAATGCATCAGATGCTGCTGAGGTAAAGAAGAAGGTTCAGTGCCACTACCTCCTACATATTAAAACAATCCTTCAAGCTGTCAATTGGCAGGTTCAGTGTGAGAGAACAGCTTCCAGCCAGACTGACCATCATCTCCCGTGCCCCAATGTACACCAGCACTGCAGCTGAATCTTTAGCTTCATGCAGGTAGGAACAATATTTAAATATCAGGAGGCAGCAAGGTAAAAGAAACATCCATTGCACAACTACATAGCACTAAGGCAGCCACTGACAGCTGATGCACTTACACCACACCATATCAGATGAGAGAAAATAAGTATTCCTTGGGTCAAATTCTTCATTCTGATGTATATTGCAGCCACCAGGGTAACCACAGCCTCATGTACCAGGACATATCAAGGCTTACTGAGGTAAAAAAGAAACGCTAGAGCTGCACAGCCCAGAAACTTCAACTACAAAAGAGCTGTAAGCATTCATATATATGGCACAATACTATACCAAATTTTCCTTCATGCTGTACAAAACCAAGAAACATTAATCAAGTTTAAGAGAGGTCTGGCCTTTGAAATACTAGAGAAAGGAGCTTGCAATAAATACAATGAGAAAACTCAAACCCTCTTGCCCTCTCCTGCTCTCTGCAAACTAGCATGGATGCTAGTTTCTCTTCAGGTATGTGGCACATGAAAAATCAGGACAAATGCCTGAAAGAAATCATGCGCCAAGACATTTCTGAGAGAGAACCAGACCCTTGTGATTCCTTTTGAACATCACTTGGAACACTTAAGATTTTTCATATGTTTTCACTAACTTTCCAGTGCGTTGTAGTTCTGGTCCAGAGTGTCCCCCAGGATGTTCTGCTTCCCCATGGGCTGCAGTTCCATTTGGCACTCCTGGGATCTTACGCTTCTCCTGCCAAAAGGAAAAAGATATTTCTCACGGATCTTAGCACCAAAACATAATTTTAGTAGAAAAAAAAATTAAAAACAGGCTCTGAAAGTCAAAAGCTTAAACATAAAAATTTTACTTTAAGATTCATCAACATAACCTCTTCATAAGCTGTAGACGAGTTCTATTACCAGACAGTTAACAGTAAAAAGAATTGTGATTCTGTGAAATGTAAAGAATTGATCACAAAAAATCTTGTATCAGAAAACATTTTAAAGAATAGCAAGCTTTGATCAATTCTTGCAAAAAGCTTAGAACAAAAGCAAACCATGGCTATTTGAAATAATCAAGGATGCTTATGTCCACTTATCCCTAAATTTAGTATCTTTAGATACAATGCCTGTATTTATTCAGGAGAGATCTAGCACTGAACTAAACTTAACGTCATCACTATACTATATGCTTGCAAGTCAAGGGTTCTGTTAAAGAAAATTAACCTAAAATTAAAAGAGCAGGCAAAATATAGTGACTCTGCTAAATGCTAAATTCAGAGACTTAAATCTACATAATAAAAATTCACCACAACTTTTAAAAGTGTCTGGATTTTACACTGTACAAACCTGAGAGGGAACATTTTTAGGTGGTTCTATTCGAATTGTTGGGTCCCACTCTCCAGGAGGGAGAACAGTAACCTGATCAAGGAACTCATCAATTCCAGACACCAAGTCATTGCGGTCTTTTGCTTTGTAAGCAACATCATGGAATACCTGTGAAAAATTGAGAAGTAGGTGTGGGAGGAAAAAGAGATGGAAAAAGGAACTCTCTCTAAAATTTTTCACAATGGCCCCTCTTCTCTGAAATAGAACACACTTTGTAAAGTTCCCACTAAACAAACAACCTCAGCTTCAACTGATGATAGTTTCTAGTATATAGTTCTCATAGATACTCCAGCTCCTACAGAAAAACATCCTTATGGCCGCTAAATATTCTAGACATTTTACAGCTTAAACACAATTAAATCCACTGGAAAGTAACTGTGTAAAATGAAATCTTAATAGTGAAGATATCTTCGTTTGTGAATATTGTTTCTCATTTTGTTATCTCCTTACAGCAGCATAATCTGGGCTGTCACAGGATCATGAAATGAACTAGAATGCTCTTTGTCACCACCAGAATGATTAGCCACATTTCATCTGAAGGACTGGAGATTCCCTATTACACCTCTTCAGTTAGTACAAAACTGAACTATGAATAACACCAAACCATGAATAGAAATACCTCATCTGTCATTAGTGTTGCAATTGATCTTCCAATCTCGTGGTATTGTTGGCCTTTACCCAGTGGTCCAAGAAGAATAAACAAAAATCTGCAAATAAAAGGTAAATTTAAAAAATTGTAAAGGACAGATGATTGAAATTAACTATAAATATTACAGAAATATTTATCTAAAATGTGGACTAGAAGAATCTCTCAGATAAACACTATATATAATCTCCTTCGAGATCCTCACACATGCATTTAAACATGAAGCTCTGCTTAGAAAAAAATTGTGAAAATAGCTTCCAAAAATATACCATAAGCTTAACAGTCAGTCTTGATTGAGACTACCAAAACCTCCTTACATAACAAACTTTAACCTACATAATAAATGTATGCAATTATAATCGATGTACAGGACACATTAGTTTATTTAATTCTGTTAATTCAACAGACTGGTTATGGTTACATAAATTATTGCAATATTGGAGAAGTTAAATTAACCCAAATAAAAATAATTTTTAAATAATTTTTACCCCCATTAAGGCTCTGGACCGCATCAACTCAAGGCTGTAGGCAAGTAAAGTTCTATAAAATGCAGAGGCTTAGTTCAAAGGAAATAACTAAAATTCTCAGTTTTGCTAAAATGCAAAAGAATATTTTGATGTATATTACTGAAATTTTTTTAAACACACATTTTTGCAGAAACTCTTAATTGTCCTATTTGTAACTATTTATTTTTATTTTGAACAAAAATCAATAAGTCTGTTCTTTTCCTTTTAGTGTTTTTTTTTCTTGTGGGAATCTGGGGGAGGTTACAGGGAAAGGCTTTTTCCAAAGCCAATTCAGTCCCTCAATGTTCCTTATACACACGCAAAAATTAGAAAACATCAAAAAAGTCATATCCAAAGTAACTGCAAAGTACAACTCAAAGAAAATGTTACTGTTTATCTGCTTAGACCCAAGGATGTGAGTCTCAGCATTGCATTTCATGGCATAATATGAGTGTCATATGTGAGTGTCCTGAGTGTCAAAAACAACTGGAATACACAGCCTACTGCTGGAATTCTACTTTTATAGAAACTAAAAGAGGGAAGGGGAAAGAGAGACAGAATATATGTACAAACATATGCACAAACTAAAAAAAAAAAAAAAGAGATAGTGCAATAGTAGTTATGTCAGTGAACTCAGACATGGGAGAATCACTTTGGAGTTTTGATCTGAATTGACCCCAGCAGGACACAAAGCAACAACAGATCTACTCCAACACTTTCTATTTGAATGCAAGGTCTGTTTTAGACATTTTTTTTAAATTCCTCATAATTTGTTTTCAGAATCAAAGTACTTCATCAGAAAAAGTTCCAACTTGGAAAAAATTAATCTAATAAAAAGGTATGGTTAAAAGGCACATTCCCTACCATGCAAAGTAAATTTTTGAAGAAGTACAAATTTTTTTGCATAACATATTTACAGCATGTACTCCATCCATTCACTTACTATCCCTAGTCAGCGAAATGACATAGTTTGCTTTTTGCCTTTTCTCAATTCCGTCTTCATTTTTTTTTACTTCTGTACATAATTATGCAGTATCACACAAGTAGTTTCAGTTCCAGATAAAATATTTTAAGAAGCTGAATATTCCACCTTAGTATTTCATCTGGAGTAATACCAGTTTGAATAGGATAAACCGTGCATTACAACCTACATTTCTACATCGTGAAGTACACACAAACCAGCATGTGTCTGAATATACCCACGCACCATTTACAGGATGAGTGGAAGGCTGCAGCTAAGAGATGCCTTTGTTAAAGAGCAAACCAAATTCCTAACTCAGTAAATTACAAAGCTGAGGGTTACATCACCCTGTCTACACAAGGTACTCAGGAAAACAAAAGCAAAATCCACCCAACCGTACCTGGTTGGAATTGGAACTTCAGCCAGTCCTGTGAGCAGCACTGCAGGAGACAACCTAACAAAAGCCACAACGGCACGGTCCAGGAACTCGAGTTCACCAACTAAGATGTTTGATGCTTCAGCTCCAGGTGGTATCTTTTTCATGAAGTGTAGGTCAACCTGGGAAAAGTATATTAAATTACAACCTGAAAGTTACTCACAGGGATTTTTTTCCCCCCATTTGTTGACAGAGACTTTCTGGTCACTGCACTATAACCTTAGCTATTTCAACTATGCAGTTCCACTGTTCTTGTCTGTTGAATAATATATTTTTTTAATAAAAATGTTTCTCTAAACCAAACAACAGGACATTAATTATTTGACTGATTTTTCTTGGAAACAAAGCACTGCAGAATTAATTTACAAAGACAACAAATAAAATTCAAAATATTGCTAAGAATACAGGATTAATTTCCTAGTAATGCTTTTTATCTATAATCATAAGAGCATCAATACTTGATAACAATCATACCAGTAGAAGAAATTAAGACATCTTATTTTTCCATAATTAACAATTCTGGAAATCATTAATTCACAGCTTATAGTTGTTGTGTTATTATCTCACTGAGAAGAACACTAGATTCCACTACACACAGTTTTCCTTTTTCTACTCTGAGATGCATTTTTATTTTCAGATTTAACTGAAGACAGTTGCCCATCTCCTGAAAAGAACAGAAAATAAGCTATCATGACCATCCACTATCTCAAGAGCAAACTGGAAGAACAAAGCAGAAGAAAAAATTTGGAATTTTAGGCAGCATTGTTTACTTTTGCAGGATGATAGAAAAACACAGAGACACAGCTTCATCATGACATTGCTATAATAAGCTCAAGGTATTTGCGTAGGAATGTATGACTCTAGACTTTACTCTGTAACAAAGACTGACACGGAATAATAAAGTATATAATGTATGTTTGATTTAATTATGCACCAGTATTGTCTACATTTCAAAATGCATGAATTTTGTCATTTGCTTTCCTTTTATTAATCTAAACACAACAACAGCAACCAAATCCAATATAAACTGTTAAAGTGGACCATTTTAATGTCTATCTTACAGCCATCTGTCAGTACTAGTTTGCATAGTTTTTGGTAATATTTAGAAAATTGTTTTCTTGCAAATGGCTCTGGCACTAAATCAGAATTCAGATATAACACAGTTGCTTGTGTAATAAAATCTTGGTTTGCTGAGATCACAAAGAGATATCTAATGCTTCCCTGAGCTACAAAGATGACTAAACACCTCACAAAGTTAAACAAGAACCAGATCAGCCTGGAAGGTTCGAGACCAAGTACTTTTTCAAGGTAAATTGAAAAAGTGAGGTAAATTGTGTTCATTACTCAAATCACAAAATAACTCTTCAGGATTAAACACATAACTAAGGTTCACTCTGCACCTAATTTTGGTGTCACAGGTTATTTGTAACTGAGAGGAAGAAAGCAGTTTTTCAGGCATGTAGAAATGTGCATTCTGTGCTGAGTTTACCTTGTGAATGGATGGATTTAACATTTAAATGCATTTAACATTTGATAATTATTGTCACATGTACAACATGCTACAGTTGTGACACCGAGGTCCTCTAACATACAGATCACAAGATTCAAATCTGAAATAAACATTCTGTCTCCTGTCTACCAGAAAGTATTTCCAGATACTTCCAGTACTATTTATCAGCTTGAGATTCTAATATTGTCTAATATTGTTTAGGTAATGAAGAGAGCCCCATTAAAAGGGAAGCAGCTGGAAGAGGAGCAAACTGAGCAAACACATCCAAACCCCAGGTGCTGCTTTCACTGCATAATGAAAGTGGAGGTGGTCCTGGAGTGAATTTATGGCAGTGGCAGAAGCTACATATTTTGAATGCTTCATCTAACCTATCCACGATACATCTCTTATCCCAGAAGGTCTTTAGCTGGAGAGACCTGATGTGCATCTTAGTCTGCATCCTAACCTGAGTCACATTCATGACCTGACACTAAATAGTCCCGGCAAGCTCCAATTAAATATAAAATAAATAACTAATGCAGAGGCCATGTCCCTCCAGGGCAACTCAAGGACAGAAGAGTGGTGGACATCTGCCCTGAAACCAAACATAAACTGACAAGAAAACAAACAAAATACCCAACATCCCTTCTTAGTAAAACATACTAGTCAAATTTATTTATAAGCAGGGTCAATTGGCATTCAAAACAAGTCGGTTGCTTCACATGGTATTTGAAAGACCAAACTCTGTCAGTATGGGACAGGGGTTTGATTCAGAAATTATGTTGCCATGTGGAGCACAGGAGTGTTGCCATGAGAAAGGACGTGGGCACAGTCTCTTTACTCATTTTGTATTTCAGGAAAATTAAGGTTCCTTTCAGTTTTTGGCATAAATAGTAGAAATAAGCCAGACGCAGTTCTTAAACCATCACCCCAACTCTACTCAGATAGAGGTAAAGTGGTGCTGTGACAGACCACCTCCACATCACCCTGAGAGCACAAAGTCCTGGTGGTGGCAGCAGAGGAAGAGGAGTGACACATTTACAAACAGCGCAAACCATCTCTCTCTCCATGCCACTGAAGTAACACTCAAGACAGCTTTCAGTGGCTGTCTCACATTTTTCATAGTAAATACCAATACAATCAACACAGTCTCAAAACTGTATCCAGATTAAGTCAGCTTTTTGAATCAACTCCAAATTTGGAATATTAGAAGTAGCTCAAGGGAGACAGATTAGCAAGGAGAGAATATGTGAGGAAGCCAAAGGTGCTTTTTTTGTAGAAGATAAATGAAATTAATATCTGGAACAAAATTAGAGCAAGAAATCACAATACTCAAGAGAAAATTAGTGTACTGCTCTACTTTCCTCTCAATCTGTGCATATAATTCCAATTATAACCGTTGGGAGTTATTGCAATAGCACATTTCAAGGGGAAACTGCACTTATGCATCTTCAAAAGGATAAATGGATCTATTTTAAGTCAGTGAAAAAGAAAGGTATTAGATTACAATCCTTTACTGTTATTTCATTCCTCCTAACAAAAGTTGTTCCTTTCATATTCCTGACATCCCTGTTGGTATCCATCACTGTTGAGGTTAGCAAAAGATGAAATGTTGATTTTGCTCTTTTGATCACAAAAGCTGCAGCACTACAAAAATAATGAGTGAAGGATCAAATGATGCAGCTCCCATTTTTGTTTAATACAAACAGAATTGCAGTTAGACAGCTGACTGGGATTCGGATCCTACAACACTCAAAGCAACTGGAGAAATGTTCAAGAAAAGCACTTCTGAAACTTATGTCTTTCCCTTCACCTTTGCATAGCCTAATTTTGAATAGACAACTTTATTTATATTTTACATCCTTTACAAATTTTACACCTTGATATTAGAACACTTATCAAAACAATTAGTTTTACTTAAGACTTTTAATATAAATATCATGAAACCAGTATTATACTTGACTCTTTAAAGCATTATAATTTTAGTTTGAAATATGTTTAAAGGATTAGCATTCAATTTTTAACAACCTGCCACTGTTTATAGATGTTCTTGCAGCCTCTATAGAAATGTGGTTCATAACACATTCCCAGCCAGCCTCCTTTTTTCTCACTGTCATTGACAGAAAGATCTGTTTCCCCTCTTATTTCGGCCATATACGATTCATAGTCTGGAATGTTCAGTTAAAAATTCAAATTATGCAAATAGCTACTGCTGCTAGGAAATAAGTCTGGCACCAGATGGAGCAATCACATAACTCTACTTTTAGCTCAGCTGCAGTAACATTAAAATTCAACAGACTCAAATTGATGTTCTTCAGAATTTTGGTTTAAATCACCTTTCTTCACTTACTCAACCTTTGTTGCATTAATGTGTCAGCTGAAGCCATCTATCCCTGTCAGACCTGTCATCTGTATCCATCATGACTGTCTTAGGTACATACAGACTTCTTAAACAAATTAGGACTCTCCTTCACATTAAACCTGAGAAGCTGTTTGCTTTTCTTTGCTATCTAACATTGAACTGTCATTGCAATCTCCACTACTGAACAGTTAACATCTTTTGTAAAGTGTACTGAAATATCTTGGCTTGCCAGAAGAATTAAGTTATAGGTTTACAGAAACACATTCTGTTTGAGACATCTGGAATCCACGAGTTCAGGTTATAAAAAGCATAGTTTGCATTCATGCATCACTTCTACAAAAAGTAAAAATCTGAGGTAAATGTGAATTATAGGAATTCTGAATTACTTTCCTACTTAGATAATTTTCTGTTAATTTGTAAAATTTCCCCTACATATATACCCCTATAATATTAAATTTATCTGTGTTCCTAAACTGTGGTTTCCTGTTACGTATAATTTAGCAAGAAAACGCAAGATTCTGTTTTGTCATACACAAACTGTGCTGCAGTGCACACAAAACTTCAATGCTAAAGTAAAATCTACACTTTACAGCTTTTCCTGATTTGCATGGATTCATTTTATTTAATTTTAAATATCTGTTTGGTAGTCAGGAAGCTCTCTTCACCATCAGTGAACACTTACCTTGCTAAAGTCAACAGTGCTGTTTTCTCTGCTCACATCATTTTTGTTTTCAATACAGGCTGGAGTAGCCTGTGGAGAAACAATCTGACCTGCTAAAAAAAGTATCATTATTACAGAATACTAACAGTCCTATAAATAAAGCAACATCTAATGACACAATTATTAGAGATCTGCATACATTTCATATCATAGATATAGGATGCACCTAAACATGGCATTTTAATTAAAAACTTATTTAGAATAGCACATTCTCAAAAGACAGAACATTCATCATGTGCAGTTAGGAACGTGAGAAGGTAATTTAGACAATGTAAAAGATACTGGATATTAAAAGATAAACTCTATACCAATTAAAGCATATGATTCTTAAGATATTACACTTGAGGAAAGTCCTGGCTTCACATAGCTTTTGTAAATCATTTGAGGAGCTGCCAATTTTGGACAGTATCTGTCTACAAAAGTAATCCTCATGGACTTAAAAAAGATTATGAATTTTTACAAATTTACTCATGTATAAGAATATCCTGATTACACCAACTACAAAAAACAACATAAAAGTGGACTGGTATAAAAATAAATATATTGGAAATTAACTGATTTATAAGCTCAGTATTGAAAAATGTGATTATGGACATGTATAAAACAAATGTTTCAGCAAACACATTTTCAAAAAATTCCAGTGAGGATTTAGTGAAATATTTTAAAGAAGTTTTAAAAATATCTCAGGGTGAGAAGTGTTTAAACACAGCCCAGTCTTGTGGAAACAAACAGCAAGACCTCTGACCAAGAAAATTTTGCCAACAAAAGCTCAAAAAGAAAAACAGAGTTAAGTAACTAGTCTGTGTCATATAAAGCGTATTTTCACTTAATGCCAACATTGCCCCTGCGCACAGCCAGAGCCCACCGTGCACACACCGAGGCTGTGGGGCTGGCAGTACGGCAGCACACAAACCCCACAGGGGCACAGGCCATGCCCTGCTTGCCTTCACTCTTTCTCCCTCTCTGGCATGTCAGAAGCCACACAGAGCTCTGAACACCACAATAAAGTACAAGAGAAAGTACCAAATGTATGAGCCAACTATCTCTTACTGCCCTAACACATACCCAGGAATAACTACAGAGTCCAACTGGCCCAGAGTCAGCATCTCGTGCCCAGCATATATTTGTTTCCATAGCGAATAAAGTCTCTCATATGACTGAGAAATGATGATGTGAAAACATTGGTTCTGGTGAAAATCAACCTAAACTTGCACAGTAACAAAGACCATATGTTCATGATATTTGAAGATGAAGACAGTCAGAAAGTCCTAAGCTAGGCACATTGTCTGGGCAATTCCAAAAGCCACAGCGTGGCCCCTCACACCGCTGGGACTCACACCTGCAGCCCAGGCGTGTCCTCAGCCACAGCCAGGACACAGAGCACTTTGCTGGACCCAGCCCGAACAGGACCAGAGACTTGCAAGAGCATCCCAGCCACCGCCAAAATGCTGAAGCATCCCGTTTCTGTTACAGCTGAGCACTACAGGATCCCTGACTAAGCCTGGTCATGAATTCCCAGTTGAAACACTTGCTCAAGGAAAACACTGGTTTTCATGAAAATCAACATCTCATTTTCCACTGGACAAATCTCCCATGACACAAAACAAGTTTTAGACTCTTGTGCTGCATCCTGGCAGTATAGACAGAGGTACTGCCCTTTGATTAGGTAGTACAGTAACAGAATGCTTAAAAATATATTGCTAGAAATCTTATTATTAAATGTATCTATCTTTAAACTGCAAGTATTTCCATTTTTCTCTCTGATTCAAGACAAGGACAGATCAAAATAAGAAAAGAAATTAGGGCTTTTGTTCAGCTCTACAGTGAAATAAACAGAGAATGGCAAACAGACGTCAAGCATGTTAATCTAAGCAAGTAGAATAAAAATAAAATCAGGATTAGAATTTACATATGACAAAAATAAAGGATTGATTTTAGAAAGCCACATATTAATGTAAATTAAAGGAATTCATATTAAAAGAGGCTATTAATTCCTAAATGTCACAGAAGACAACTTTTGCAAAAAGCCAGAAATTATTACATATGCAA
This sequence comes from Eulacestoma nigropectus, assembly GCA_013397775.1. Lineage (NCBI taxonomy): Eukaryota > Metazoa > Chordata > Aves > Passeriformes > Eulacestoma > Eulacestoma nigropectus. The sequence goes on from VZTE01001195.1 coordinate 2,086,152, forward strand.
GGTATTTATAAACAGTCATTCAATTTGTCTGTTTTAATTAGAACTGAAAGAAAAACAGAGTTCCATCATTGTTACACCATCATCTTTACATTATGCATTCCAATGCACTACTTAACATTGTAATTCTTTTTCTGTATTGTTTATTTAGCAGTCCTTGAATTATTTTTACAGGAATCATCCTGTAGTATTACAGCTATTAAAAATAATTAATATAAAAATTATATAAATTTTGTTTCTGTTCTATTTTGGAGATTTTATTAATGTGACAAAAAAAACCCCTTCCACTTACTCAAATAGAGAAGGCATAAAGTGCTCAGGGAAAGTTTCTGTCTTAACTTACTCCCAAAAAATGTAAAATCTAGTAATATAAAACCTGCTGACTCCTAATTTTTTCCTTTTATACACTCCTCTATATCCTAGGATCTATGAAAAGGGAAATACTTGTAATAATTACTCATACTAATACACATATTACATTATAAAGATGTTACAGGAAAGTAACAGAAATAGTAGTTCATTATCTTTCTGTTGCTAATTAGGCATTTACACTCTTTTTACTGGACCCAAAAATTCAAGAAGATGAGAGCAGAGGTATCTGCCAGAGAAAAAAATATTGACCAACAAATGAGTCACAGCATGGACCACCTGTTTAAATACTCAAGTTTTAACATCATAATGGAGGTGTCAGAAGCAATTAGCATAACAGTCCAGAGGACTTTTAAACATTGTGTCCACCTTTCTTTTAGGAGAAAAAGATGTAAAGATATACATATAAGGAAATAAAAGCCACTACCAGTAAGTATGTGAAGTTTTTAAGAATAGCATATGTTCTTTTTCTGTGCCAACAGAAGACCTCAAACTTTGATTTACCCATATGCTGGAGTAATCTGAAAGAACACAAGTTTTACCTTGAGGCAGAAAGACATATTTAAATAGCTCTACAACTTAAGACAGCTTTCTGGATCATGGAACAACAAGTTTGGGTTTTTTACTGTATTGAGTCACAATCAAAGATACACAGTAGAGACAACAGGTAATCTCTTTTCACAGAAAACCCCACTAAAGTAACCCCAAACTTTAGCCAGATTTTAAACATTTGTCATGGTTTATTACTTCTTTTGTTTGAGCTGAAAATACGGGGTTTAGGCTGCTAAGAATAGTGAAGGCATAAACCATCAACTCCCTGTAACTAGGAATAAGAGCAGCAACAGCCTCACCATTCCACTCTTTCCTGCCCTCTCCTCACCAGTTCCATTTCAGAACTCCAAGCAGAATGGTGATTTGCACCTTGTATGGGGTAAATACAGAATTTTGTTTTTCAGGAGTGCAATGTAATACTTTGAGTCATTATAAATCTGAAGTCTCAATGTATCCTGCAGTCCACCTACATAAAGCACGTGAAGAGTTGCATTCTTTGAGAATTCATCAGGAGCCATTCAGACAGTTTTATGTATCAAACGCACAATGTGGTATAATCGAAAACCCAGGGTACATACAAAGGAACTTAATACATAACAGATAAAATCATGCTAAAATTGGTATAACAGCTTTTCGATGTAATAAAAAGCTAATATCAGCACAGTTTTAAAAATTGTATTTAAAAAAATAGGCATATATAAAAAATAAGTGTCTTTTTCAGATAATGTGAAACTTCCAAAGCTTTGAATAGAGCAAGAATTCACACAAAAACCACTCTTTCATGCAAAGTCAAGCCATTCATAAATCAAAATAAGGTCCACATTTGTTACAGTAATAGAAGTTTGCATTTGCAGATAGTTTGGCATTTTTGAGACAGTTAGTCCTGGCAAATTAAAAAAAAATTAATCCCAGTAAATTAACGTCACATGTAACATATTCTTCCTCCCTGAAATGTAGAACTCACAACATTTAACTATGTGCATTGTGGTTATTAATCAAAATCCAAGATGTCTCTAGAACATCAATGACAAAAATGCAGAACCATGTAGTCAGATACAAATCACAGTTGATGGAAACAAAACGGATGCAAGCAACACATCAAAGGAAACTAAACCAGAAATTGCTTATTTTTCTAAATGATACATATTTCTTCCCATTCAGGAAAAAAAAAAAAATCCCGATTTTCAAACTTCTTCAAACTTCCGACTTTTCACTGCAACTCATCACCAATTTTCCCAATCTAAATGGACAACACTGTCCAGATCAAAACTCTAAGATTGAAAACCAGTAAGTTTTCTTAAGTATATGATAAAATCATAATACAGCAGAGCAGTGACAGCATCTCTGCAGGCTGAATTGTGTGTGTGCCTTTAGACCTCTTGATAAACAACATTTTTAATCAGGGGGGAACCATGTCACTCCCACTGTATCCCCATAACTACAAGGACATTTGGTGTTCACTAGTATGCAATTTAAGAGGATGAGGAAGAAGTCACTTTAGCTGTTTTTCTAATGCTAGGCCTGAATATCTCAAGCATAATTCACATGAAGTCATGCAGTATAAACCAAAATGCTGTGATTCGCAGTTTTATAAACTGATGTAAGAAAATTAACTTATAAAGAAATGGCATTGTCCCCCCACCAAAAAAAAAAAGAAATTCCACACAAACTTCTCTTAAGTATGCCACAGCTGCAGACAAAGGCCTAAGGTATTTTTTAAAATCACTATAGCAAGAAGTTGCATGCTGACAAGAATTTGAGATGAAGACATGGGTGTACATTTGAAATGATCTAAAGCCCAAGCAAGAATAGGTATTTATACTACCTCTGAACCTTCAGGGAGTTTACAGAACCCAAAGGATAGGAGATGAGGAAGATACAGAGATGAGATGAGCCTGTTAGAGACAGACACAACAAAGAAAGCAAAATAAAGAAATACAAAGATGAATGATACAGCTTTATACATACAGAATTACACATTTTATCATGGGTACAAGGAAATGTGGAGAAAGAAAGAATAAATATCAGATGAAAATGTTCATAAATACAAGTTACATTTTAGTCACATAAAAATCTGTGGAAAATACAACTTCATTAAAATTTATACATCTGAGAAGAATCTAAAACAAGAAATAGAGCATTAGCTAATTTAAGCTAGAATTAACTGTCTTCGAGTTTGCCTTCTCTTCAAGAAAAGCTGAAGCAATTCACCCGATTCAGATCCAGTGCTTCAGAAAACTTGTGTGTATATCACTGGCATTGGTTGCGACTTGCTCCCAAAATGGAATCATGTGGTCATGTACTTAGGAACGCCTCCCTACCCTTTCCATGTGGCTCCAGGCAATGTCCACCTTTCTCTACGTGACAGTATTGACATGGGAGTTTCACATGCTGTAAACTCGCTCCGAGTTACGGCATAAATCCTTGAACTGATCTTCAGGAGAGATTGGGAAACTGAAGAAGGTAACTAACACCATCACATAACTGGGAATTTTGACTTTCCAGGATATTAAAGGATGCTATCCTAAAATAGGACAAGCATAGGCTCCAATACTTCTGCTTGTGCTCATACTGCCACAAAACAATGAAATCCAAACCAGCCCATCATACTAATTGAAATAACTGGAAAAAGGCTTAAAAAAGAACGTGTCAAAATGAACAGTTTCAGCAGCTCACGCTGTTAACTCCAGAGATCCCAAATTTTATATGCTATTGCTTTCTTCGAGCTCTTCGGTGTGCCAATAAACCTCTCCTCAGAATTTCTCAGAACCAGTCGCGATGTGTGGTGTAATGCAATTTTTACACTAATAATGTGCCTGCTCCGATGTCAAGGGAGAAGAAGCTTTTATAAATGGCATAAGTATGGAACAGAAAACAGGCAGAAGATCATGTTATTGTGGGTAAAGAACACTTCCGCAAGGTGCATGAAAACACAAGTAACTTAGCCTGCCATACTCCTCTACCAAGTTCCTTCCTCTTGGACTTTAATCAGTGTGTCTGCTAGATTTCATTTTACACACACACACACACACACACATACATATATATATATATATATAAACATACACACCTCCTAGACTAAAAGTGAAATAGCCAGTCAAAACCCCTAAATGTTCATATGATGAAAACTTCTTTTCCTAACTACATTTTCATAGAATCAGTTATTTTTTCACGCCACATATGCTTAAACTCTGAATTTCAGAATCCTTTTTATAAAAGGGGAGAGGTTTACGAAATTATTTTAGCATTCCTCTAACAATAGAGAGGTGTCATATATTTGCAGTTGTCTTTGGCTTTTTAGACCATCATAGGACTTTACGAACACAGCTCAGAGGTACCATTGTCAAACCTACTCATCTCAACAAAAATAGGTTAAATTGCTTTCTAAAACAAACTTTCTAAAGACGATTTACTAATGAAAAATATTCATATTTTTACCTGTCTTTTACAATATTTATGCTAAAATTACTTGCCACCCTCTATTTTGGGTATTTGGTGTCAAATTAGCCTATTAAAAAAAATCATTTTTCCTGCTCTTATGCCAAATTTGACTGTCGTTTTTTATTGGAACATCAAAAGCAGGCTTTTAATTCTCACAGTTTTGATGCCTAATGAAAAGTGAAAGTTAAACACAGCATGGCAGCATTAAAAATGCATGGTAAATCCATAGCACCCTGACATCTTAGCCCTGCAGAGGATGTGAAGAAAAGCCATTGTAAACAAAAGATAATACTACTAAATACAAAGCAAATTAATTAGATGGTCTGACAGACTCTAAAACAAAGAAAAATGGAGGGAGAACATATGTACAACTATCTTCCAGCAAAGATATCACAATGGCCTGTCAGTGGTGCTGCCACATATTGAATTAATTTATGTATTCATTTTCAGACTTTGCTCCTGAACATCTGAAAATTGACACATTGATAAGCTACTATTGTCAAGAACTTGGGCAACGAAGGGGGTTTGAAGCCTCAGCTGTACCACATAACCCACATATCAGGGACTTAAGGCTCTGAATCACCTATTTTATGATCAACAGATTGCTAAGGATTGTTTCCAGCTCAACTGTCTAATATTAGTCCCAAATTTAACCAAAGCGAGAACTTCCTTTTGTGCAGAAAAAGTGTCCAAGTTCCCCTATCTCATTTCAGCAGCAACAAACAAGTGGCCCTTCTAAAGCTCCTGGCACATGCTCTTTATGAAAACTCCTGTCTCTGACTGGGCTGTAAGCTCATCAGTAGTACCTGACATGATCTGTTTCTCTCCCCGCAGTCTTCTAGGAATTAAGCTTATCATCCAGAAAGTAAAAGCAACAGTATTTTGATTCCTTCTTTTTATTAAAAGGAGAGGAAAAATATTGCTACTGATGGCAATATAAGAGCATTTTACCTTCCTACATTCTACACAATGTCTGTGGACAAATAGGAATAAGCAGATGAAAATGATGCCTTGAATGCATTTTACCAGTTTGTTCTCAGGAAACAAGATGTGTCTTACAGCACACCCTTGGACAATAATATAAGTTGTTTATATCCCTTAATTTTTCTTTCTTTTACACATATTTAGCTTTCTCTTTTACATGATTCAAAGTTATATTTTAAAAACTCATTTTTATATTACTACGAATAGCTTGTACAGACACTCCACGGCAATCTAAACAGAAACATACAGCTGAGTGACCATAACACTGCAGCTGAACTCCAGCATTTGGGTCATGAGGCACTGGCAGAGAAAATGATCAGAAATGATTACTGCTACCCCTGGTCACGCTTCTAAGAACAGCAGAGTTCCTGAAAGCTGAGCATTTCAGTGCAGATTCCTGCATAATTTACACACCATGTACTATGGCAAGTTACACAGGGTAAGGAAATAACTAAGAGTATGCCAGAAGAGGTACAGTTAGTGTACCTGAAACTAGGCAGCTCTCCAGAATTCTCTCTTTTCCCACTTTTTAAACCCTGGAGTACTCAGGCAATAGTTGGCACTCAGACCCGTGAGCTGCTTATTTGCTGTTGCCTTGAAAACGGAAAAAATTCTAGTTCCTTCTAAAACAAAAAACTTGGACTAGAATTTCCTTTTCTAAAGCTAATACTAATTTCAATGCAATTCAGGCAATAGAATAAGATTCAGACTTTTTAATGTAACAGGGCAAAGGATGATAAGAGAGAAATTTATAATAAACAAATCCTCCTCGTTTTATCACAGGGCCATCATCGATTTTGAGGAGGTCAATGCAGGAGGCTGCCAAACATTCATTAGCACTTAAAGGATGCAAGTAGAAGATCAACGCTTCAAACTGATTAAAAAAACCTCTCTGTCCAAAAAGTTCATGCTTGGAACTTTTCACTGTAATTTAGATAAAAATCTGATATACTTTCACATAAGCATCCCTAAAAATACTGAATCTCTATAGGCTATTCCATTTTTTTATATACATATGTAATTTCTATTATGTCTATTGGTGCATTTAATTTAAATTAACACAGTAAAAGAGACTAAGATTTTTTTTTAACAGAGGTCAGAGTACTCTGAGACATTTCTACACAAGCACATGAACTGTGCATTCAGCATTTTTTCATCTTGCAAAATAGAGACAGACAAATGAAAAACTGTAAGAATATGCTACTGAGTATATAAAATTAGTGTGTTTAATATGGACTTAGATGCTGTCCTGATGAGAATTTATTTTTTGGGGGGAATTTAGGAAGAGCTAAGAAGTTTGCCAGAAGAAACTTGGGCAAAAGCAAGATGTTTCTGGAGTGAATTACTGCATCAGTTCCACTAACAGACACAGAAAGTTACCGAAATTGAGCTCATGATAACTTCGCAGCTTGCCCTGAGGGCTCTTTTTAAGGCAACTAATGCCTATTTGTTATATAAGATCTAGTGCAAAAAGCTTAATGGAATGCAAGCTGCCATCTTACATCCTGTGGAAATTGAGGAACAGGATCATTATATCATTATATCATAACTTTCTCCAGTGTCTCCTGAGTATTTGTTTAAAGTCATCAGCAAGAGCTGGATAAATCAACAAGAAATTTGCCTTAAAAAGGATGGACAATCATCCTACTTACTTTTACTCTTTTGCATCCATATGCATCATCACACTCATCTTAGTAAATGTTATTTTTTCCTTACTCTTAAAATGATACTTTGACATCATTAATGTTTCTATTTAATATCCTCATCAGACGAAATTATATGTTGCCTTTTAGGTCTGAGAATCTTCCCCAGGGAAGCAACTAGATTTAGATCTCTTAAAACTATATATGGCAATGACTGAAACAAAAGCTTCTTCCTTGAAATCAAGTTAACCTTTATATCGACAGCCCCATCTTTCCAGATCAGCCACACGACAACTCTTTGCCCTTGTGTCCTATGCCTCAGAGCACACAGATTCCTCTTGCAATCCTGACCTTCCCTGTGCTATGGCTATTTCCTCACTCCCCACTTCCCAAGGTGACAGGGGAGCTCAGTAGGGCTCTGAAACAGAGTGACAGCAGGAGGGACTGAGATTTCACTATAGTTAAGGTGATTTCTGGAATAAGAATTAAGTGAAAAATATTTGCAAAATTTGGCTGCAAATTTCATAACACCGACCATTTTTTATGCAAATAGGGAAGGGGCAATAAGAAATGATCTTTCATTATGACGACTTGCAACAATAATACAGCTTGTAAAGTCTTCTGTAAAAGCAAGAAAAACAAAAAAAGTTATGCCAATATTTTACTCTAGAACCATTCTGCAAACATTTTTCATTTGCATTACCCTGATTTTCCCAAAAGGAATTTTCTGAAAGAGCAATGTACATCTCTTGTGACATCTCTCCAACAGCATCATCTTGAAAATGTTTGCCTCATTTTTCAACCCCTCAAACTCACCTATAAAATCTGAAGCAGCAGTAGAACTCTAGCTAATGCATACACTGTTGTAGACTTAGAAACTATTTCAACAATCCACTACATTTTAAACAAATAAATCCTGGATCCTGGATAATCAACAGAAGTCAAAAATAGTCCTATTGCATTCTTGGCACTGATGGAGCCTGTCCACAGTTCAGAGCAACCCAGTGCAAAGATGCTCAAGCTCAGCCTGAGGGATTACATGGAGCACCTGAAGTGTTCCTAAGCTGAGCTGCACTGGAAATAACGTGCCATGCCAGTCAGCCAGGATGGCGTGGCACACTAGCACAGCTTCCAGTACCTCAGCGAGTTCCCTAGAATAGCTCTGCCCAGCCCTGAATTGTGCAAGATACCCAAATTTAAGCAGGTATATTTCGAGTGCATAGGATGAGCCACGCTCATGCAAAAAGGTACAGGGTAGCTTTTCAGAGCAGAATCACGCTGTTAAGCTGTGGGTACAAAGCACCTGCAATACCAAACAGGCAGATGTTATTGAAGGCTCAAAATGCAAAATAAAGCATTACCATTTTTATCCATGGAATGGGGCTCAGACTGCTTCTTTCCAATATCAGCAAAGGATCTTACAATCGGGATCCTGTTGCTCAGCTTCTTCTGGTTCTGATGGTGATGCTGTTTGAGTAACGCCTCATGCACCCTGTGACGAACATCCTCACTGAGCTGCCCAGAACCCACCTGCTGGTCCAGAATCATATCTGAAAATATATACACAAACATAATAAAAGAGGGGAAAGAGGAAACATTTTATCTTTTAAATTGCAATAAAAATGATTAGCACCCTACAGGATTACAAATGAAAAGCATCAGTTCCTTTAATGCAACAGAATTAAATGGTAAGTTTTATCTAGAAGTGTTTCACTCTCAGGGGGAGTGAGACTGGGAGGGGAGCAGGGAGAGAGCAGGGAGAAAAGTATGCTATAAATACAAAAAAAATCCTCAAAAAATGATGCAGTTCACAAATTAAGGTCACCTATGCAACGACTTTGAAGTCAGTCCTTAAGCACTTCCATACACAACATATTTAAATCCAGGGTGTATAAAATGTCTTTTTTTCCCAAATAATCCCTATTCTATTTCCTACAAAGGAAATGGCATGCTGTGAGGAAACAACTTTTTTATTCCCTTTGTACCTACCACAGGAGATCACAGTCTAATTCTTTCTTTCTTGTAACTATAATTACAGTACTTTCGGTGCAATATACAGAAACTTCAGGTAAGACAATACAGAAAAATTTGCTGCATTATTTGTCAATACCTAATAGAATCTATTTCTACTGCCAGATGAACTGTTCCTGCAAGAGGATAATTTCAAGGAGGTGTGAGTGAAGCTGATCCCCCTGCTAAGAAATTACAACCAATTTTGCAGTCAGCTAGCAGAAAACAGCCTTATGTATTCATATTCAACACTATTTGTACATACACAGGCGTTCCTCTAGGAAGGTGACACAGCCCAGTGAGGTGCTTTTACACCAAAGCACACAGAATGGGCAGAAAACAGGAAGAGCTGGAAGCCACCATGCTGCTGGGAAGTTATGACCTTGTTGCCATTATGAACACTTCGTGGGGTGAATTCCATGATTGGAGTGTGGCTATCGATGGCTACATGTGTTCATAAGAGACAGGAAAGGAAGGAGAAGCCAAGGGGTTGCCCTCTATATCTAGACAAGGATTAACCACAAGGAGCTGTCTCTGAAGAACAGCCAAGAGCACGTAGAAAGCCTGTGGGTAAAAATCAAGAGACAGAGGTAACAAAGGGAACTTCATAGCTGTGGTCTACACTACAGGTCAGCCAATCAAGGGGAGCTTGCGGATTGAAGCCATCCTGCTCCAGCTACAGGAAGCATCACGCACGCAAGCTCCAGGCTGACAGAACTGAGATTGGTAAGCCTGGAAAAGAGAAGGCTTTGGGGTGACCTAATTGCAGCCTTCCAGTACCTAAAGGGAACTTAGAGGAAAGATGGAGCAAGATTTTACAAGGGCACGTAGTGACAGGACAAAGGGTAATGGATTTAAATTAAGAGTAGTTTTAGATTATTAGGAAAAAATTCTTTTCTGTGAGGGTGGTGAGTCACTGGAACAGATTGTCCAGGGAAACTGTGGATGCCACATCCCTGGAGGTGTTCCAGGCCAGGTTGGATGGGGCTCTGAGCAACCTGGTCTACTTAAAGTGTGTCCCTGCCTACAGTAGGGGGGTTGGAACTAGATGATCTTTAAGGTCCCCTTCCAACCCACACCACTCTATGATTCCATGATTCTATGACATTATGTGTTTCAAATGGGAAAGAATTGTTGAAATTTTGTGGGATTTTTTTTTATTATTATTTGGGGAAATACTGCTACCAACAGTAATGATGCTTAACAGAAAAATAAAGGAAAAAAAATTCTGTATCAAAGCACGTATAACAGCATTTAAGTACACAGTTCCCTTGTATATCAGTTGGAAGAAACTGTACTGCACAAAAACAGTGATATAATAAGCTGAGTCCAAAACTCCTTGTACTGAAAATCCAGACAGCTCATGATTCTGTGCTGGAGTCAGATTCATATCTGCCAGTAAACTCAGTGGAAAAGCAAGCAGAGCAGGAAAAATAAAAAGCAGATGCATCATCAGTAGAGACATAATTTGTCATGTCTTCGATAACAGCCAAGAGCAATAGAAGAGAGATAATAAAATAAAAATTAAATAACTGTGGTGGTTAAAAGGAGAGTTTAATTGCTAACAGTCACCTATGCACTGTGTATACACTTAAAATACGTAAGTTTTTCTGAAGTTCTCCATATCCTCATAACAAGCCAATGTATCACACACCTGCTTGAGAGCTGAACAACAAAAAACTTGCATGTTTCACTTGCGATGAAGAGGCTACCAACAAAGCTACATCTCTACAGTGACATGCATGCAAAAAGACCAGGATGGGGTCCAGGTAAATGCAGCTGCCAACAGATGTGACCATGAGCGATGTATCCAGAGCTTTGCAATGAAGAATCATGCAGAGGTTTTCAATGTTGTACCAGATCCCCTCCAGCAGCTACATCCTGTGCAGTATCAACAACAGGGTTGGCCAAACAGTTCGTATCAAGGAGTAATGTTGCCCCATATTGTGCCCAAACTAACAAACTCTGGCTTCAGAGTGCTTCACCTGAGCCTGAAGGGAACTTTTATCTCCAGGGTTAACTCAAACACCATCAGGTCAGTTATCTCTGCACTCCCAGTCTAGACAGAGGTTTTTTTATCACTCTAGACCCTAATGAAAGAGAGAGAGAGAGACATAGCAGGAAGATAAATGACAGAAAGGCAAAGGAGAGGGTAACACAAGTTTGAGGAAAGTCTTCAGTAGAATATTTTAAGGAGACAAAAATTTGCAACATATGAAAAATGGAAAGCAGTCTCCAGCTCCAAGAAAAATATTTATTTTCCTCCTCTACTCTATTGCCTTTTGAGACATACCTCTGACCTAAGGAGATTACTATCTTCCCTTTAGACACCCTTAATACATGAATTTGCATGTTACAATTCCCAAAACAGGCCAGTACTTTATGTAACATGACAGGGGATCTTCAAAGGAAAAAAATAAATAATAAATAATAAATTTATAACTCAGGGCATCTGTGCTAAAGCTCAATTCAAATTATCCTCTGTTTTTCTCTTTTTAACTCTGCTGAACAAAATACAAACTGTAGAAGGTGCAAAACCAAATATTAACTTATCTGGGTGGGTCTAAGACAGAAATCAGAAGGAAGAGCTGAAAAAAAGGATTCCTCTAGAACAGGTAAATTTAGGGTTGTGGTCATCCCCTTGCTTACAGATCAGTGGAACTCCACTTGAATGGTGTAATTTCTGGAATAATAGTATTTTCCACATTAAATACTAAAATATATTAGCTGCTGAGGATGATGTCAATATTTAAGATTATCCATTTGAGGAGAGAAAATGACAGGAAAAAGAAAATCAAATCCCTATCCTCTTCCTTTCCCTAGATGCTCTGCTAGACTTGTTAACAGCCATAGAAGCCATAGAGTTGGTGCCAGTGTGGTGACTAACAATTTTTATTTCCTGCCAGAGAGAAGAAAGTGGCTTACCTTGAGTTTTTTGTGTTTTTATGACAACTTCCCTTTTACTGTAGCACTGCTACCACATGTAAAAAAGGAAGATGCATTCAGTTTTGGAAAGAGTGACGATGTGCTTTCTTGCCTTGATATTTCCCTCCAGTTGTCATTCTTTCAACATAGACCCAGTTGCAGTAGTAGCTGCAGGAGCTTAAATACAGTCAAATTTCTGACAGATTGCTGTATTTTGACCCTTTTTTCAAGCCCTGCACAGATCTGAACAGGAGAAAGACTGTCCATCCACTCCTATCATTATGGGATTCCTTTTCAGTTTCTTCCCAAGCTTCTCAAAATATATTTTAAAAGCCCAAATCCCTGCAATATCAGTAACATTCTTGATTGCAAAGATAGTCTTGAAAACAAGAGCAGCATGGTTAAAGTCCAAGAGCAAATGGCCAAAAGGAGCATTTTAAACATTTAATTTTCAGAACAGACTGTAATTCCTTAACCTTGTGAGTAGAAGAGCCTACGTGCTCACATCAGTTGAAGTTGTACGTATTTTCAAAGTCCTGGTCTTCGCCTTTGTACCTAGAACAGGGGGCCATTTCTTCACACTCCATAAGACAAAAAGAAGTAAAGAATCTTTGTTTTAAAGAATTTTCCTCTTGAATGCCCTTTTAAATTCTGCACAGCCCCCTTTTAGCCAGAGACACAGCTTACCATTTCTCAAAGTTGCTTCACTACCGTATGAAGCTTTTAGAAGAATGCAACCTGTGGAATATCCACCAGCACAGTGTTACCCATTCTATTAAATGTTCACACCATAACATTTCTGCTGACATCAAGTACACCAAAGTAGGATGTTTCTTCAGTAAGGAATCTTGGTTGATACTGGGACCATGAAATCATTTTTTCAAAGACAGATAAAGACAGATATTGTCCCTGACCTGGTCATTTAAAAGAATTCAAAGAAACTTGGGGTTTCATATGGTTTCAAGAATGTTTTCTCCATTCAGACTCAGTTACAATATATCACCTATATAAAATTAACTTTGTGAGTAAATGTGAGCAATGTGAGTACTTGAACAAGCTATTACAGTAACTCAACTATAACTCATCACCACCTGTGAACCATTTACCCAGGCTGTGAATTACAGCACTGGGGTGCAGACAGTTTGTATCAGTTCCAATGCAGCGTGGCTCACATGTGGCCTAGCTAAGAAAATTCCATCTGTCTCACCTCTAGAGTCAGCAAGGATGCAAAAGCAGGCTGGCTGCTTCCACTCACTCTGGAGGTGTCTCTTACACACTGCAGCTTTGTACAGAGACACGTGGCCAGACCCATGTGGAGTGCCCACAGGTCCAGGCAAATGGACAATAAAGAGGCCCTCAACTGTGGACACAGCTTGTTCCCCACTGCACCGGGTTCACAGAGTGCTCATCACCTCATGTGCAATACTACACAGAATGTTCAGGTGAAACATAGAATAAATTTATAGAAAACATACTATATTTGTACAAAAATACCTGTGAAGTCCAAAAAGAAATTGCTGGGCTCGTATTCTCCTGATGTAGGTTGGCACTACAGTTGACAGTTTACAGCAGAAATTGAATTCAGTATATACCAGCAAGGGTGCCAGTACTCACAGTTCAGAATTTTATAGCTGTACAATTGCAGGACAAAATGAGACATTAATGACAAAATATAAAACACATAGGCTTTTGTATGCACCACAATTGCAATGATAGCTGACTACAAAAGCTTATTTAAAAGCCAAGGCTTTTCTGTCTTGTGGTCCTTGCCCTTAAAGACAGGGAAGAAAACACCAAGCAACCCTAAATGCATTGCTTTATGGAAGACAATCAGTTGAAACACTGTCCTTTATCTTAACATGTCTCTAAAGAGGAACCCAAATATATCCTTCCCTAGTGAGTCAGGCAGGAGGAGCGATACAAACCCAACAATTAGGATTCCTGAGCTGCACTTATGAACCAAGATCCATTTACATCATTTACAATGGTGATTATAAAAAAGCTATCTAAGCCAGCAGATTTAGCCGCTCATCCAGGAGGGCAGAGCATTCCAGTGCTCTGAGACACAGATTCTATTTCCAGCTTTACCTGAAATTATTTGGTTCAATTCCTCAGTTAAAATACTTGAAAATGAAAGAAAGAATGAAAAAGATCTATTTTTTAAAATAACAGTATGTAATTTTACTGAGGAAGAAGAGCAAGTATTTCACAAAACTGTAAATTGTGGAGACAAGGCCAAAATTCCCAGCTTGCAGTTCAGAACTGCAGGCACAGTGGATGCCTCATAAAAAAATAAATTTTGCAAGCTGAGACTGACTTGTGCAATCTAAAAAGATTCCCATATTTGTGGTTAACATGGGAAAACAAAACAACAACAACAAAATGACATGCTATGTAGAAGGTGGTACAAGATCTACAATTTACCCAGAGACAAAGGAACAAAACCTGATACTTTCTCTGTAGAGGTTATTACCACATGCTAACCGGAAAATAAAGCAAACAAATGTAGAAACCTGAGTAAGTGAGAAGGTGAACACTGAACAAAAGACAGGTGTAGGGTCAAAGAGAGAAGCAGATGACTCACAGGCAATCCCACGCTTTATTGCAGTAATTTTTTTTGTAATAAAAGTTGAATGTACCATAAAAGCACTGTCAGAAACATAACACAATGTGAGTGTTGCAGGTGAAACAAAAGGCTTCAGTGCAAAAAAATCTCAATTTGAGCCAGTTAAAATATGTCATTATTATGGAGTAATATAGCTTAAAGCAAACAAAGGCAAAAGAAGACTTGTTCAGATTGAAAACTTAACATGATATTAACGAAATCAATAAAATTGCACACGTGGGATGTAATGCCCTGAGTTGCTGAGCAGAGAGTCCGGTGACCTCAATCACAAGATTAAGCTGTTACACAGATTGAAAATTCGATCGTGAGGAACATACAAAAGACTGCTAGGGAGAAAACAGTCAGATCTTGGGATTGGAAAGCAAGGGCAGATTTAAAATTTAATTTAAAAAAGAAACCATTATTACAATTAAACCATTTAAAATAAATGGGAGTATTTCAAACACGTACAAGTCACCAAAGCTCCACTGTGCAAGAGAGGCCACCGTTTGTATTTGACAAGGTTTGACATTTGCTCACAGAACACTCTGCACAACTAAAAGAATATGAGAGTTCTGTGGCTCATGCTCTAAAGAAAGTATTGCCATTAAATGCTGGACTGAATAGTTTTTGAAGCAAACAACAGAAAATGGCATCATATGTTAAATAGAGGAACCTTTTGGGTTCATTCAGTGGTTATAATCAAAAAACCAGATGGTAATCTGAGAATCTACATGGTTTCAAAGGAACTAAATGAAAATATCAAAAGAGAACATTTTCATCTGCCAACTTGAACAACACAGTGAAGCTGCTCTCTAATGGTACAGCCAGATTCTGGCAAATACCTCCTCAAGAGACAAGTTCCAAAATAAATTGTTTTGATTACATAGATTTTTCAGACTTCCTTTTAGCATATGTTCCATACAGAAGTGATCGATAAAATATTACTACATAATGTTCAAAGGAATTCCTTGTGCATGGAGTGCTAACTACAGATATAGGAGTCACTGCAAAGACATATGAAAAAATAACGTCACGTATTACAAATAGTAATAACTCCCCTAAAATATGTGTAAAAAATTGCATTTTTAAACAGGATAAAGTTCAGCAGAGGAATTGAGCTCTTTTCAAGAGAAGCAAAATCCATCTTACAAACGCTAAGAACAATTTGAGAAAATTCAGGAACAAACATTTTGTTCTGATGCATGATGACAGTGTTTGAAATTCATCTCAGAAGTCTCTATTATAATAAGATGCTGTCTGTGAATTCAGCATCATAGGTATGAATAAGCTCTTTTGCAACAAGGAAAATTGTGTGCCTGTCCAAAGAAATATACAATCTCGTAGATGAAGTAATTTTTTAATATGACAGTTGGAATGAAAAAGACCCATTAGACAATGGACATGCTGGAATAGAGGATGATTAAAAAATTCTCACCACATAAACAGTACCAAAATATTTTTATGCAAAACTGTCAGAGTTTCCAGGGATAAAATACAAAGTGTTCTGGAAACCATGCAAACATTACATTTACAAAAGGTGGCTTTCATCTGCAGATTTTACCACATGCCCACTAATGTTTTAAAATACAGACTTTAATAATAGAAATTCTCAAGGGCTAAGTGCTGAGAGCTTAGTGCCTTAGTGAATAAGTGTTTATAGATTAAAAGCCTTGACTAAAACAAATAGGAATTCCTAGTCTCAATTTAGTAATAAAGTTTAAGTATGCCTCTTTTAAGGATATGAAGACTGGCACTGCATTAATAGAAATGTAATTTGATATTGGAATATAGCCCAGATAGCAAGACATCACCAATAAATACACAGCACACATTTCTCACTAACAAAGCATTAAGGCAAGTAAGAAGAAAGTACATGTGCGCAAATAATGTATTTGCTCTCAAAAGATGATGCATTATAGCAATGCAGTAAAATTATTAAAAGATTGCATTAAAAAACCAAAACCCTGAACTATGAATCAGAAGAACAAGAATCAAATTTCATTCAGGAGTACCCCTTAAAACCGTAGGGCAGAACCTGTTTCCACAAGCTCTCCTAAAGGTGGTATACACAGTAACATTGAAACAAAACCAGAAGTGATCACCAAGATTGCTGGACAAACCTGGCATGAGGATGGCTAGCAAGCCAAATAACAAGAGCTGAATGTTGAAAAAAAATTGAAGCCAACAGGTGAGAGCAACCATTTCCTTAAATTCTGAAGTGTCAGGACTGTCAGATACAACTGGAATACATATCAGTTTCTGGTGAAAACTGCATTCGCATTGTATAGCACAAGATAAGCAGGATTATAACTACTGACAGGGAATAGCTACTGACTGGAACACACAATAAAGGATTTCCTGAGAGGTACCAGTTCTGCCCAATCTTCAAGCGCAGCAGTCACTTTTATGTAAAAAGAACTACCTGTCATACTATTTGGAATTACCACATATCGAAGGCACCCAGCACACACGCCTTGGTGGTGTGCTTGTTACCACTATCAGTCTTTCCTCCTCCCAGTGCTGCCACACTCTTTGTAACATTCTCTAATCACTGGAGACCAGGAGCTAACACACAGAGCATTAAAGTAACAAATTACAAAGGAACTTGATTGAAGAAAAGGAAAACAGCATTGCCACAGAACAAATAATACAAACAGAGAACAACAACTAGAGTTGCAACTTTATTTCTTGACAAAATAAAAAAAATAAATGTCTTCAAAGAAACCTGACAGAACATGAGTAATTTACAGAATGATTCACTTGCCTAAAGCACCTGCCACAAAGCTTTTTTTAAAAAGAATAGTTCATTGCTTATCGAATCTGCAAAGAAGGAAAAATAAAATCTCTCGAAGACAAAGCGCAACCCATGCAAACCTTATCATGTGTCAGGTCACCTGATCAGAAAGGGATGCCTACCACTTCAAGCAAATAATACAACAAATGACATGCATCCAAATCTGCCACAACAACAGGTACTTTTTAAATTAAAATGGTACATGCCAATTAATGAAAGTCATCCTAAAGCCTCTCCTCAAAAGAAGTAAGTTTTCCTAATCAGCAAACCAAGATAAGCCACAACTAGGGCTGACTTAAAATAGCATGAGGGTAACTCCCCAAATTCTCTACTGAAGGACAACTCACATCTGTGGTGAGTTGCAACATTAGTATTACAACTGCTCAAATCCTTCGCCACATTAACTAAAACAAAATCACTACAACTAAGGATTAAGAGATTACAAACATTAATTAATTGGGGCCTCACGATATTGGAAAATATACAATATCTTCCAAAAACAGAAAAAAAAGGATGTTCACTGAAGTTGGGAGTTTTTTGCGTTAATCCTTACTTTTTTTACCTACTTAAATAAAAACAATTCTGGAGGGGCTTTCTTAGCTGACTACAGACAAAGTTGAGTGATTTCTGGATTAAGAATGTAAAGCTCAAGTCTGAAAATCCCAGTGTACTATTTAAGCACAAGAGTAATACAAGAACATCAAGCAGCTGACCTACTTCTTAATTATTTATAAATAAATAATAAAGCAACATACTGACAGACACCTTTGTTCTTTCCAATCAGCTGCTTTTTATTCTTCATGTTTATCTTTTATCATTATCAAGACAAATTTTGAAGCTCTGATTCAGACTATGAGTCATGTGAGAATCAGATCTCAGCACAGAGTAGAAACCCACACAAGTTTTTGCAGATTTGTATTAATAATATCTTGCGTCAGTTTGACATAAGCAATTTGGGAAAAGTAAATACAAAAAGCAGCTACCACCATCTGAGCCAATTTTAATTCCACTGTTAAATATAGCCCACCAAACAATATCTCCCCTATAATTTAAATAAGTAAAATAAATTTGATATGGAACTTACACAGATTTATGTATCATCCATAAAGCAGCTTTCTTGATAATCTTGAGTGTTAGAAAATTTTATTGCTTTGTCTTCTTTATCTTTTCTAAACTAGTTACAGTCTTTAAGGGAAACACCAGGAAAGCAGAAAATGGCATTTAGTCTCAATCTCGCTTATACTTTCGGGAGAGAAGACTCATCTGTTATGTTCTCTCTTGCTCAGAAGCTCTCAAAAACTCTAGAACTGCAACTGCCAAATAAACTTTCATTGGAAAAAATGCACTCAACTTTATTTTAAGAAGTTAACGTACCTAAAATTTCTTTTAAAAACTTACACTGTATTGTTACTCCTGATTTCACTCTCAACTCAGAGACATATCTGTTTTCATGTAACTTAACTGCAATAAATACTTCCCTATATTTTGGGGGGTTTTTTTAAGCTAGATTGCCTGCAATTAGCATAGCAGTAGATCAAGTTTGCGAAAGTTAGCACACGTCTCATTCACGTGAGACAGCACGGCAGGAGCAGAGAACATGCCAGCTCTAATTAACCGTCCTCTTTCCTCCATTTAAATTTTCTTCTTTATGCAAAAATTGATTCTTAAAGCAGCATATTCCACATAAAAAATACAAATAGAATATTTACTGACTGTGCCAGACATGAGTTTCTTTTCAAGTACATTGAGAAAAACATTTCCTAGGAGTTTCTAAACTGAACTGATTATTATGCAATAACTTTCTTGTAAGCATTTAATTTTTATGATTAATTTTCATAACCAATAAATGAAACATCAATACATACCTGCAATTTCTTCTATGGAGTTAGCTCTCATGTCCAAAAGAACTGTGCCATTCAGGATGCAGCTTCTCAGTTCAAACAAGCTATGAAGTGACAGTGTGGCAACGTATGGTTTGCTCCACCTCTCTCCACCATCCTCTACATCTTCTTCAAACTTCAACCACCTATACAAACAATCAATTTTATAACTCCATTGTGCATAAGAAATGAAAAATTAATTACTTCTATGGATGCTGAAAGTACAGACAAAGACGCTAAATATGTCTTTGGATTTCACTTTATTCTTCCTTTTTAGGAAATATGAGAAACTTCCCTTGTCTATTTCTTTCCATAAAACGCTGTATTATACCATTTTTGAGGCTAAGTTCTGACCACAGAGAAGAAGTGACAAATGTATTAAGCCATCATCTTCGTACTCTACAAGAACTTTGACTAATTCTTTGGTGCACAATGATATTTCTGTGGTAGAATAACAAGCTGTACAAAAAGGAGTCTAGAGAGGCTTCAATAAAGTAAACGGATATATGGAACTGGCATGAAAGGATCAAGTCTTTTGTTACCATCCATCCAGACGAACTTGCTTGAGACTGAATTCTCTACTGACAAATAGTACACTTAAAATGTTAAAAGAGTATTAAACAGACAAACAAAAATCTGAGAAGTCACACAGGGATGTTGCTGTGTGGAGCCCTGCAACCTGCCAGCTCGGCAAGGTTTGAACAGCTGCAGTCACAGCACACGCCTGTATGGCTCGACTCAACAGCACTCAGCTATTTTATATGGACATGGCAGCAGAGAAGTCAAGCAGAGCCTCACACCTTGACAGCATCTTCACACTTATTTCCAGACAGCAGGGAAGTATAAAGCCTTAAGACCTCTAAAGCTGAGGAATTTCCAGTTTTACCAAGCCTCACAGCCCAGACACGCAGCAAGCACAGCTGTCCTCTTCTGTTCCTGGGCCACCTGTCTGGCTCTGCTCCTACTTGTAAAATATGCAAGTGTATCCACATTTTAGATACTTTCCTCCTTTCAGTCCTTCTGTACCAAATTCTTTCCCTTTTGCTGCCATCTTGTCAGCAGCCACCACTTCACTGGCCCACTTATCATCAGCATATCTGCTCCCTTCCTGATGTATTCCATTTTTTGGAAATGTCCCCGCTGCCTTCTAATCATTCTCTCATTATTTATAGAGATAATTTGCCTCAATTCCTTGGGTCCTTCAAAATCTCCAATCTCCTATGTCTAGCCCTCTCCTTCTCTTTGTATCCAAACATTTTCCCTCCATTTTCTCTGTGAGGAAACTGGCCAGTTTCTCTACTTCATCTTTGCCCATGAGAACTCCTTCCGCTTCATCAGACCTGTTCGTCACTCCCTTTGTTGCATGCTCTTTTCTCTTCCCAGCCCATCTCCTTCACCTTTACACTCCTCCAGAGAAGCAGCAAGGAGGACACAGCACACACAAAAATTTGCTTCCTCAGAGCCAAACTATGAAATTGAATTTACATATGCAAATGAGGTTTTCCAAACAAATTTTCAAAACCATGTCCAAATGGACATCAAACACACCTTAACACACTCCTCCCCACCAAATTCAAAGCAATACTTTTGAAAGGGTGGCCTACAACAACTCAGGAAAGTTATCAAGAAGCATGTGAGAAGAAAAAACAGCTCTTAATTTTTTTTTTTTCATTTTGCAGTTACACTTGAACTCCCTAAGAAAAGGCTGCTTCTCTCTTATTTATGGCACTCTTGTTTCCAAGCTGAAAAATGTGCAATAAACATCATGTCCACAACATCACAAATATGGTGCATTTATTGTCCTGTTTAAACTATTGTCTCTCAAGACTCCACAAAATACATGTTTTTCCCTTCTCATACCTCTGTTTTTGTGCATGTTTCTAATCTCTTTAGGAGATCTATAAGATCTTTACGCTTGAGTATTCCTAATTATTTATGTTATTATGTATTATTATCGTTACTATATCTTATTATTTCTGTTATTATATCTTGCTTAGCTTATTATACCCTCTTTTATGCTGACTCAGAAAAAAAGATTAAAAATCATGCTACATATATTCCAAAAACAATGACCCAAGCATAGATTCTTAGGAAATATCATCAGAAACCTCATACTGTCATTACCTTCTGTTCATGTAAGTCAGTCTTCAACACTGCTTATCTGATTATGCTGCTGCAGTCTGTCCTTGATATTACCTAATTTAAATCTACTGACCAGTTGTAAACAGATTTTAAAAGAGCAATAAAAGACAAACGTTCTCAAAAGTGTAAGACTGGACAGAGGCAGGCTTATTATCAGAGCTTGTAACATACTAGGGACACAGACGTCTAAATCATGAAAACAGCTTAATTAGACATTAAGCTTACATATTGATGCATAAAAATCCATAGGAAACTATCGCTACTGCTCAAATAATTATACTTGCCATTGTGATCATCTGGGTTTCCACGAATTGGAATAGTATAATTCTATAGGTTGCACCCCATTTCCTACTGTTGCTGAAACTCAGGTGTTTAAACATATTATGATACATTGTTACTCACTGAGCCAATAGGCCAGCACATGGTATTCAGTCATATCCAACTGAGAGCATTCTACACTTGGAATAAATTTCTATTTTGATTTTAATAAGCATAACATAGGTTTACTAATTTCATCAAGGGAACATCATGTTACTGTTTATCACCTTTTATCTTTTCAGAAATATTCCTGTTATGTCAGATAATCCTTATTTAGCATATCAAATGAGAAACAGTAGCAGAAAACATAAAACAACTCTAATCTTATGCAGAGTCTTTCAATTCTAACTGTTCAGTGGATTTAAAAATCATAATACCATTTGAACAACCCTCTGAATTCATGTACAGGACTCCATGACAGAAATGGCTTTGAACTCCAAATTCAGGCAAAGATCCCAGTTTGGCAATTTTCTACTCCTTTTAGTTTCTCAAAGACAAATTTAAATATATTTACTTTTGCAGTTTCACCCCTTAAATTGGTATGATTGACAGATAAAAGCCTTTCATAACTTCTTGAGAAATACCATCGACCCCATCTGTGTATTGAGTTCCTGTCACATGTATCCCATGTGACCGGAACATATCTGGAGCTATCTTGGTTACGTCTGATTGCACAGAAGAGCACTTTTTGTCTTACAGCTTTCTTTTACTGGTAAAGACTGGCGTAGGTGTATCAATCACGTAGTTTAGTTCCTCTCATAGAATGCTTGCGAGAAAAAAATATGCCAACAAGAGTTTCAGCAAGGTATGCTACTATAGGAAAACTACTCAGGCAAGTGTGTACGCACACACCTCATATATATGTCCTAGCTTCTAAAGCCATCTTCATCACTTTCTCGGGCATCAATAGAAGAGTGCACATGCTTCATTTTAGACACAGTTACTACATTTTCTGCACAATATGAAGTGGGTGATTTGTACTTCATCTATTTTTTAGTGTGGTATGTCTGCAGCAGAGGCATGAGTATGTACTCACAGCCCGCTCAACAGTCAATGATTTAATGTAATCTTTCAATCTGTATCAATTTCCACACTGAGCTTGTGTCTGCCTACACCGATTTGAATACCAACCAAAGAACACAAGCATGTCATGAACAAAGCAGAAGTGACAAACCAGTGTTTCTTGTGACCTAGTTTCTTTGGAAGAAAGTTTTGATCCAGGGAAAATGCATTGCACTTCCTAACTTTCCCTAACTGATCCATTTTCTAGTCACTATTAAGGATTTACTTTCTGAACTATGGACACCCATTTCTTTCCTAACTGTGCATCAAAATTTAAGCTAACGCACTTTCCTCCTGGTTCCAAGGTTCTTCTTATTTTCCTCCTTACTACATAATTTTTTCTGCTCCATAAAGATAGTGATATTCTCCAGATATTTTTGGTTGATATTAGCAGATAAACGAGTCCCAAAACTCCGGGTAAAACTTGCTACAAATCAGGAACTACTTTCCAGCCATTGCTTTCCCAACAACTGCAACTTGCAGTTACACTACTGGGTGTATAAAATAAATCCAACTGTTACACTTTAGTGTGTTTCTCCACAAACTTACCGGAAATTTTGTTTCAGAATAGAAACTATACATCATCTCCACAGAGAATGCATGACTGTACAGCTGGGCCACATACAAAAACTATTGTAAAGAATGACTTGATTTTAAAAGGTATGTGTTTCTTCTGGCTTGAAATCAATTGATGGAGAAAAAAAGATAATTCATTTTATCCCTATACCAATATAACCAAGCTATTCTTTCCATTCTGCTCTCTAGCTAATTCCATGGATCAGAAAGTCTAAATCTGATCCTGGAACGGAAGAGTCCAGTGCGCTTTCAATCAAACTGAAAATACCGAATACAGATGTACTTCATCAAAGTCAACCCAACACTTCAGTCCAGCTGCACCAAGAGCAGAGCTCGGTGAAATGAACATATAACCACTTAGTGCTATCACTCTCATTAAATGCAATTAATCACTACCTGGAACTACATCCAAAGCCAGACAGTAAGATTTACAAATATTTCCATGTGACAATTTGCACACAGATGAAAAACATATATAAGCCTAGAAAAGCAACAAATTCAGGTTGTATCTTCTCCATACTATGCTTTTAGTCAAATCAATAATTCTGTAGTCCTGAATCAACCACAGGTACTAAAAGTGATCCACTGTATTACTTTCTAAGCACATGATCTTGCATATTAAACACCATCCCATTCCTATTACTCTACTCAAAGCCACCTTGTTCTTTGTGTATGATATCTTTATCTATTTCTAGAGGAGTAATACCTCCTAATTTCTTAGCATCAGCAAGTTTCATTATTATAATCCTATTTTTTCATTCAATAATAAATCTGTTTACTAAGCCTAATTCTTCAGAAGTTAGCTGTCACTATCTTTCACACTAATAGTATAATCTCTCAGCATGACCTGCTGCACCTCTTCAAATAGTTCCTGACCTGCTAATAGTATTTTTACACTAGAATGCAGTTTAAGTAATACATTCCCACTGCTGTACCTTATCAAATGCTTTACTTAAAAAAAATTTAGATCCACTGTTTTTTCTCTGTCAGAAAAACAAAAATCAATTATCTGATTAAAGAGCATTATTAACTTAGTCTGACATGATATACCACTGTATTGCATTTTATCCAATTTTCCACTTAGCTCCAAGTCTATAATTTTTCTTTCCTTCAAGCATTGTTCTAAGCCTTGCATAGCTCTGAAATTGGACTATAAGAGCTTTGTTTGTCCCAACCATTTTTATCCTTTCTTTAATAGTATTGCTGTGTTTGGATTAGTACAACGTACCTGACAGAGTCACAGAAAGACAGGAATTGCCCTACCCATTAAATACATGTTCTTTCACCCTTGTGGGATGGAAATTATTGCACCCTCTTATTTGCACAGAAAAGCACTTTGAGTCTTATGTTCATCTTGAATTTGGTAATTTCCTTGCCATCTCCTCCTTTTCTAACCAGCCACCCCATGTCAAATGCAGTCTGAAATTTTGGGATCCAAACTGAAAAAGACCATTTATCTCGACCAGTTCTTTCCACATAGCAGCCCCACTCTTCCTTTGTTTCCATCTTACTGCTAAAACTAAAGAAATTTTTACTATTAGCTATTATGTCATTCTTGTATTTTCTGAGCTCCAAAAATACAGTTTCCTGGCTGTTTTTTCCTGCCCTTTTTCAACAATCTTGTTTCTATTAAACATTTTTAACTCTTTATTTCACAAACAACAATTGAGAAGGCTGTGCATATAGACAGATCAACCAAAAGAGAAATTTATTTCACCTACTCCTTTTGAATTCTGTCTTGATCAGAAACACTTGCTAATAGAAATTGCTATAATTTTCAGAAACACAATTCTTTGATAATTTGCAAAGGGATTTTTTTTAAGTTGAACTAAAGAAGTGGCTATTCCCCTGCTTAAAAATAACACACACAGTGTGTTAAACAGTTTATTAAACAGTGACTTTTACTTTTTAATTTCAATAGAAGCTGACATCCCTCCTAGAGAGGTTCTACGTATTCTTAATCAGTATGAGAACATTGCAGATGATTACTTTGATTAGATTTTCTTCCTCTGAATATTAATAAGATTATTTAGGAACACTACCGCATTCCTTTTGCAGCACAATCCCCATATGAGAATTTTCTACATATAAAGGTCTATATTTAGCATCTGTCTACTCTGCCTATGAACAGATAATGGAAGGAAAGGTCATAGGAAATTCTCTGGCTCTCTGGGAAAGCAGAAATTTGCAGTAAAATTAGAGAGAAAACTAACAGCCATATTCATGTCAGACAGCCCACATACATAGTTGCCCACAAAATTCTTCCAGAAATTTTGCAATTTTTATTCTACTGACACCAAATATATTTTACATAGACTTTGGGGCACCATTGAGGAACACTGTCAACAACTGACAGGGAGAGAAAGAACTAAGGTTTCAAGATGAAAAATGAAGCAAAGATTGCTGGAAAATGTAAATTCTCAATGAAACTAAGAAAATCATCTCCCATTTAAGTGCTCAAGGAAAAAAATATACATTTAAAAGAAAAATTCTGTACCACTATTACTTTTTTCCAAGCAGAAATGCAATCTAAAAGTCTTTCCCAATAATTTTGCAGAAATAAAATAATCCAACACTGAATACTCATTCTCAAAATAAACTGTTCCTTGAGACTTAGAATATGTAAAATTTCTATTGCTCCAAAAGTAATTTCATTCCTTGCTTTAATCTTCTTAAAATGGACCCTTATAGTTTCTTGAGGATTCAAACAAAATAGGAAGTTTGAAAGATTCTTCAAATTATACGATAAAATATAAATTGACCCAATGATTTTTAATTCACATATATGGTATGTTTACATTATATTTTTTTCCCTTGGTATTCACTCTGACCTATATTCATAAATCGAGAGGAAAACATTTGGCTCTGGGAAACGACGAATGCTGTTGTAATACTAGCAGACTAAGGATTAAAATGATGGTTTTATTTAAGCTTTATATCCAAAATCTGTCCCTGAGCTTGCTACAGCTTTGAAATCATTCCTCAATACACCAGCAACCAATACCTACAGACAATTTTTAAGTCATGAAAACACTCACCTTGCTGTCTCCCTCCACTCTGCATCCTCTCCTTCACGCCAACAAATTTCATCAAGCTCAGTAAAGAGATCATGAGGAATGTGTTCCTCATCATCATCTTCTGTTCCAAGAATAAACTGCACCCTTTGTGATGGGGTATCTGGAGAAAAATAAAAATATCAAGTCCAAAACACCAATTTTTTTGCCCTGAGAAAACAAATTTCGTGAGATTATCCAGAGGTTTTCATGCATATCACTTACTGCCACATAAACAAAATGACAGTTCTGCTGTAAGAACATTCATTTATACACAAACACATTCAGACTGAGATCTCTTCATTTACTGTAGTTGTCAAGTCCACTGTTTAAGAAACTCATCCAAAGATATAGTGTGACATATAGAAATAGGGTCTATCGGAAGCTGGAATGGTATCTCCCAAAAATAAAAAAAGGCACACAGAGAACAGCATAGATAAAGCTGAATAAAGCTGATTAAAGTCTTTTACTCCAGTGTTATAAAAACTACTTTGCCACTTCATAAGTCTACATCTGCAGATCTATCTCAGCTCACAAAGCTACTATACTAAATGTGAAACCTTTGCTCTAGGAGAAAGACACCAAATGAAACCTGTCTAATGTGGATATACAACTGCAGACTTGACCCTTGGCCCTTTGTTAACTGTTTCTACTTGGTTAGGCTGCTTGAGATACACAACTTCCTCATCTGTCACAGTTTCCTCATTTTATTCTTCCTGTCTCTGTCTTCCCTTTCAGTACTGTTACTGATTAATTTTCTTCATAACCTTTCAGCACAGACAGCTAAATATATTTTTGGAGACACACTATTATTTTTTTCACTCAAAAAATTCCCAGAACTCACAGAGCATCTTAAAGTACGCATGTATTCAATGTTCATAGCTCAAGTGCTGTATTAAAAAAAACCCTCCTATTTGCTTATTTAAATGCAAATCTCAGATGAACAAACTCTGATGAAATGTAGTCTTTCTAGCAACGCATAGTTGCTTTTTCTGATAATGTATTTTAGATTTCTGAAAGGAACCAAAAGCCCTTTGTGAGAGCTGAGAGAGGCCAGGCTGCCAGTCAACTGAAAAACTGATTATCCAGCAGAACAGCTCAGTGATTCCTTGAACATTGTCTAAATGAAGTTCAGTTCTATAACCATATTTGTAAGACAAGCTACAGTATTCCATCTAACAGTGAAGAGCATCGCTCCACAGGGTCCTCAAGCTCTTTGAATTTTGTAAAAAATGAGATGATAGCACCCACTGAATGCTACTTAAAGAGCAAACACAACTCTGATCCCAGCAAATGAAATGGGTCACTGACACAGAAAATTAAATTCAGCAATAAAGATACCTTTTCGATAGTAGTACTAAACTTGCTATAGCAATGAAACACAAACAATACATGACAGTTTTCACCTGAGGTCTATTTGCTTAAACAGAGTGTAAAGATATAGTACAGTCAAGTCTATTTACTCCTTCACAAAGCAAGGAAACTAAGCCCAAGAAGAAATACAGAGGAGGAGGGAGAGAGATATGGTCTCAGGTACTACAAAGTGTTAGAGAATGGAACTGCAGGGGCTACAGTTACAGGAATTACTTTTGGTGAATCACTGAAGAACAGCAACAAACTCCCCCACTTTACCCTTTCTTTGCTTTCTCTTCTCTCTCACTGTTCAGTCCTCTTTTTTCTTTAAAATTTTTTTTCTTTTTTCCTTTTTTTTTTTAATCTGAGACTAGAAAGTACATTCTAGTTAAGAAGTGTGCAACTTTTTAAGACTAATTTCCAGAAGGACAAAATTCAGTGAGATATGAACTTACAAAGGATTACTGCATATGACTACTAACAGGACATGGAAAACAAGCTACTTTGGTAGAAAGCTGGACTGCAGTTAGAATCTGAGAATAAGCATTTCCAGGAACATCCTGTACTCTTGATAAAATCAGCACCAGAACTGATTTACAGCAACTGCTACTGTTAAGTAATAAATGAGCAGTGTCATACAGCAGAGCTGCAGTTATGATCCTCATGCTTTCAGCGTGGGAAGCAAAGCAGAGGATCAGAAATCTCTTGAAGTCAGGTGAGTAGTAACAAGGAATCACCTTACTGCAGTAATTTGCTCTTACTGGGTCTCCTGTGTAACAAGCTACTTGACTGACAACAGTGAATCAGAATCTTTTAGGCTGAAAAGACATCTAACATCATCGAGTCCAACTGCTAACCAAGCACTGCCAAGTCCACCACCAAACCACACCCCTAAGCACCACATTTATAGAAATGACAAAATATGCACTAAATTATCTTCTTCTATCTTTCTGTTAACAGAGCAGTAAAAAAGCTGCTAGATTCTGTCTATCTTTCCTTACTGCTGTGATTTCTATTGGTATTTGAAACCTGCAAGTCACAGCTTCATTTTCAGACAACAAGCTGGAAACTGAAAAAAAAAGTTATATATTGCTTTATAGTACAATAATTTTATTTCAAGGACAAAACCCTAAGAGACTTAAACAACAGGAAAATTATAATAAAAACAACTGGTCTGTTGGTTCTACTTATAAAACTGAATTAACGGGACTATTCATGAGCAACGCCAGATTTGGCTCATATTCAGAGGAGTAATAAATACCAATTATGTCATTAATATCTTATATAGAAAATCAGTAATATGTGATTCAGAATCAGTATGGAAGAATACTTCAATTGCTAACTGTCAAACTGTGATAATTTAATCCTCAGTGCGGAAGCATAATATTTGCAAACTAGGACACAATGTTTTCTTCAGTCTAGGCAAACAGAAATTGGCTTGAACATGATTTTTGTCTATCCCTACTTCAAGTAGCACAGCCAGCATAAAAAAAAAAATCTTCATACTATTATTGCTATTTCTAAAAAGTAATGAAAACGATCTAGATAAATCTTAAAAAAAAATTAATGAGTGAGACTAATTAACGAGACTAATACTACTGTTACAGTAGCATTTCTATCACTGTAGTTGTTTTATATCAGAGTTATCAGAAGCAATAGGAATTTAAAGTTTCACAATAAGCAGCTGATGAGTCTCCCAAGTTACTAGTTCATCACCAGTTCAGGAAATCCTCCACGACCAGTTAGAACTGGGTAGAAAGTCTGGTACACAACAGGACCAGGGGTACCATCCACAAGCACTCCTGCTTGGCTAATGAGCAGTCTCAGTCAGGAAAAGTGAAGCATCTTTGTGTTTGCTGTGGCTCCACCAGCCACTGTTTTACCCCTGGGTTTCTCTGGGCTTGTGGTCATTTCATACGTGCAGCACTTGCATCCAAACTACCTTTGATACCTCAAATTCCTTGCATGCATGCAAATTCTGAGTATTCCACATCTAAAAATCTGGCTAATTCCACTGGTCTATTAAAAGGGTAAAAATTAAGAGCTGGTGGTTAAGCTATTGTTGAACACACAAATTCAAAGGGGGACTCAGTGCTGCAGAAAGGGAGTGACCCTGCAGAAACCTGACATATTGAGCTGTATTATGACACCTTGTGAAGTCATCAGCATCCCTGAAACAAGTGCAAGATGTAGGCATAGACATACCAAAACAGCAGATTTGAAAGCCAGAATTTCTAATAACCTAATTATCAGAGGGAAACATGACGAGCTGCTCCCTGGAACAGCACTAAGTGCAGGTAGCCGCAGTGTCCCACATCACCATCACCTTGCAAAACACAAGTAGAACAGAACCATAACTGGCATTTCCCCCATTTAAAATATCCCCAAGTGCAACCACAACACTGGGTCAGGACTGCTCCCTCTTGCCTAAGGGAACAAGGTAAAATCAAGACTTGGTCAGGGGTAACAAAGCAGGATAACTCTCAGTCCCTTCACATAAATTCAGCCCAGCAAACATTCTGCTCCACTACACCAAGTCAGAGCAATCCACATCTCCCCCTCAGTGAATGCCAGGGTTTCATCTGGGACAAACTGCCCCGCCATCAGGCAGAACTGCACAAAATTCACCACGTGGTCTCACAAGCAGAAATACAGCTTTCGGTACATATAAAATGTATCCAAATTCTGTCCTCTGCTCTTGATAAACTCTAGAAAGAGTGCAAAAAATGTATTTCTAGTAACACTCTCAGCTCACTTGTCAGAACAGGTTTCTGTATTTCTCAGTCGAGCCTACATTTAAGGGTAGAATAAGTAGGCAAATACTTTTTACTGGGGTGAGCAGATGAAGGAGTAAGAGATTACTTTTTCTACATTAGAAAACATGCTAACTGTTAAAATAAAACTTCTACTACAGAAATTCACATAAGACAGTAAGCATAAATATACAAGCTTTAATCCATGCCTTGTGCTCTTGGACATTCACATTAAAATAATATTAAATATGCAAACTATTGTTTTTATTACTCACTGCACAGGACAAACTGCAGACAGGGAGTTAACAGGTGTAACACAGTTGACACCAATAGCAATGCCTTACAAGCCAAGGGGAAATGGTGTGAAAAATTCACAGGATCAGAGAAAAGAAAGGATCATTTCAGACTCAAACATTCATCATCCTACTGCTTGCACTCACCGCAGAAGCAGTGGATGGGAACTCTCCCCTAACCTCCTTCCTTTGCAGATTGACCTCTGCCTTTAGCTCAGCAAGTAAATGTAAGGATCACAAATTCTTTTTTTTTAATTAGAAAACGTAGTGAAAGTCAAAACAAAATTTGCATTACTAAAACTCATATAAAATAGCAAACAGCCATACAGGACACTTCTGAAAATCTCTTCATGGACCTTAGAAATCGCATGTTGGGTTGGGAGAAAGTATTCCCTTTGTTATTCTCTGGGACTTTATCCCTACAGGTACAATCTGCTTCAGGAAACTATCCTAGCATTTTCTTGGCATGAATTAATTCCATCAACCCAGGGCTATGACAAATAATAATATCTTTTGGATCTGACAATATGGACAATTCCCAAGCTTTAATTCTCTTCTTTTTGCTAGATTCTTAAAACGGCCATTATGATACATTATTTTAATCCAGATTTGCAGCGATCTGTTCCACAGCTGCCCAGAGATTCAAATTTCCGAGTCCACCCTTCATCATACTAGCCTATAGTTAAGAGTAGGTTAATTCTCTTAACAGCCATACTCTTTAAAAATAATTACATTTACCCTGCTAATAATCCCTCAACACTTGGGATTATGTACCAGATACAGCCAGCTGAGTCTTTTTAATTTACTTTCTTCAAGTCCTACTAACCAAGAGAAGCTCCACTTCTCAATTCACTTTTTTTGCCTGCATTGCCTTCAGGGAGTCTTTCCTGAACCGTGTGTGCAGTCCT
Organism: Eulacestoma nigropectus; assembly: GCA_013397775.1. Lineage (NCBI taxonomy): Eukaryota > Metazoa > Chordata > Aves > Passeriformes > Eulacestoma > Eulacestoma nigropectus. The sequence continues at coordinate 2,117,813 of VZTE01001195.1, forward strand.
GTGTCAGGCTCACCTTCAGGGCTGCTCTGCTTGCCTTGCCACATCCAGTATCATGAATTACAAATTTAAGCCTCTTTAAAACTAGGGATTACTAAATCCAGATTTCTTAAAAGAACAAACCAAACCTTCCCCAAGTTTCAATAGTGTCTAGTCATACAATGCACACATGAGGCTGTAACCTAACCCCAGCTCTCACAGCTGTATTCACTTTAACCCTCAACAAAACCTGTCCTTGAAGACACCCTATTCAGAGCTAAAATCTTCCTATTCCACCATTTAAAAACAGCTACTTAAGTATCTTTAACTCATCAATACCTAAGAGCTGTTTCATTGGTTACAGGCAAGCAACAGACATCAAAAAAGCCACTGAAAACTGCCACTAAAATCCACATGCACACTAAGGAAGTGCAAGCCCACCAGCCAAAGGGAAATCTGCACCAGGCTTTCAGTGCCACCATGACCCATGGCACTGATGGAGCCTCGTGGCCCTGCAGCTCACAGGGGCTGGCACCCATCGCCCTCGCAAGCAGCACCAACAAGATGCCCCAGGCTAAAAACGCCTTTTTTTTTTTTTTTTTTTTTTTTTTTAAATTGTTTTTTTTT
>VZTE01001195.1:2118430-2189937 GCA_013397775.1 Eulacestoma nigropectus
TTTGTCAAATGACTTTTAATTTGCATCAATTTCCTAATTTAATTCACAAAGCAGTCACAATACTTACCCCACAAGGAAAGCTGTGGAGAAGGGGAGCTTCAGGCTGAATGAAACTGGGGTCTTAATTACAAAAGCAGCATTTCATCTGAGAATAGTAAACCTCCAATAAAACAAATAGCACTACTGCATTTTTAACTAGAGTGGATAAATTCACTAAATTTCTCCTTCCCTTCACAAAGAGGAAACTTAAGAGACAAGATGGTGAAAATCCAGACCTTGAAATTACTTAGCTTACAATTTTTACTACCCAAAAAAGCCTCTCAATGTGCAAACCATATAATCTGCAAATTGTGCAATTTACAGGCACATCATTATTGCAAAATGGAAACGCCTTTTACAACCTCATCCCATCAAGAGGCAATAGACAGACAGAAAGAATCAGGTGTAGGGAAAACAAAACCCAAACCTAAGTAACTGATCTGTGCCCCTAAATGACAGGAATCTTTTTCATTCCACTCACTACATATTCTGCATATTATTTGTCTAATCTGAAGTTATCTCTGAATCTGTACACTGAGAACACTTGGGTTATTTTTGAAAAGTGATAGTAGGAGATAGAAAAAAAAAAAGTTTATGAGCTGATGTCAGAATGATCTAAAAAATCTAATCTCTACAGAAACCCTCCCAGAAAGTAGCTGGGACAGCTTTCCCAGCCAGGATTTAAAGGGATTACAAGGAAGCTTCCACCTATTGTCATTACACTGACTAGAGGTGTTTTGTACCCATGCTGATGCACAGAAAACAGTTTAAGAAATTGGTTTTTACTGGACAGGAACCAGGTGGCACCTGTCCAGTCTGCATGGGGCCCACACAGCCCCAGAGCACAACGTGCACTGCACAGCTCCCTGGAGCAGTGATACCAGAGCAAGATCTGCACATGATGGTACTGCACAGATAAAGTTATAAATTATACAGCTATAAATTATGACAAAAAATAATGCTTTATCCCGTGCTGGGTTAACTGAGCAGTCTGGAGCACTTCACGTCTCAGTATTTCCAGTCTTTACTTGTTCCAGAATCTCTATTATTCAGTTGTTGGATCTTCTGCTTTTATTATATCTCCTTTCATACTTCACTGCTTCAAAACATTGCTAATTTATTCTCTTGTATCACAGAAATCCTTATGTATTTTTCTGACTTACTTCAAAGCACTGTTTTCTATCAGTTAGTCTCACAGTGCTTATTTTCTCCATCTTTTCTTCTTGCACCTGCTCATCAAAATGTTTTTTTCTTTCCCCTCCTCTCTCCCAGTTTCCAAGCATACAGCCTTCTACTATTTGGCAGAAATGCATTAAAAGGTGTCTACAGAGAGATGGAGCTAAGCATTTCTGTCTGCTCAATTAAATCAGAATGATTCATAAATTAGGGGACTAGTTTGAATCTGCTCTCCCAGGTAATACAGTCCCTCATATTGAGTTATGCATCAAGAAAAGGAAGTGCATTTGTCTTCCTTCGAGCTTCCTTCAGCTCTGGTTACTGTTAGAAACTTGTAGTCAAGGGGAAGAAGAGCTAAAAAGCTTATTGAGGTTTAGTAGGTTCAGATTTAGTGTGGGAAGTATCTGTTGCTCCCTCTGTGCAAATAAAACACAGAAAAATTATGCTTATATTCTCTCTAAAGGCAATGCTTCTCCCCAGGCAGCACAACAAGCTGTCTGAAACTCCTGTAAGGAAAAACCGCAGTGCAAGAAGGATGTGGATATAGACTACTATTAATCTCTGTATTATTTTGTCTGCCTGCTCTGTATGTGCTCAACCACACCATCACTGTAGCATTTTAAGATTTGCCTTCCTTATGCAAATTCCTTTCACTCTTGTCTATAGAATGCCACATTTCTGCTTGGATGGACAGATGTCAATGCTCAAAATCTGGTTCACTGGCCAAACTTCCAGGAGTCAGGCAGACAAAGGGAAAAGCCCCCCAGATGTACTATTCAGATAATTATTCAGGGTGAAAGACTGGATATTTCCAGATTTGTGATTCTATCTTTGGATTCTCTGAATTGTTATCAACCAAGCACTTTGAAGAATATCTTCAGCATTCTGAATCCAGAAAAGATTTCTATGTTTCTGGCCTGTAACTTGTCTGCCAAGTGACACCACTTACACACACCCTTTAATTGGTAGTTATAATACCTTTAAAAGTGAAAATGTGACTTAAAAAACTGCAGACCCATACTCATTTCTGTACACCAGAGAACGAGTACAGTGAACATCAATTACAAATGCATTTCAAAACTATCCTTTTTTTCAAATTACTGCTATTTCACCCTCAGAGATCCTTTGAACGTAGGCTGATTTACCCAACACAGAATTGTGTTGAACATCGCATTTTGTTGTATGCACAAATGTCAAAGACTATTAAGGACAGATTTAGCCAGTTAATTTCTTTTTTTTTTTTTTTTTAACTTTTGACATTAAGAAGGACACAAGCCTAGGTCTCCAGAAGTTGAAAGAACAGAGCTAAGTTCTCAGCCAAAATGTGTCACATACTGGCACTTAAATAAAACCAGATGACTCAACAGAAGACACTGTTTCTTAGTTCAAGATATCTCACTTCTTGGCTAATGTAACTTTCAATTGTTCCTTTTTAATCTGACTTTATATGTATATATGCATATTCGTTTTGAAAACTGTTTTAATAATTTATGAACTTTGGTTTTTTTCCAATAAACCGGTTTCAATATAGTATTGGGTCTTTGTATGTTTGGAATCGATTCCAGACAGAACCACCACAGCCAATTTTTTCTTCACTGTTCAGTCTTCAAAACATAACTTGTATCTGCTAAGTTTGAAAAAGTCTTGACTTTGTTTTACTCTCAGTATAATAAACTATTGTGCAAGATTTGAGAATTTCAAGCTCTAACCATCAGCACTTACAATGTATTTGCTCAAAAGCTTTCCACATACATAATACAAACTTCTGATTAAAAGGAAGTCTTATAATTACTATTCTGTAACCTGAAATTACACTGACACGTTTCCCTAATGATTTAAAAACACACTAGCAAATTTTTTTCTATACATGCTTCCATTATATTGTAAACACTTAATGCCTTGGACATTTCATCACATGCACTTTTCATTTTTGAACAGCACATAATATTCTCGTGTTTTGAGACAAAGCTTGAGTAATTTATTAATGACTACCTTTTTCTCTTCTCGGTATGTTTTCTAATGTAAAATTTTGAGAATTTTAGGAGTTTCATATCAGGTTTGTTTACTGAAAGGTTTTTTTTCCTGCTTGCTCTCAAGTGCTCAGTTAGCAGATTCATGTTACAATGACACATTTACAGTGTCATGTTAGGAAAAAGGTAAACACAACCTAGATCACAGTTTGAATCGGATAAAACACTGCAGCTTCAGTAACATCAACATTATCACAAAACTAATGGTAAAGGACCACAACTCTTCTACGCTACGTTTTAGGGGCCAATACTCCAGAGCCTTCCCTGAGGGCAGCTGATGCCATAAAGCACTTCCCCCCTCAGTGGTGGAGCAGTCTGTCTTCGTGAGAACACTTAGGAACAGTCTCCCACAGTGCTCCTTCAATGCTAGTACTGAGCTTTCTCATGTATTGACTGCCACTGGCTGCTGCCCTTCAGTGGATTTGTTCAAAGGAATGAATCACCAGCAGAAGCTCTGGTGGATTCTCCAAAATCCTGCTGCTAACCATGTCCAAGCAATAACAGGACAATAACATAATCATGCTGATGTTTAATAATAAAAGACCTATCCAAAAATAAAATTGGTCTTACCAAAAGGAGGAGATTCTCTCCCATCTTCTAATCCTGAATCTCGCTCTCTGTCTCTCTTTCTGTGTTTATGCCCGCGGTGCCGATGGCGTCGGTGACTTTTTCTTCCACCCAATGGCACGTGAACCCCAATGAACAATGTTCGGTGGCCTACAGGTAAAAAACGTACCTTTTAGAAAGGAGCTATGGCAACATAACAACAATATTAACAACCTTAATAGCATTAATGGTATAATTATTATTATAATTTTGAAGTTATATCATATTGATTATTCTAATGTTAATAGTCATAACAGTATTGATTTCAATAACGATGATTAAGCATCACAGATACACAACCCCTTGATACAGGAAGAAATCCCAGTACTGAAGTCCTTATGATGCAGTGCCAGATCTATAATTTCTTCCTTCAAATTTGCATCTTTGTATGTGAATTTTCATTAAAGCCAGACAGGTGTTCTGTTAAATGTCTTCCAAAACAGTAACATGAAGAGACACATGGATCTCTTTGGATTGAACATTTGGTAAAGTTGCTGTTTGCTTTGTGTGTACAAGAACTTTACCAAACTCATTCCTATTTATGAGCCAAACCCTGACAGAATTCTCGTGGGAAATTCACTGAACAGAAAACAAAGGAAAAAAAAAAGATATTAAAAAAAACAATAAAACACTATGTAAGCAAGAGAACAAAATCCCTATACAATTTTATGTGCTCACATCATAAATACATTGCTAGTAGCTGAGGGTGCTTTCATTTCTTCTATTTTTTTCAATACATAAGAAGGTACATATTGCATGCCTGCTGCCTTCAAGCCTGAGGAATTTTATCTTGCTGATCAAGCCCAAAATATTTAGCTCTCTTAGCTATGCGGGCTAACAGGATCAGAGCACAGTAAAGCATTTATAAGGCGGAGAGCACAGCAGAATTGTGCAGAAAGAACCACTAACCAGAACAAATGGGAAAAGAATCATGACTCACTACAGGCAGGTCTCCTACATTTACTCAGCAGAAAGACATAGTCCAGATCACTCATCTCAAATAACATTATTTTCTCCTTGAAATGAACATAACACAGCTCGTGGATAATTGCTGCTTTGCTGTAATCATTCAGCAGTGCCAATCATCTGACAAAGGTCAAGAACATTAAGCTAAGGTAGCACGAGGTCTGTAATGCCATGGAGACTCCAGAGGAGGCAGAAAACACAGCAAGGCAGCATGTGTCACAAAACATCAAAGAAATTCAAGGCTGACAGGAATTCTCTGCAGAGACGGAGCTAAAAAAGCTAGAGGAAAGACTCTGGACACCACACTAGTTACTTCCTCAACTTTGATCCATATAGAGGAGACTAGGAAGCAGAGGCATCAATTTTTCAGAGACTAGTCTTGTACAGTCAAAACAATGCCCATGAGTTGAAAAATATTTATTTATTAAATACCTCTTTCTTCTTGCTTATTACATTTAACCCAAGAAATGGTTTAAAGAGAGCTGCTGCCTTTTGTGTATTTCAAATGCATTGCAGTCAGTAGCGCACGACACAAGGAAAAATGCACTAAAAAAGAATTCATTAAAAAGATACTGAGGGACGTGAGTAATGTAGGACTTTACATTTCCTTGTCCCCCTCCTTGGATAGAAGAAAAAGCAAAACAACATTTTGAAAGGAATGGGTTTACCCTTCCTGAGACTTTTGTAATTTCCAGAGGTGCAAATAGATTGCTTTTTTAATTTAGTAATACAGTACATTCCTGCTGCTTTGTGACAGAAGTGGGCATGCTTATCCCAGTTTTCTCCCACGTCAATGATCAGATTGTACCTGCATCAGGAAATGCTGATTGAGACTCACATTTCAATTAATTTCCAGGGCTGAAACCAGGACTTGAGTCCAGACTGTTCTTTATTCAGTACACTGGGAAACAGTGCCAGAACATTCGTTTGTTTGTGTGTGTCTGAATGCCACAGCAATTTTCCTTACACAGACACAATCAGTTCACATTGAAAAGAAACAGGAACATGGAAACTGAAACAGATAACCAGAAAAAAGCGAAGTGGATTTTACTCTTTCTGTGCGAACCTACTGAGACCAGCAGAGCCCCACCTAGGCATAATTTCAATAAACACATGGAGGAATGTAGGTGTTTGTAACAAGGTTCAGACAAATAAGAGGAAAAGAAACTGACAGGGGAAAAGCAATAGTTTTCTACAGAAAAATCATAGAGCAAAAAGCAAAAAATCTGAGAGTTAAGTAGTTCTGCTTTATTAAAAGATCACAACTGTGGAGCAAAAAAAGACCATCTGGGAACAAAAGAGTAAGGAATTCCAATTTGCTGACAAAATGACAATGAATGATAGAAGCAGCAAAAAAAGAAAGAGGAAATACAAAAGAAATCCAATTACTGTATTACCTTACTTCAAGTAACCTTTTCATGGTAGGTATTATGAACTAGAGCCCAGAATGTAATGTACATTTTTCTGTACAAATTGTCCAAGGCATTATTAAACAACAGTTTCCAGTGAGCTCTCTAAATTTGCCAAGACCAGAAGGTCAAACACGGACAGAGCAGGGCAGATCTCAGCAAAAACTGGCTAAAATTTCTAAAAAGAAAGAGCATCTATAATTGAGTGAAGTCAGGATCAACCAGGATATCCGCTATCCAGGATACCCTTAAAATAAAAGCTGATTGTATATGGGCATTTCTTTCATTTATCTTTAAGACCTTTTTTGTGTGTTTTATTATTTACTTCATCAGGATGTCAACTAAAAATGACTGAATATTGCTCAAATATTTTAAAATAATTCTGCTCTGCCATACATTTTCACAGCACCTAGCTCAATTAGATCATAATTTCTCATTCCTTTGGCAAGGCTGCAAAGACATTAAAGTATGGGAAATAGTAACAACTGTAAGTTATAGTAGGGTACAAACCATTGACATCAGGTATGACGTAATAACCATTCTCACACAGAACTGACGTGGTTTAAGAGGTGAACATAACAGGTTGCTCTCCCTACCAAATGGGTGTGTTTTCTGTGTCAAAAGTGGTTTGGAAGAATGGGAGACACTGGGGCAAAAAAAATCTGTACTCTTAGCATTCCCTTAAAAATATCTTAATTCCACTAAATTAAGGGAAACATTTACAAATCCTTTCTCTCCATCTCCATTTTCCCTTGAAATCTCACATCACTCAAATAATTATACTGGGATTTCCAGAAGTACCTAAGTCGTCAAGCACCATCAATTATAATGGGTTATGTCTTTCCAGAGCTTTAGAAATCCCACTGCATTTATTTTTCTTTCCATTTATTTAAGGCATAAGATAGGTAGCTAGGATAAGCTTCTGGTTTTAACGACCCAGAATGCCAGGTTCTGAAAGCCATTTCTGTCATTTTCAAGGGATATGCAGAAAATGCTTGCTATTCTGAGCGTGGTTTTTTAGATGATTAATTTCCTCTTGGGTTCTTAAAATAAATTTAAGTGTAAGGAATAATTTCTCCTTTAAAACACAGCAACCCCAAACAACAGTTCTACTTAGATTTTTTTCTGAGAAATGTCTCTGCAAGACGTATTCATATTAATAATGTATATTTCATCCTTCTCTTTTCTAGGGCAATGAATTCATACCTCCACAAACTGAAGATATTTACAGCACAATATATTTTTTCTTCAAAAGATTAGGGTAGATCCTGATTTTTACACATGGTTATATGCACTTTCATCTGTCTCAAAAATAGTTATAACTAACAGGATCCCTTTTAAATATTTTATAATATAATTTGGATTTAATGTAATCCTGTAAAAATTAGAAAGAATGCTTTATAACAAGGGTTATTATTTCTTCAGTCCTTAGAATACTTTAACTCAAGGAGTGTTTTCATGTTTTGAAGGTAAACCACAAGCTTCTTATGCTATAAATGCATACATTTGAACTAACTTTATGTTCTGGGTTTTGTTCCCAGCTATGTGCAATTGATTCAGAATAGTCTTTTTTTAAAAACAACCTTTATACAATTTACCAGTGAATGTGTAGCATTGTATAAAGGTCATTGCAGAGCAGATCAATTCAGTGCATTGCATTTCTTTAATAAGCTTTCACATTGTAAATAACCTTTATGTATTGCTGTATTTTCTCAAAGGGTCTGTTTTTAAAAATTATTTGCTCCTGAACCCTAATACCGAAAATATTAATGCATGTGTTCATGTTTCGTTTTCCTAGCGGCCTTTCTGGAATAAATCAACATTTCAGTTCAGAGTGTGTTTTTGCAAGAACAAAATCATAGTCTTTCTACAATAAAACACTACTGATGCTAATGTAAGGTCAATAGAAAAAGCTCAGGAAGACCAGCTAAATCCTATGGCTCACTCCTATCTAAACCAATTCTGACTTTTAAAATTGTAACATTAATTAAACACAGCATAAACTATGGAGAGGAGCAAACCTCTCTCAGCATGGAAATTCTTTCAGGTCTACATGTTACGCCAGGAACGTGGAACCCAAGTGGGTACTTCGGAGCTCCATAGTGAACCAGCCAAGCTGGTGGCAATTGTACAAAAAAACTGACTGTCCTGGATCTGAACATCCATGAGCACCAGATGCTCAGGGTACATGTGCCTCTGCTGCCTTCCACCTGGGATCACCTGCATCTGCCTGAGGCACCTGCTGACACCAAGGCTTTCAGATCCCTGCTCACAGGCATGGAGGGAAGGGGCAGATACGGCAGATGGGTCTTGAAACACCTCCAGGAAGAGCAAAGGCAGGCTTCTGTGACCTACTGAGGAAACACATTGCAAAGGCAAGATGCCTTGAGAGAGAATACTTTGCCAGTGGTTCAAGCCAAGTCTCAGATGACTGCTGACCTCAGCAGGACCCGAGGGGTTTCTCCCTCCTCTGGAGAACACTCAGTGCCTTGAAGCCTCTTTTATGCATTGACAGCTAAAGCTGAACCAAATGCAATTTTGCATCCTCTCACAAATGGACAGTGAGGTAGAGACAGAATACCATCAGTCCATGTAGGGTTAAAAAATTTGCCTTTTTCCTTACAGGAAAAAAAGTGATTATGGTGAATTGTGTAGGAGTAGAGTACATGACTCATGATTCGTTACTGTAGTGCAGCAGGGAGGCAGAGCTGAAGAAAAAGCAAAAAGGACAAAAGCAATCCTTCCTAAATTAACAGTTTACATTGTTGTTTGTGGTTATGGTTTGCCCAAAACCCATTTTTCACCTTTTTGCCATGCTATAATTTGGAGGAACTGACAAGAAAACCTTCAAAAATTGTTTTAGATTATACACGTAATTTATATTCCAGGGTAGATTACAACAGAAATTATACAGAAAAAAATTTAAAATAATATCCCTGGCCCAAGAGAACACTAAGGACATACTGAATATAGAGGATAAGGACCTTTTAAAGCTAAGGACCTTTTAAAGAGCCTCAATCACTCACTGCCATCCCAAAAAAATCTTGCCTTTTAACAAAAGATTTTTCTAGGTTGTGGGTGGGCTAAAAAGTCTTTTTAACCAGCACTTAATGTTCCAAATTTCCCACATTCCTCCAGAGGAGTCTAGAGGTGTTGTATGTATGGCTCTACCACAAGATCAGGACCTTGCCAGACAAAAGAAAAAAAGCCAGCAGACACGGAATGTAAAAGGACCTGGCTCAGATACACAAGCTCTTTCCACTGATGGAAAGTGAAGCTGTGGTTATTGGAGGGAAGAATTTGACCTATATTTCTAAATTAGCAACAAGCCAAAAAAAAAAAAAAAAAGCAACCTCAGTACTAGTACAACTGTGTGTTAAAAAAGGAATGCTTCTGTCTTCTGATGCTGCAATTTAGCAGCTTTCACCAATAATGACAAATTGGTTCACGTCAGTTTCATCTGAGATTTCACAAAGCAAAATATTTGAAAATATTAGTCCCTACAAATACTGAAAAGGTTTCCTGTCTGTGAAGCTCAGAGCAAATTCAAACCAAATGCACAACCAAACCTTATGAACAGCTAAAGACTGTGGTGTTCAACCAACACTGTGGCTCTTGTTTGCTTCCATTATTTCATTATTCATCATTTCAAAGAGATTTTGTGAACGTATCCTTCAGAGCTATTCATGAATCTTCAAGGTGAACCACCTTCCCACAAACATAGAAACTCCTGAGAAGGGACAAGAGACCCATGCAAAGGGATCAAACCAGGTGACTGCCAAGAAAAAAGGAGAAAAGTGAGATCTCAAGGAATATTGAATTACAAAGGAAAAAGAAAACAAAACTAGACGAGAGGCACTACAGAAACATGTGCCTTAGAAATCACAAATGGAACAAGCTCGAGTATGTAAGACATGGTAGGCAACAAAACGAAAGAGAAACCTTTCAGGTACAGACTAAGCCAAATCATTCCCCAACTCTGCTTCCACAGCTTTTATTGTGCCCGTCCAAGTGCAGCAAACATCGCTGCAAGGAGCACGAGCGAGGTCAGAGTGAATGTCAGGATGAGCAGGGCACCCAAGGGAAGTACAGGCAAGGGAGCTTGGTGCAGGGCATCTGTACTGACATGGTAACAAAATATTTGCAGTAGGCTGTAGCATCCTGGGAGCCAAAGGGAAGGGAAATCTTGGTTGATGTTCCTGTCTGACCAAGCAGAGCTGGTATCTGACTTGCTTCTACATTGAGGCATAGGTGATTAATTATCATAGGTGATAAATTTAATAAAATTTATATTCTCTCAGTCCTGTGAGCTAATAGGTCCTATCAATTTTCAGGTAAAAAATGTCAGTGGCACACAGGTGTACTATGATGTTATTTCTAAAAAAAAGGTCCAGTCTCTGAGAATAAAAGGTACTTATAAATTTACTCAAATTTCCACTAAGTACTAATACATGGAGATTAGCATTTAATCACAATGAGGTTTTTCATATATTAACCCTAGCAGTATATAATCAAAATTTCATGAAAATTATTTTTAAATTATGGTCACAAACTAGAACAAATCTAAAAAGAAAAAAAAATAACAAAAATAACTGTTTTCGAAAGGGAATAATTAAGTACTCTGGAATTTCACCTTTTTTGTTCAGCAGGACATCTACTATCAAAATTAATCTTCATGCAGATTGTTAATTACAAAATATCTCTACAAAATTTAAAATTAATTTTTGATTTATTAAGTTTAAAGCCTCAGCTTTGCATCATTCTGTGTTGTGCTAGTGATATTTATATTCTAATTAAGCTTAAAGGCTTTTTGTGACTTTCAGTAAGCAATCCACTTAATCTGAATTTTGTCAGAAGTGTCAGGATGCACATTCTGATGTACAGTGATGCATATACTGGCTACAGTGTTCTACGTGTCCTCAGAGACATGAAACATGGCAAACTTGATTTCCCATGAGGCAAATTTTCCCACACCACTTAGGCAGCTTAAAAGAATGAAACAAAAAAAGCTTAAGGAAAATCTTAACTTCTCTGAATCAAGGACCATTTTCCAATTTTCTCCAACAGAGCCAGAATTCATCCCTGATTCATGCTTAGACCTTCACCTAACAATCTAATCTCCAGCCATCTTCCTGTTGAAGCTGTTTTTCAAACCAGGCCACAGTAATACCCACAGCAGTTCTGAAATACTCTCACAAAAATCCTCAATCTGCAGCTGACCACCTCCAGCAAGGATGGCCATGGAACAGTCACTTTCCCTCTCAGCTAATATGGTGGGCATGAGGAAAACACCTTGGTCAGAGTGTATTTAATGTCAATCCCTTTGCATATCTACATAGCCCAAAAATCTCGGCATGTGACGTGAGAGAATCGAAGATCTCCAGCACAGAGCAATCCAAGTATTTTTGACCTAGGAGATAAAAAGTAGGTATATCCATTTGATCAGAAAACTGTTCTTACTGAGCATACATTGAAGCAATGGCAGCCAGCCAGAGACAACCCCATGGAATAAGCTGAGAGCAACGCTGATGTGAACATCTGTCCATGAAAACTTGCCTAGCTGCTCTCAGTACAGGTACATGTACAAACTGTCCTTTTGCAATTAATACCTGACCATCCGGAATCTGTGCCCAATTCTCATTTAGGAATTCCACCACTGATAAAAATGAGAGCATATTTATTTCAGTAGAATTTTTGTCTGTACACACATTGAAAGATAACATGCAAAACAGGTGATTATAACCACGGAAAACAATCTTTTTTTGCTTTCAGAAATGCTTTCTCTGTCCCTCCATTAATGCAACAGTCAGACAAATGACCTATTCAATATTAGTGACTGATCCTGACCTTACAACTCATAAAAAAATTAATTATGTGGAAAAAGAATTCGTGCTGAAAATCTGAATGCCAAAGCTCTGCAAACAATTCACCTCTGAAGCACTACAAAACTTAAGTAAAAAGATACAATTTGAAGTACTTACTGCAAGTATCATTACTGGCACTAAGATGAGCATCACATCCCATAAGCACTGCAGTTCCTCTCTTATGTTCCCAAATTTTTACTGTACTGCTCAGGGAAGGAAAACACTGATCTAGAGAGACTGAGGCAAAAATCTATTCTTGTGTCTGTTCTTCGAGGCAGGATTAATCACCATATCTTCATGATTTCAACAAGAAATGTACTTGCAATATACTTGCACAAGGACTGCCTAAAATATGCAAGTCCAAGTATTTGCTAGGCCAAGAAATTTCAGCTGGAAATCTTAGTTCACATTTAAAACAGTATTTCTGAAGTTCAAATGCTGATAGTGTAAAATAAAAAAATAAAAATAAAAAAATTTTTAAAAGGACAAAATACTTACAATTATAAAATTTAATAAGAAGAAATTGAATACTGATTTTCAGATTTAAACCTGTAGTTCTTCATATGAATTGCAATTTTTGAAATGTTGCTGACATGGTGCCACTGAAACTTAAACCCTGGCAAAGCTAGTGTTCCCTAGAATATTCAGTAACTAGCTATTTACATTTTTAAAACATAAACCCAATTAAATATATGTCGAAAAGCTAATTACATAATACATATTAATAGTCTGATTATATTTTTTTCTAAGCTATGCAATTAGCACCTGATTATTTAATTTCATATTTCATAGTTGTTATGTCATTAGGAAAAAGGTAGATTTTTCAGCAGAACCCAACACAATGTTCAGTGAATAAGACAGTCACATTCGCTGCTTCCAGGGGAAGAAGTGCCTAGACATACTGCAAAACAAATGGACACGCTATTAACAGCAACTGGATATTAAAATCTGAAATCTCTTCAAAACTTATTATGTCACTCGGTATTTTTGAATGTAGTGATTATATACTTAAAGACAAACTGATCTGAACTTAAGAGTGAGCATGAAATTTATCTGAGAAAGCTAACTGCATTATGAAGGATTGATTCTAGACTGAAAAATTTTTTTCTTAGAACATTATGAAACAATGGGATTTTACTTTTAATAAAAGCAGATTCATTTGCTAACTGCAGAATTTTTCAATATTCTAAATTTAATTCAATTTAAAATGATAGGAAGATTGTGGGAGTGTCACTGCCATGTTCCAATTTCTACTGATAACATCCTAGGAGCAGATCTTTGAAATAATATTTTCACTGATATTTCACAGGAGCAATTCTACACATATAGGATGGTGGGGAAAAAAGTAATTAAATACAGTTCTTAAATTATGTTTCATGTAGTCACATGTGGAACATCATAGTAATTCTGACAGCCTTAATGCTTGAGTCTACTCATGTGACTGAGCTTAAAGACATCATTCCCCAGACAGCTGTCCATTTTTAAAATGCCACTTTACCATCATCAATAAAATGAGTCAGCAAAAGGATATTTTTGTGGGTAGACTCACCCCACAGAAGCTCTTTGAGTCAGTACCATGGAGAAAGGGAGACAGGGAACTCCCACTCTTCTATCAGGTGTTTCTCTACAGACACCCGATACAATGGTTTCTCTTTGGTCAAGGATGCAATCAAGGGACTGAAGACCACAGAAGATTAAATGTGAGATTCAAAATAGGAGGTTTCGTGCCTAAGTGCAACACCGCCATTGCCACCCTGACCCACTGGTACTCTTACCCCTGGAGACACCAAAACTCTAAATGCCACCCTGGAAACATCTTTCCTGAGATCTACCCTTGCAAATACACAGACTTTCCCAGACTGAGTAGAGAGCTACCTACCTTATACATGCTACACTGCACAACAGTTAACATCCTTCTGTGAGAGACAACCTCATACAGACACAGCCAGGCCTCTTTCAAATGCAGCTACATCTGCTTTTTGAGGGAGGCACTGCTGAAGGAAGCAATAATAGAGAGTTGCTGTGTAACATATTGGTATTTCCATGAAATCATCAATATGGTAAATATGTAGCAGAGAACACAAAGTTCATACAGCCAGAGGAAAAAAAAAAAATTAAGTAATCAATGGTAGGCGTTTAGAAAGCTCAAATTCCTGCACAGATGGAGATACTTCTCTTTAGAACTGAAGCAGGGAACTTTTCAGATGTAGCATGTTGATCTTTGTATTACTTTTGGGCTAATTCATGTGGATCTGTGTGACAAAGACAGGAATCTCCATGTCCTACTACAAGAAGCTAACAGAATCAGCCAGTTCCAATCTCAGGAAAGGGATATCATATGTGCAACAGAAACTCATTTTCATCATAACTATGACTTGGGGGCTCACACAACTCAGTACAAGAGTTTAAGTACAGTAGTAAGCAAAGTTTGAGATACACTAAACAAATAGAAATGCAACTGACTCATTAGACCAATATTGTAAAACAGTTCTTACAATTTCTCACTTTCTTCTACGTGGTCATGTTAGGTGGTTTCCCCAGTGGATATCATCAAGTATGTATCCGATCTGAGACACTCCAGAATATTTTTGTTTAGCTGAAGATGTGGCTAGACAACTACATGAGGATTGTAATGCAAATGTAGAAGCCTTTATAAGTACTAAATCAGCAGTCCTGCTTGCATTTGCATATTTGAAAGCTTAAAAGACTCATCTAAGTCACACATCCATATTTACAGGACTTGACTATAGACCATCGAAAACCAGCAAACTCCTTCCACCATCATCTGTTTCTGGACACTGCTGTGAGAAGAAACTAATATTTCTCTTTTTAAAAAAAATTACGAGATTCTACTCTCTTGTCTCTTTGCATCCTTGCTCAAATCAATGAGTTTACACATTAGAATTATATTTCAGTACTTTCGGAAAAATGTGACAACATAAAGTACAGAATAATCATCCCTCACCTTCTAGATCTTCCTTTTCAAAATGTGTCTTGAGAATGGAGCGAGTTCCACCTCTATCCACAACAGCTTCTTCATCATTTCTCTACAACAGAGAAAAAAGGACAGCTAAGCTACTTTTCATTTGGAAACTATTGGCAAGATTTCACAGTACTGTAAAACAAAGATGCTTTTAATATTTAATTACTGACTTTTCCAACTCAAGAACAAAAAGAGGTTTAAGAATTTAATTTTCCTTATTAAAATCTATTTCTTATGCATCAGTTTTTACTGAGGTATGATTACTGCTAACTTGGACGTGCATAGCTTCTCCTGGTAAAACCTGCAAAATGATGAGTAAACATTGGTTACCAGAAACCAAGAAAAACATGAGTCAATAGGACAACGAAAGAGATGAGAGAAGAAATGTCTGATCAAGGCAGCTTTATTCTCGTACACCTGAAGTAAGGGGTTGCACATGTATTTTTGTCTTTATACCAAGATCCTGAGCTACACGCAGAATTCCCAAATTATTATTACTAAGACTCCTTATACTTCGGCAAAGCTAGGCAATAATACTCAGTGACAATATGGTAAATAAAACTAACAGCATGAAAACAGCTGGCTTCACTTACTTGTGAATTGCAAAGACTTTGCTTTTCTTTACAAACACCAAGCTGAATTTAGTGTAAAGGCAGGCAGCATACACTAAGAGCAGAAAACAGAAAAGATACTCTTCCTCAGGAATATATATTTCATGTTTAATTTTGTAGTCATACATGCATTTTAACTGTACTCTCTACTGCACTGTAAACGTAGTACGTGATCAATTAGTGTATTTTCCTCAGGCTAGGTAAGCTACAGAAATTAGTGATTTTGTCATTTCTGACATGAAGAAAAAGAAAAACAACACATTTCCCTGAACAGAAGAATTTTCTGGAAGTTCAGCAACAAGACACTAGATGCTGTGCTAAAATGAGTATTTGGTTCACTATGAGTTTGACATCACTTGTGAAAAAATGCAGCAGCTAAATACAGTCTATATTTCACAACATGATTTAGAGCAGTTTCCATTAAATTATTATGAAAAATGATGCACTATACAAAAGTATCAATTATATATCACGAATACATATTTACTTGTCACTAGTAGAGCGGTTTTAGTAAATGATATTAGAACTAGAACTGCTTGATTTCAATATATAAAATTGGTATCTTAATGCAAGTCTGAAGCAAGAGGATTTAAGTACCAGTGTTACATGATAAATATGCATCTATATATGGAATGCGATGGAATATAATAAGAAATTAAACTCTTCAAGCACCTCTCCTTAAAGATCAGATGCCCTAGGCAAAAAGATTCGCTTATATAGCTGGATGTGGTGCATTCTGGATGTGAGTTTTTGTTTCAGGCTCCTCTCTTTTTTAAAAATAGCTGTCATGCTGTAGCTATCTTACACACAAAAATCCTATGAATGTGTCAGCACCAAGCATCTGGGCTGTTAAAAAAAGAAAGAACAAGTGTTAAAATGTCTTTATCAGAGCTTTCCCACAGATAATAGTACCTAACTAAAATACAACAATAAGAAATGGCCTTCTATTGAACCTGTTTTGTCTTTCAATGATTTAGGATTAGCTAATAACCTGTTAAGATGTACCAGGGAAGTAAAACTTTGCACAAACTATTTGATCATTTTAGTGAAATGAATCCATTATTTTAAAGCAGTTAGACATAACAATGCCATGCCCCTGGGTGAGTGATTAGGCAGGATGTCAAAGGTCAAATATTAGAGGCGTATCATAAGTAATGCTATTCTAGCATAAGACATGCATCAGAAAGGAAGCAATGTTAGGGAAAATTCACAGTGGGGAAATACTAAATTGCTGGACAGTTTAAAGCCTTTACAGATTATCTAAGTAAATTAAATACAAATTAATTCATTAATATTTATCAAAATATGCTCATACACTTTGACTTCTCCTTTCCCATGTGTTCAATTTTCAGCTTCTGGCAGTCTTTTGCTTTTCTGCCTCCTCTTCCTGTAATGTCACAGCAAGTCTCAGCCTTGCCTCATTCTCAGAAGTGGGTTTATTCCATTAATATTACACGGAAAAACAGCTTAATTGGGAGTACTGTGCTGTTAGCAATTCACTTGTCAAACTCTGAGCAAAGTCCAATTAAACAGGCCTTGCACTGAACATGCTGACTTCCCAGGGAGCAGCATGAAAGCCACCTTGCATTTACCAGTACAAGAGTTATATTGCATTTACTCTAGAATTAATTTCTGTGATTCCTGTACTGCCCCCTTGGAGGAGGGGAGAGGTGAAACAAAGGTTCTCTTGTAGCTTAGTGCTTAAACTTGTTGGGCAGTGAGGACTATTGCAACACAAGTAAAAACAGATCCCACTCCACTTCCCCCTCGATAAATAGAGATTGGAAACCTAATTTCAATTAGTAATGCTCTGCTTTTTATTAGAATTTCAGGAAAACTATGAACTTATTAATTGCTGCAATAAATGAGCATTTGAAACTGAAAGTATAGGCAAGACTAACCATAATACAGTCATGGAAGACAGAATTCATGCCAACCAAACTCCAGACTAACATCCTCAAAGCCATGAATCCACTGCAGTTTGGCCCATCAGTTTCAGCAGGTTCAGAATAAGGCATGAAAACTAAATGCTCTTCATTGCCATGCCACATTTATGTTAGAATTCTACCACTTCTTCCTTTTATCCCATTTGAAGACGACAAATGTACAAAATTTTACACAGGGCATAAATCTGCAAAGACTGGAGTATTGAAACCATACAGACATACTGCAGCAGTCTGCAAACAAATGTGTGGACACACTGACCAGGTACAAGTCCTTGGAACTGTCCATTATTGCAATGAGTTGCTTGCTGAGTCCAGTGAACACTGTGGTCTACTGCTTAAAGCATGGGAGAGGGATCCAGGAAGTTCCCGAGTGCTAATCCTGGATCTGCCACTGACTTGCTGTGTGGCCTTGGAAAAGTCACTTAATCTCTGTGCCTCAGCTTCCCCATCTGTAAAATAGGGATAATAATACTTACTCATCTACCTTCCTCACTGGGCTGCTCTGTGCCATAATAAATATTTACACAGCATTTCAGAACTGTACGGCACTGCAGAAGCGCCAAGTCATTCAATTTAAGAAATTTTACCTCTGTGAAGAGATAATGATAAGAAATAACAAATTGATAAAAAAACATTAAGGCATAAACTTTTTTTTTTACATCAAACAAATGTATATTAATACCTTGCAATAGTTTTGCATTGCACATCTTCGACAAAGTTTACATAAGAATAAATACACTGGGGTTTTTTTTCTGCCAGCCTAATTTAAGAGCGATGCTGCAGAAGCCAGTGGAACTATAATTTAGTGAAGCTATAATCAGAGTGCAATAAACTTGTCATAAACAATCTAACATTTCACTCTCCTTTTCATTATATTTGTTAATATCTTATGGTTTTACATAGTCATCACACAACAGTTGATCTAAAACTTATTTCCCTAAAGTAATAAAATACTAGCAAACACACAATAGAAGAAATAATGTATCTGAGATAAACTAGCAAGAAAAAGCCAAAGCTTTTTACATGGAAACCACAAGCGCCTTAGAGACCAGGGCCCAGCAACTCTACTCAGTCCATGATTTTTTTCTCTCTTACATTTTCCAAATGAATGCTGGAATGACCTTCACCATGCAGCAGCAGCAGCTGCACATTTTTCACAGGAAAAATCTATTTTAATGAAAGTCTTATAAATACAGTTGTTACTATTTTTGTCTCTTCATACTAGAAGTTCAAACACAGTGGCAAGTACAGAAAAGCAGACAGTAGAGTCATCTCCTGCATGCTTTACAATGTAACCCCATGTTGTAACACTGAAACGTGTATTTCAAGATCAACAAAATCAAAGGAAATAAACCACCTTCAAAGACATTACTTTTTGGTAACTAGCCACAAAGGAAGAAGGTCACCATGAGTCCTGGAGTATGGATTTTCAAGCCTTAGATAA
This sequence comes from Eulacestoma nigropectus, assembly GCA_013397775.1. NCBI lineage: Eukaryota > Metazoa > Chordata > Aves > Passeriformes > Eulacestoma > Eulacestoma nigropectus. The sequence goes on from VZTE01001195.1 coordinate 2,137,505, forward strand.
ACAACTTGCTTATCAGAGTATAAAGTGAGATTACAGTTGTTGCCAAGAATTTTAAATGCATTGGTCAGAAGGAATAAAAAGGCCCCTGACTTAGAAACCAAAACCAAATGCCTTAAGTGCCCTTTCCACGTATGTATTGATAAAGCTCACAACCCAGGACATTCCAAAGCTATAATAGACCTCCTGAAAAGCTTCTCAAAGCGACCTTCTCTAGCTATGATACAGCCCTAACTACAATTCATAACACGTTGCAAAGAGGTCGATCCTTAACCTGCCACCTCCCAGAACTGTGCACTGCCCTTCCACATCTCAGATCAACTTAACTAATGAAAAAATACACTTTTAGAAGAGCTGAGAAGCATCATTTTATGACAGATGTTTTTGTGTCTTTTTAGGTACAGCTCTTATAAACTGTCTATGCTTTCATCACATTGTAGATGACTGGGTGGAAAGAAAAAGGAAATTAACTACTTTCAAAAGTGGATCTGTACAAAGGCACATGACACATCTCTTTAAATATGTATGTGCTAACATAGACACATACTCTTGTAGAACTTCAGTAAATTTCTAGATCATGGAATTAGGACATATTCCTTATCTTCTGGATGACAACAAGGTAGATTAAAGTCCAGGTGCCAATATTTGATTTGAAGTTATCTATACAGGTATTATATGTATTTACTACCAGAGGAAAACCAATACATTATCTTTAGGCACTGTTGCGTACATCATAAAAACTACCTGGATATTGGGCAAACATTTACTGAAGATTACCTGTGTTGATCACTACAGTAAATGAAATATTAGTATAACAATAAACATACATTAGGAAACAGGAAATTGTTAGGACAACAGGGAAGTATTACATAGTCGCAATGCATATGTCTCACTGTCTTTCTCTTGGTAGGTTCATTGCTCCACTAGTATGATATCTGTACCTAATATATTTTGAGTAGAAAAGTCAAAATGGATAACACAGAAATTTTCATTTTACATGGAAAACAAATTTTTTTTTCCTTGATCCTTCTTTTTATCTGATTTTCTTCATACCTGGCTACTTTTATTTTCTGTCCTGATATTTGGTCAGTGTTTTCAATAAACTGGATGATTTTTTTCCTTTGAAATCAGTGCAAAAACCAGCTAAAAAGAGTATTAATATTCCACTTTTTTTTCCCAGTTTTTAAGCCTCTGGGTCAAATCCTTTCCCTTTTTAATTACATTCTTAATATACTCACAGCATAGATAATATCAACATAAACATAAAGAATCTTTTTTTCAGCATCTTTCTTTCTGTAAAATCTATAACAAAGCAGAAGCCATTTTGATTTTTTACACACTAGAAATTATGCATATGACACACCTGCTGACTCATAAGGAAAATAATCATGGTATTAATTGCTTCTCCATATAAGCCACTTATTGATGATTAGACAACCTACATAATTCTGAAATGCCATCTGGAACTCAGGAACACCTGTCAGCATAAAACATGAAATACTGCCTTCCTATAAACAATAGAATGCTGTAATGTTGTGCTGGTTTTGGCTGGGGTAGAGTTAACTTTCTTCACAGCAGCTGGTAGGGGGCTGTGTTTGGATTTGTGCTGAACACAGGGTTGATAATAGAGAGATGTTTTTGTTATTGCTGAGCAGGGCTTACACAGAGCCAAGGTCTTTTCTGCTCCTTGTACGGCCACGCTGGCGAGGGGGCTGGGGGTGCCTGGGAGGTTGGGAGGAGACACAGCTGGGACAGGTGACCCCAAATGACCAAAGGGACATTCCAGACCACATGACATCGTGCTCGGTATATAAAGTGGGGGGAAGAAAGAGGAAAGTGGGGGGGACATCTGGAGCGCTGCCAAGTCACCGTAACCTGTGATGGGGCCCTGCTCTCCTGGAGATGGCTGAACACCTGCCTGCCCATGGGAAGCAGGGAATTAATTCCTTGTTTCGTTTTGCTTGTGTGGGTGGCTTTTGCTTTCCCTGTTAAACTGCCTGTATCTCAATCCATGAGTTCTCCCATTTTTACCCTTCTGATTTTCTCCCCCGTACCACTGGTGTGGGAGTGAGCAAGAGGCTGCGTGGGGCTTGGCTGCTGGCTGGGGTTTAACCATGACAAACATATAATTATTTCATTTATTTTATATCACCAATGATTACATTGATATATTATATGCTTAAAAGATGCAACTCTAACATGTTCATTTCAGTTTATACATATTATCATAAAGTTAGTGGTATAAAACTTGGGTATTCACCATTCCAATGGCCTGTAATGAAATACTAAATATTTTTGCAGACACCACAAACACGATTACCTTCTCAGTTCAAACATTACTGTTTTGCCTTGTATTCATTTTACAGATCCATTACACAATATTTGTATTTTTAAGGTCATTTTGGTCAAGTTCAGCTTAACATTTCATAAAGATGGATTACTAAAGATATGGAAAACTAAGTTATTTGAACTCAAGAGCTACCAAGTGCATATTGGAAATATTTTGCAAAGACAATTAACCTAAATGGCTAAAAAGCTGTTATATGTAGATGCATGCCTCCCTGTTGTAGGAGGAGAATCACTGGTGACTGCCATGTTCAATCTTGTCCTTTAAACTGTCCTTGAGCAGACAGGCTCACACAAAACTGATTTAAAGCACAATGTGTGTGCCCACAATTTAGATGCTACAATTCTTCTCTCTTTCTGAAGACAAGTACAGGGTTTAAAAAAAAAAAAACAACCTTTTTTAAAATATTATCATGTTTAATTGCTTATATTACATACAACCATATTTAGCAATCTTCTGAGGTGGAAACTCCAGTGAATTTTATCTTTCTGATTAAATAAAATTGTTTTTCCATTCCACTAGCTACATTATATCATCCTTTTCCCCTCTACCTACCTATCAAAGAAGACCCATCAAAACACATTTATAATGCAATAAGGTCTGTTCTGTAAGGTCTGAAGGATCATTTTTTAAAGTGTCCCTTTAATAGTACTGCTTTTATGGCAGCTTTCTGGAGTAAACACTACTAGTTAACATAAAGCACAGCTTTCCTTTTGGTCAGCTCTGCTCCACATAGTTCAGGCTATGCAACAAAGTAAAAAGCAATTAGCTTTCATTCCAGATTTGCATCTTCCCCAGGGCTGCATGTCATATGCATAAAAGCATCCTTCTCTGTCTTCTTTTTTCCTCTTTTCTATTTTTATAGCAAAAGACAAGATAATGTTTAGCATGACTCAATAATGAAATGCCGTGTTCTGCAATGCTGCTAAAAATTGCACTAATCAGCACTGGCTTCAAAGAACTGATTTGCTACTGGACTGAGACTGAACACATATTTAATGTAATAATGCAATTTCTGTAACATATAAACATAGAGAACCACTTCAGACATTAACTCTAAGCACATAGTATTGTTATAAATAAAACAAAACCCAAGCAGAAAATATAAAACAAAGCAGTTTTACAGAGAATTAAATCTCACTAATACTCGTAATTCCTGTGTTTATCTGCATTGAAGCATCCTGTGCTTGTTACATATCTTTATGCACAATACAGCATCTACAAACTGAGGCATAAATGAATGCTCACAAAAATATTTCCTTCATATTTGATAAGAAATCTTCTTTCTTAGAAAAGCTATTTTAGGCAGAAACAATACATTCCTTCCATCTGAAAGGCAAACATGATACACTTTTTATTATCCATACACCTATCCAACTGAAGACAACATTTCTATTTAAAAAGATTAAATAAAAAATCAAGGCAAAACAGTAGCTTAATTTGTTGCAATGGCCAGGTGCCCCACTTGGTCTGTCTAACAGGGTGGGGGTATGGGGGGTGCGGACAATTGTGATAGAACATGGACCAAACAACTTTCCCACTTAAAAGGCTTGATAAACCTGTTAGAGCACCGGATATAATAATCAAATAATGAACTGGTTAATTCTTTCTGGATTCTGGTACCTGTTTTAAAGCACCTAAAACTAATTGTAGCTGAGCTTACCATATTTTGTATGTCTTGGAGTAAAATTATCAGGATTGCCTAAGTGATGCAAACACCTTACAAAATCTGAACAAGGTACTCAGGTTGTTGTGTTTCTTCAAATATTTTCAGCCATGTTCAGAGTCTCAAAACTTCTCCCTTTCCTTATATCCTATCACTTCTGCAAGATTCACGAGCTAATCTTTATTCAATTACTAGTTTCAGCCAGACCTCTGAATAAATGAACGACAGTATTCCGTGCTGCTATGTAGATGTAGAAGTAGGGTCACATCTGTATGACTGAGATTTTATCCCTTTTACTTCATATTTTTTTACTACACTCTGAAATACTTAGAAGTCATAGAGGGGAGAACAGCATAGATAGTTATTTTCTCCTCTTGGTTATTATTCCAATGTCTTGAGTCATCCTAGTGCACTCCCATTAGCTGAAATCCTCTTTTCTCAGTTCATAGCAATGGCTATGTCAACTACTACAGAGAAGTCCAACAGCAAGAAGATGGAGGTGAAGACTTTATCCAAAGCCCAAATGAGATTTAATTTTAGCTTGTCTGGGCTCTCTCTTGGCCCAGTGCCAGGTGAGGACAGATCCAGGATAACAGCACTATTTAGGTGCAGTTAGAAGCTGAGCATACAGGCTTTATCCCACTATGCAATAGGATATTAGCTGCTGGGCGGCAAATGGAAAAAGTACATTAATTGCTAGTTTCCTAATCAGCAGTAAGATGTATTTGGTTTTAAGTTGGATACACTTCCCATCTCAAGGTGTCTCCTTTCAGCCTCAGAAATTATGACATATTTTCAGATTTCTTTACCTCAAAATAGGGTCAGCGAGAGGAATCACAGAAGGCAGTCTTCCTGAAGCAGCTACTCATATGGAAGTAGCAAGTGCAACGAAAAAAAAGGGTCATGACCAACTTACTAGAACCCATTTTAACAACAACACCACCACAGGAGAGAGGACTTTTTCTCTTTCTTTACAGCCAGCCACAAAAATGATGTAGGTTGGCAACTGCATATTTTAGATGCAATTACATGCCGACCACATTTCAAAACCACATTTTTTTGACATCATAAGCCAGCATGATCAATAATAAACTAAATCACTCTCTCTGAAACACCAACAAAATGTTCAGCAATTCTTCTGCTTCTCAAACAACTTTCAATTGTATTTGACAAACACCTTCTACAAACACAATACAAGGATTAATGAAGGCAGCAGGAAGGTTTCTCATGCTGATGTTCCACGGAAGTTTGCCAACAGTAGTGACACTGTTGCCCTTCTAGCAGTGGAGGTAGCCTGGCTGAACCAAATCTACCTGAAGTGTTAAAAAATAATAAGGCCCTTCTGTCATTCTTTTTCAGGAAAAAATTAACATCCAATACCATACAATTTTCTGTTGCAAGCCCAAAGATTAAACTGGATTCCTTGTGATCCTTCAGAGTTGCCTTCTATTGACCTTCTATTGACCTATTGTCCTCCGGAAGAGAAAAGAAGATTGTGTTTGGTTTGTCTGGCTTTTTTTAAACTGAAACCTGTAAATAACTTCCTTGAATAAAACTGACAGGTCTTCCTGAGCAAAACCTATAAATTCAAATGTAGGGTTTAGTCTAAAGAATTCCCATACCATCTACATTTTCAGGGAGTAACTTCAGCAGAAAACCCAGAACTGATGACCAGTATTTCTGGTCTCCAAAGATTTAGGTTGATCTATGTGATTTTGTTGTCACAAGTGAATTTTTTATCAAGGTAACTTAAATTTATGTGACTGAAAAACATAGATCTGTATCACCCAGAAACGTTCTGCTGCATGCAAACGAACAGCTGCCACCATGGAAATGAAGAGACCTTTTGCACTGTCTATACAGTGGGAGCATAAGAAAGGAAAAACTTTTCATCTCATAATTAGACAATAACTTTCTGATTATCTTTGCTCTCCCTCTTCATCTGTCTTAGGTCATCAGTAAGCCATGGTGACCAGGAAGGGTAATGCTAGAGAAAACAGTTAGGAGCCACCCTGTTCACAAAAAGATAAAAAAATAATTAAATCCTCTAAGTCACTTACAATACTATCTGCTATCTGAAAGCTCAGGTGGTCTAGTTAATTCACACAGAAAAGCAGGAAACAGTACAGAAGCAGTGGGGACAGGGAAGGGAAAAGCAGCAAAGAAATAAGTGAGATAATGAAATTGATAATGTATTCTGAGAAATAACAGGACAAATAAACAGAGTTGAAATGCCAAGTCACATGTGCATCATTTCTGCCCAAGCAATGAAACACTGCACTGTAAGGCAAATTTTCATATTGAAGACTCATTCAAAATATATTGGGAAAATGATCATGACAGTGGATTAGATAAGGAGGGATTTGTATAGTTTACAACTTTAGACAGCACAAGATACATAGTCAGGATTTTGAAGTGTGTTGCCAAAGACTCAAAAGTAAATACGAATTAAATAGTAGTTCAACAGGTCTTCCTACCTCTCAGAGATGTAAGAATTAAGCTTGTACACATTGCTCATCTGTTGTAATTTGGAAGCTTTAAAATCATCACTTCCATGTGATGGACAACAACATCTGGTTGTCCTAGACTAGTCAAGACACTTGAAAATAAAACCAAGCTAAAAGTTAAAAACAAGTAACATGACTTCAACAGCACGCTTCATATTGAAATTACAGAATGCAACTTTTGGAAAGGAAAATGGACAAGTATTACTGTAGATTAGAAAGTAAGTGTAAATATGGCATTACATCTTTCTTCAGTGCTTCTACATGAAAATGTTTTATTTCTAGAAAAGACTCCTATTATTTTCATTGTCGGTTTTCTCATAATACCACTAAATACATAGATCCCTATGCAAATGTAGAGAACAGCAGCGAAGGACACAATGATGTCCCTTAGACAGAGCTTTGAAGGGTATTTATCTAAAAGACCCCAGTGTTCAGTACTTTAGGAAAATGGCAGAAATTACTAGATATAGAGTTTTACTGGCACATCACAGGTAATGAAATTTTTGAGTCACATATTATTACTTCTATCTCACTATACTGCTCTAAAATGAAAACAGCTACAAGCGTGATGACAAAAAATAATATCCAACAAATGCCCTTCATACCCTTCCTTGTCAAGACAACACCATCTCCTTTTATTAAAGAATGGATTCTTTTGTGGTGAACACAAAAAGAAAATTCTTATAATTTAAACATTATGCCACAAGCTAATTGGATCAATATTGGATTTATTACAAGTTGTACCAGGTTACCACATAATCATTAAGGTTGTAAAAGACCTCCAAGATCATCAAGCCCAACTTTTGACTTAATATCACCATATCCACTAAACTATACACAAAATTTTTTGGAACACCCATTTTTTGAACGCTTCCAAGAACAGTGACTTCACTACTTCCCTGGGGTGTTTGTTTCAGTGTTAAACACTCTTTCAGACTTAGTGCAACAGGCTCCTCCTCTTCAGGCACAATCTTAATGTAGGTATTAAAAAAAAAAAAATAATCTGCTGATCTGTATTTACTCTTACAAGCATTCAGACCTGCAAATTCTACCTACTTTTTCTTTGACTAGCATTGTTATTAATTACATATGTGTATGCATATGTGGAGAAAGAAAAATAATGTCTATGGGCTTCACTGACATATATGCTGCAAATATATGCATGATGTGCTAGTCAAATAAATGACCAAATTTATAAATATTTCAATATTCGCTTCACTTAAAGGACGTGTAACAGCTTACAGGAATACAAACAATAAATAGCCATGGGTTAAGGGTACTTTAGCAAACTAAGTATAATAAGATGAACACACCTAGCACATCTGCCAAGTCATTAACAGGTTATAATTCACTTTATAGACTACAGAAAGAGTTTTGATGAGGAGCTTCAAAGATTGGGAACTGTAAAAGAAAGTTAATGATGGTAAGATGAATAGCAATTGGGAAATCAAAACTGATACTATACTGCCAGTAGAGCAAACACAAGATTCAAACTTGTGGTAAAATCTCTCTCTTGGAAGGGAAAGGAGAAGATAAGTTGCAAAGCTTATAAAAGAAAGAGGAGAAGTCTGTATTTGAGAAGATGAGTAAATAGACCTTAAATAGCAAGTGATGTAGGCAGAGTGATAAGCAAAGATGGTATCAGCACCAGTAAACAAGTGAAGGAAAGCCGTAAGTATTAACGTCAGCCAGACAGATGAGATTGTAATAGTCACGGTGTTGAGGTGAGCCAGACTTTGATCTGATTTATGGCTACATGAACAAACAGGAACTGTCAGCTCTCGGAGCCGCAAGGAGCCAAGAGAACACACCAGGAAAGAAAAGGAAAGGAAAGTCAAGAATTATTTCTGACATGATTATATTCAGGTGACCACTGAAGACCAAGCAAATTTTCTGAGCTAAGCAGAGTTGAACCAGACTGGGGGAAAACCACTAAAAAATAAAGCAGTGGTGCCTTCATAAAGGTCATGCTTATGGCTAAATTATCTGAAGTAAGGTGTGGAGGAGGATGCAAAGCTGAGGATGAATTCCTGAAAGATCTAAACACACACCTACATACAGAAAGAGAATGGGGAGAGGAAGACCCAACCAATAAAAAACAGTCTGTAAAGAGAAACAATCAACAAGGACAAAATGACAAATGTCTAAGAACAACAAAATTTAGCGAAGACTATAACATAGCATCACAGAGACATGACAGATGGAGTGGAGGAGAATAAAGGATTAGACTGGAATTCCTCCAGGAAGAAGTCAAGTGGAACATTAGTGACATAAATTTCAGTGCAAAAGACAGAAACCAGAAATGAGCAGTTCTAGAAAGGCCTTAGAAGACAAGAAATCAAGACAAGTGTAAAAGCCATACTAATAGGGGGAGTGGGGAGTGGGACAAGATGAAGGCGGTCAAGGGTTAGGACATTAATCTGGTGAAGAAAAACTTCTGAAGTAGAGGGTTGGCTTGTGTTGGGGTTTTTTTAATATGAAGAGACTCAGACATATTCACGACGAGAAGCAAAAAAAAAAAATCAGAAGGTGGACAGGAACAGGAAAAAGTTAATTGGAACAGGTTCAAAGACTACAAACCAAAAACTTAAAAGTCTGTTTCAGTAAACAAGGAGAAAGCTTGAATTTTGACCTTAGTTTGTTAGTTTTAAGAAATTCACATGGAGAGATTAGAGAATAGATAAACTGAATGGAGGGCTGTAGGACTAATAAAAAATACAGAACAGGCAAAACTGCAAGCAAAAATACTCAAAACAGATGATAGAAATCCCAGAGATTAAGAAATACAGAAAGTCAGCAGAATCAAAAGATTTCACCAGAGATAGTCAGCAGTATCTCCAAGGCATTGCAGATGGCATTAGGAACTGAGAAAATGGATACTGGGAGTCAGCCAGGACTATGAATTGTCAGAAGGGTTTGGAACTGTATGAGAAGAACAAAAAATAGTGCCTAAAGGGAACTGATAAGCTGGTAGAAGAAAGTACAGAGGAATAAAGGAAATCAAGATCATCAAGGTCAACAAAACAGAGGTTTTACAAAGTCCCATTCAGAGAGAGAAAGAATAAAAATCTTTTAAAAGTTCCAATAGTTACCACAGAAAAGGAACTTGGATAACAAAGTACAAAGAGAAGACCAAGTCAAGCATGTAGCTGATTTGGCACATGGTATATAGTTTAAATGAGAAACAGCACCAGGGCAGCTACAGAGTTGGATGGTTATCCATCCAATATGGAGACTGAAGGGTGAGAAATTATGAACGGAAGACAGTTGCAAGTCAAAATCAGAGAGATGGGAACAGGTGGAGTTGTATGCATGCACACCATAAAAACATAAGAAAGACAGGCAGAAGGAAATTCTAGTGTTATATAAATAAATAGGAGCAGGAAGAACTCAGAATAGCACCGAAGTACCAAATTCAGAGCAGGTAATGTTGTAGGTAAGTCTCCATAGAAAGGACCAGAGATGAGGCAGAGTTAATAAACAAGGGAAAAAATCTCTGTGGGCTGGAGGGAAAAGCAGGAGGTAGAAAGACAACATCTAGGTTCTTTGAGACTAGTAACATTCCAGAAACATCAGGAAAATAAAAAGACCAAATAATGGAGGAGATAAGGAGTTTTGCACTCGAAGAAAAAAAGGAAGTTACAGGAATTTCACAAGCTGAACCATAGGCAGATGTAATTCAAGGGAAGAAGGAAAGGACATTACATCAAAGAGTAATCCAGACATAGGTTGATATAAGAGCATGAAAAGCATCAGAAAACACAGAGATGAACTGGCATTGATAAAGTAATCAAAAATCACAAGAGAAAGGAAACAGCACCGTACCAATTGTTGCTTTTTCATATATCCTGAAACTTCTGTTATCTGAAGCTGTTACACATATACTCTCTGACACACATTATTTGTTTTAACAAACAACATGGTGATTTCAAATGCTAGCTGATAAGGATGATTTGCTCTGACATAGTTATACTAGGAAAGACTTAATCCTCTGAAGCTTATACTGCATGCCAAGTCCATATAAGCAGTACTGGTCAAGGCATTTTATACTTGTACACTCCGTAACAACACTAAAAGTTCATGCCAACATACACCAATGTATCTTTTGTAACATGGAACTGGACTAATTTGAGTCCTATTCTCACACGAATATTTATGGATCATTTGCCAGAATTGCATAGTGATCGCTTAATTCTTCTCAAGATACAGTACACAAGGGAGTAAATAACAACACTGGTCAAGTGTTTTTATGCATCCTTGGACATACAGATGCCTGGGTTCTTGCGGAGGAATGTTAAAGGTTTTTTTAAAGAGCTTGTTTTGTTATTTTAAGCTTATTTATTCTTTTCAAGCCAAACATCACAGCTAGTATGTGTGATATGTAACTTTACTATTGATTATGTTCAAGTACATTTCTGAAGGCAAAGGACTGTAAACAGAACAAGGCCAGCTAATGTATTTTAAACCAGACATATCACAGGAAGTTGCACAGGGCTTTTGGTCCCCAGATAGCAGTGCAATCAGATATGCTACATATGAGGACCACAGATTTCAGCTAACACAAATAGGAGTTGATTCATTTAAGAAGAAAAAAAAAAGAAAAAAAAAGAAAAAATTAATTGAAATCCACTCCTTTGCTGTGAATCTGATATGCTATTATTGCCACAAATACATACACCTAAAAAACCACTGACACTTAGAAATGAACCAAGAGTTATGTGGAATCATTTTATTTTCTTTGAAATGTTAATGCTCTAGGATAATTTCATCTGCTGATACAAATATGGCAGAATACAAAACTCTAGGAAGTAGCTTTCTAACCCATCAGGATTACAAATCCATTTACAAGTGGCAGAATTCTCAGTAGATGGAAACGTAACACACGAAGACATTACTCTTCAAAAGGTATACGAAATCCTACGCTAGCTTGCACCTTGCACAACACCTATGCAGTCAATGGGAGCTAGATGAGATTCCAGATAAAAATCATCTTGAAATATAGCATTGTCATGGACTGCAACAGAACACTTTAAACAGTGCATATCACAAGAGCTTTCCTCTGCTTAGAAACAGAACAAGCGTATTTTAAACTAGCACAGTGCATAGAAAAATTCAGTGAGAGACGAGAAGCAACAACAGGAACTCAGAAGAACAGAACTGGAATCTCCCCCGAATCTTTGTCTATCCTTCAAACAAAGAAGGGCCAAAGCTTTTATAAGACCACTAAAGACTGAAACTGCATCTCCCTGTATATTCTTCATTTAAGATGAAGGATTTTTTTGTAGAGAGAAAAAAGGAGAACCAGAAAAAGCAAATGTCCCCACTTCTCCCTTTAGCAGTGGATTTGACTTTCACGGGGCACTCCAGAAGCCTGATCACCCAACCTCACAAACACTGGAACAGCAAGTTTAGCTTAACTGTCACTCTCTCTGTGCCTGTTTACTATTTATGTGCTAAAAAATGTACTGGGGGGAGGGGAGGGGAAGTAGCAAGAGACTACTAATTAATTACTAAGTAAAAGATAAGAAATAGCTCATTTTCAATAGCAAAGGATCAAGTCAATAAATCTTGTGCATAGTTCCATTAATAGATACTACGATGATTTCCTTGAAAAATTTGTTCATATTATTTTCATTCTTGTTCATTTTCCATCATCCTGAATCACAAAAGTAATGCTTATGGCAAATTATGGCAAAATATTAGCAAAGATGTGATGGCGTTTTTAATCTGGCCATGAGAAAAACTGAAATTCTATGCAATATTATTACCTTGTCTTTGTAGGTGTCTTGTTTTGAACACTTTCTGAATGTTCCTACTGGCTCAGTTTTCTTCTTACTCTTATGCTGGTTTATATTTCTATCCAGGCTAGAAGCAGTATCAAATTTGCATATCCTTCCAACAGAATATATTTTAGTCAACTGTTTATAATCCCAAATTCTACAGGTGAAACACTGAATGTTGTGTATAACATCCTTATTTGAATTCTCCTTTTATACCTTTGAACTGGAAACCTGCTATTTTCTGAGAAGTGTGGTCTTGTTCCTCTGTGATCTGCTAGATCAGTGTACATGCCTGTCCCAAACAGCAGATTGAAAACCAAGAGAGGAAGATATTTGGTGATGAACATGCTGGGAAGGCAGGAACATCCATTATGGAAACAGCATCAGCTCCAAGGCTTAACTAATTTACTTTACAGGATCCCTGCTGCCCAGCTCTATATAGAAGAAGCTGCCAAAAGTGTCCAAAGCAAAAGAGTCTGAATCTTGTTTGCTATCACTTGAATAAACAGAGTAAGAGATTCTTCAGCTCACCTGGAAGAGAAAGGTACCATTCTTTACATTCTTACATTAAATTAGAGAACTACAGGTGTGTACAGTGTAGCCAAGCAAAGACGGGAAAATTAAATGGAAATTAAACTAGAAATTGATAATGACACTTCTATGAACATGAAAGGAGGCCCATGAGGGAAATAAAGTCTAAGCAATTACCAGCAAAATCTGTTTATAGCTGATGATACAGACATTATTTAAAACATATATTTAATCCTTGTCTCTGCAATTGCAAATGATACTAAAAAGGAAACAATTTAACAGTTCTTATCTGTTGAAGCAGGCAAGAAAAGGACTCAGCGCATGTCTCACTTCTGTGCTGAGGTTGCTGTAGATGTTCAGGACAAAAGGCACTGCTAGTAACTACTTCTGACAGCACAAATTACATCTTTCACTGACATCCATGGCAAATTCGCGTGTTTGCATTAGAAGTTACATGGCTGAGAAACTTCAGCACATCTGCACCCTACAAACTAGAAAATCACTCAGGAAAGAGGAGGAGGGGAGCAGAAGGCAGACTGGGCAATAACAAAACCCAGTGAGTCACTGTGAGACACTCAGTAAGCAGCAATGAGAAATTCGCTCATGACTACGTGCAGAAGGACTGGTGACAGTACACTGAGATCCAGCAGAGGATCCAGTCTGCTGAAGGCAACAAGGCAACCAAGCTCCCAGAAAAAGAGGCTTTCAGTTCCTTCTGGATGAAGAGAAGAATGCCAACACAGCTTTTCATTTCTATATGCTTCACATTTCATATGTCAGGTAAACTTCCCTGGCAGTATCCAGCCACTGCCATTAAATCCTGCGCCTTGTAATCTAAGATGTCATAGTTTTGACATGTATTAGCACAATTACCTTAACCGATATTCTAAAGACCAAGCCACAGTTATCAGACACTGAGCTTCATCCTTAGTAGTACTCACAGAGCTAGGCCTACACCTGTCATATGGAATCTAAGCACCTTGCAATAATCTTCAGCAGCACATAAAACACAATAAAAAATCACTGTATTACTATCACTATTATGAAATCATCATTTTGTATTTTTTGTATGTATTAGATTTTTCTATTGATCATTCAGTGAACTCAATTACAAATGTTACATGGCAGGCAACACTGAGGTAACACCAATCAATCTCAACTTTCTTATATACTACAGCTGTCCGATCTTAAATTACAAGTTCTGATGTGCAAAACTAGTGTTTAAGACACACATACTTGTATGGAGTCTAAAATTCTATATTCACCAAAATGAAAAGTTAGAAAACAATGGGAAGGAAAAAAAAAGGGAAAGAGAAGGATTGTTATTTTTCAAGTTTAAAGTATTTCAAATAACCTTAGCAGGAAAACAGAAAATAAACACTTAAATATCCTTTACAAATTACCTAAATTTTGACATCAGCTGGTATAACTGACCTGCATGGTTAACTCTCAGACAGAAACTCATCTAGAGCATAGTTCATCCCCTTACATCATAAGCCTGCCACCAGCTCTCCACCACACCAATTCCTATCTCCAAAACAGAACTCCACACCTGAATGGTCTTGCTTAACTGGAGCTCCCCTAATATAAGGACAAGGTATTTCTCTCCTTTTCCACTTGCAAGATTCAGACATAAACATAACACTGCTTTTCCCAGAAAGTTCTAATCACAGGATTGGGACATAAAACTGATATTGCTTTGGTTAGAATACTTTTAATTGTGTTAAATGTGGATACAAACCATATGGGTATGATTTCTTGCATGTATTTTAATGACTCTGTGTGCCTGCATAAAATCTTTAATAAAGAAAATTTAAACAAGTGAACTCATTACGGTATCAGGAGAGAAACGGATGGATCTTAAATCACTGAAGGCTCTGATATACATTTTTGTTTCATTTAAGCAGCCTGGGGGAACAGAGAGAAGCTATTATAAAAATGAGAAAAATACACCTCAACACTCCCTCATGTCACTTAATGCCTGTTTTACATCTTCATTCAATACACCAAGCTGAATATTTTTTATCATTTGGTGGTTGCTGCAACACTTGAGAACATTTGAGAACTCTGAGCTCACTCTGAATTTCAAGCAAAACTAGAAATTAACAAATCATTTTTGTCAAGTTGACTAAAAACACAACTCTCAAATCCCTGGAGTTCACGTTCCATTTAGTTTACCTTTTGGGGTTTTTTTGATTAGCGATATCATGCTAGATAATATCCTTTTATTCAGTTACTTTAAAATTTCCTTAGCTCAAAATACTAGTCTAGCCTTTCCCTTTAGGATTTATTCTCTGCTTATATCAATTAGTATTGGGGGATGTAGATTCCACAGAAGACATTTCAAAACAACAGGAGGTTTCATGACTAAAATGACTGCTATGAATTAATCAAAGCTATTTTCAAAGCTTTCCTTCTCCACAAGATTATCAATTATAGCTTTCTGTGCATTCAGTCCTCATTTTTCCAGGATTTCTGTGCAAATTTTTCCATAATTAATTGACTGGTTAACAGACAATCCAAATTTCCTTACCAGATAATGTGATTCTGCCCCTCTACTCAGCCCTGTTGAGACATAACTGGAGAGCTCCGAGCAGGTCTGGATTCCCTTCTTACATGACATAATGAAGCTCAGTAAAGGGACACAAAGGAGAGGGTAAACGGAGAGGCTGAGAGTGCTGGGACTGTTTCAGCCTGAGAAGAGAAGGCTCAGAGGTGCCTCATCAGAACATACAATTCCCTCACTGGTAGCAATGTAGAGAGGACCTAGCCAGACTCTTAGTGGTGCCCAGTGACAGGGTAAGAGCAAATGGATAGAAATTAAATATGAGAATCACTTAAACATAAGAAAAAACTTGGTTCCCTTTATAATACGGGAATAGCAGTATTTCCCCACCTTATCATCAGTCACATCCTGTAATCTCTTACTGGTATATACATTGTTTAAATGATTCAGGAAAGTGATTTTAGGGTCACACTGAGAACAGTATGGCAAGTAGTATGTAGTTTACTCTGTGGTCTATATTGATTTTACTAATGAAGCAATCTATTGGAATTTACCAGAATTATGGATCAGCTTCTACTTAAAGAAATTATAATGACAGCAAAGCCACTGACCACAGTAGTGTAACAGCACTCATGTTAATGGGGTTTTTTTATTAATAACATTTATTGAAAAGTTAAGTAAGGCAAAACAAATATGGTCTTGCAAGGAAACAAGAAACAACATGAATAAGTCATACTATTTATGAGGCTCATTATGGGATGAGAGGGTGAAAAGAAAGGCATAGGGTGGAGAGAGAGAGAGAGAATGAACTGAGATAGTTTCTTCTCTCAAAAAATGCCACTCTAAGTAATGCCTAACCATTCTCTTTTACTGCATTTATATGCTCAACTTCCCTACTACTTCATCTTAGGTGGCTCCACCTCTACAGGAATTTTTGGGGACTAAATATGACTCTATTCTAAATTTTTTTAATAGATTATCATGGTATAATTGTGATTTATTCACATTTTCAGACTGCATCTCAGCAAAACTCCTTCAAATAATCTTTATTCAGAATGACCACATGATGATATTCTTGAAACACTAAACAGAGCGGAACATTCTTGGAACACTCATCATGTAGCCATGTATTTTGTGACCATGCAGTCAGCTATTACATATTTATGTTATGTTACTTCATGTTCTAAACCTCTCTGATATGCTTATACTAAGCCTTCCCTAATTCTGGTCATTAGGCCCAATGGCTTGATACATGAATTAAAATACTTATTGAGAAGAATTTGACCAGAGAAGAGGATCATGGCGTAGGAAGGAGACTAATGTAGGCCAAAAGACTTGAATTCCTTCAACTCACTCTGAAAGTACTTTTTGCTTCTAGTGTTTTGCAAATGTTTGGTCATGACCTCCAATTTGTCCTAGCATTGCCATTTCCTTAAAAACTGGCACTACAACCTACAAAAATGTGTGGAATCGGAACAGCAATCGGTAACAAGTAAAAGCACCACAACTGTGTATGTGCATGAATGAGAGCATCCTTGTTTAAAACTGGCAAATGACACAATTATTTGGCTTCTTGCCCAACTGTTCCTAAAACAGTGTTTCTCTACAAGATCTTTATCAGAGAGTCCGGTAAATTGCAATGTTTTAAAGATAAGGAGACGCACACTCATGGATGTGTGTTCGTTATGCTCAGTCAAGGGAAAGGAATTCTTTAGTTAGAGAGATCCTTCCTTACACAGCATTCTTTAAATACTGACAGTACCAATCATCTTGAAGAGAGATGATACAGTTTTAAAGAAGGCACAAAAATGTCTTCCTGTTAAGTTGATACTAACACAGTGCCCTGGATTCAATGACTCTAAACTTGCAGTATGTCCAAATATCAGCAAGGCTCTTACAAATCTGTCTTTTTTAGGGGGCTGGGGGCGGGAGGCTGGGGGCAGGAGTTAAACAAGTAAAACCAGCAAAATCGTTTGTAGTTTTAGGTTTTCAGCTCACTTCAGTCCAATTCCTGCTCTCATGTGTCTACCTCTACCTTGCTGCAATTTCTTCTCTTACAAAAGAGCTTTACTTCCTTAATACATTCTTCTGGGGTATTACTCTCCAGCCCTTCCAAATGAACAAGGGCCTATAATGGGACTATGTCCTTTGACTGGAAAAACATATTCAAACTCACCTGCAATAGTCAGTAATAATGTTGCTTCAAAATGGAATGACCTAAACACAAACTTCCTCAAGCAAGCATTTTTCACCAATTCATTTTCCTCTGTAGATAGTTTCCATTGTCAACAGAAGTGGATGCAATGGATGTCTACTGCACTACTGGAGATTATATCAATGATACATTCCAAAGCCACCCACAGAATGCAGTTTGCAGAATTAGTATCAGTGATGAAAGAGTCCAGGATAAGCATAACCTACTGCTGTAGCTTCCAGATGCAAAATTCCATGGAGATCTAATTATTTCAAATGAGCAAAGAAGGAACAACTTCAAAATAAAGCTAACTCAAGATTTTAAATTGAATAAGGAAAACGAAGAAGCTGGGGGAGGGCCGGTCCTATTGAAAGGTCCATAAATACTCTGTAAAGCATCAAAATACCATGAAACCAATACTTTCAGGAATTTCATTCCAATGCCAAGAAACAGAATGTACTCATTGTGACTAGTACATTAAAATACTGAAAATAAATTCTAACAGATTAAAAGGATCTAGTAGCAAGTGAAAGGTATAGTTTAACCATGCCAATCTTAAGCTTAAGAGCAGGACAGTCTTTGCCCATTATTAATAGGAATGTAAGATGGATAAAGTAGACTGGGAAACTGGAATTTATGGTCAGTACAAGTAATACAATATTATCTACAAATATGTTTTTAATTAAAAATTAAAAGACAGACATTTTTACTGAAGCAACTTGCTGCACATTCTTTGGTCTGATCTTCTGTTGTCTCCCACACACATACGGCTCCAGTAGAATGTTATTAAATGGGGTGAAACCAGAATATAGTTCTAAATGCAAAATCAAATCCATTATTTACATGTTTACATTTCTAGGTGGATACATGGAAATATTTTTAAATCTTGATCACTTAATCCTGTGCTTTGGGGTCAGAAAATACCACTCACCCCTGCCAATCTGCTGTCCAGTTATACGTAAAAATTGTTGTTCCACAAGGGTAAAGCAAGTGACAGAAAAATCGCACACTACTTTTCAGGCTTCAGCTGATCTTTTAAAACACATGGTCAAACACGTTGCCATGGAAATGTTCTGCAAATATATGTAGCATTTCTTAAGATGGAGCTGAATATCCCTTTTTAAAATAAATTTCTCCTACAATTTTAAATATAATTGCTCTATTATGTGTTCAAGGGAATACATCAGCCATTATCTAATGTTTATAACACCTGAAGTGGTAACAGTATCTCCAAATCCATTTTGTGTTCCATATATGAAATTAGGCCACTATCTTCCTGTGTAAAATACCCATATACTTGTTTTCTTTTATGTACTCTGACTTTCCTATACATCATCACAACACATTAGCAGGTCTACAAGTATTAGTCTTGCAATAAAGTTAACAGCGGTTACAAAAAAAAAAAAAAAGAATGAGACATGCTTCAGTAAAATTAATCTGCTTTTTAACAACAATCTAAATTTTTAATATATTAATCTTCTCTTTTACAACCCATTAGTATTAGTATGCATCACTGAGTGTAATAATTAAAAAGAGGAGAGTTATCTTGCCAAACTTTCACTGTTACATTCCGTGAGCTATTTTTAAAACTGATTTGAAATGAAGCAAAAAGAAAAAGAATCTACTGCTGCAAAATGAAGCAAGATCTGTGCCTGCAGAATAGCTCCGTCCTGTTATACAATGTGATACGTTGTTTTAAATAACCTGGCACTGTAGGTAAACAGTTGCCTTATACTGCATTTCATATGACAAACAAACACAATGACAATAGCTTTTGTGTCTCATGTAAAGATAAAGCAAAATAAAAATGCAATACAATCTTGTCATTTTACTTTACAGCAAAGGCATGACCTTTCACCATTAATCAGTTAAAAGAAAACATATTCACAATAAAACAGGTTGAAAATACATACAGAATAACCTTACATTGTTCAACTAAAAATGAACAACACACTAGAATTCCAAGATATATGTTGCTCTGCTTATGTAAACAGTCTACCCTATAAATCCTGTAGCAAATCCAACATGAAGCAATTACACAGACAAAGAGATTGCAAATTACCTAAAACTGTAAAACAAACCCTGTGTTAGAAATATTAGTATAAACTATGAGGTCATACCTGATGACTTAGGGACTGTAATGTCTCACCGGTTCCAAGCTGCATGACCTTTCTATTTCCAGAGACCCCCAAAAATTGCATTTCCTGTCTTATCAAAGTACATCACAGACCTATCTATCTTTCAAAATCTTCTGGGCTAGTGAAGAAAGCACTAACAGCCATTCTGTCCATCGGTAAGTGCTGGAGTCATTGCCCTCAAGATATCAGATCTTAAATATAGTTTCCTCCGTGCGATTACAGACATCCAGCAGTCGAGGAGGCTGACACAGCTATATCACTGATGCTGCTAATGCCATCTGAAAACAGTAAGCTTACTGCTTAAAGCAATCCTGCATCGTCCAAACAGAACAAGCCACATCCTTCAACTCCTCACTTGCGTTTTTTATAAAACCTAGCACTGCCATTATAGATTTTGTTTTCATCTCTGGTCAGCTAAAGGAGAAATTAGATATTATGCAACCGGCTTTGCATTAACGAAAGAAAAACGGCAGATGAAGTGACATATCGAGGTTATCAAATTTTGCTTGCATGACCACTCCTCAGCAAGCACAGTCACCATTCACAAGAAGCATCACAATCTGATCTAGAGGAAAATCACCAGAAATAAATTATAAACAACTCACGGGCAGCAAGGTATTTTAATACCTCTGTGATACTGAAACAGCTATTTTTATGCAGCCTTATGAATCCTAGTCCCTATTAAATTAAAAACATTGCTTGCCTAGTATTTAGTGTCTATTTTTAATAAATTGCATGATCACTGCATTGTTTCCATTACTCCCTGCTAGCAGCCAGAAAACAGCATGACTTGAAAATGTGCCAGTATTATGACAGCAAAAATGTGGTTTGATATCAAACAAAACAATCATGCATGAATTTTTTCTGATATGAGAGACGTTTCAAGCTAACAATGAACAGTAACCTCCTTAATAATTTTTAAATTATTAAGACTACAAAGTAGTAACTGAACTTTTTATTAAAACATGTCTTATACAAAGTGAAATTTCCAAGTGAAATTTATTATTATAAATCATTTTTTATACTTACCATTGCTAGTATTATGGCAATAAACATGCAAACAAAAAAACCACTTCACAGAACTAAGACGAAACAGTGCCACCAAACTGGTAAAAGTATCATTTAGTAATTTCTCTGAATTCCAGACCCACAGAACAATTACTTCTGTTCACACAGTGAGAAAGTAATTTTGAGGCATTCAGTCCATCTCCTTAAACACACAGGAACTTCTCTGAACACATATTGAAACATTGCTACCAACTGAATTTTACGGACAAATAAAACTTGAAAGGCAATCTGTCCCTTAATTTAACTTCAGCTTGCTTCAAATATTATTCAAATGAATTTGGATGTCCTTCTTTACTTTGAAATATAAGCAGAAGCCGAAAACAGAAGTAAATGGTTCTAAATTAATTCGTCCAGATCCTATCCTGTTAGTTTAACATTATTATTATACAGTTGTAGTAATCGCTCCTTTGTGTAACTGAAGTGTTAATCAAATTTAAGTTATAGTCATTCACATTATGGCACTGATAAAAGCAAACTGGTCTCATCCATGAACACCACAGATTTCCCTTTAGAGGGAGAAGCTATCTGCTACCAGTTTTAACTGGGCTCACTTTATACAGTGCGCAACTGCCTCAATATAAGGATGCTACATCTCCAGGGAAAGGGAACTGTCAGCCACACACTGGTACAGGGTCTCCAGTGAAGTGTCCAGCAGCCTGGCAGAGCCAGACAGTGAAGCTTTGAAGTGCAACAGAGAACCAGATAAGGCCTGATTTGATGCTGCTTTTTATATTTTCTGAGAGCTAATCCTGATGTCCAACAACCTGACACTGTCTTTATACTGCTGCTGACTGCAGTGGCAGTCAGGGAGCCACTTTTGAACACTGTGAATGCTCTTGAAAGCTGCCACTTTCCAATTTGCTCCAGATTAACTCATTAATTCACTTTCAACCCAGAAAATATTACTAAATCTACGCACACAAAAATAAATGCATATGCACAAGGAGACAAAAGGCCCTTCAAAAAACAAACAAGAGAGATTCAGCAGTAAAAGGAGAATACAGCTTTCCCTGCATCAGTATGGAACAGGAATATCTCCAAAGATAGTATTTTTATTTCCAAAGGTAAATTACAAAAAGAATAATAATACACCAGCACTAAATATTAAGTTACTTACTCCTGTAGAAACCCTGAGTTCTGCAATACATTCGGACCAGTATCTACTTACAACCCCACATCTCTAAGCTGCTGGCAACCACTTCCAGGTCCCCAAATGCCGCTCGCTAGGATACGAAGACCAGTAAGATGGTAAGAAGTGATATAAAAAATTAAGTTTGCCAAGCCACCTTTCATAGATATTATGTAGGCTCTCCCTGTGCAAATCTTGTACTGCATGATGATCTCCACTCAAAAAGTGAAAAACACACAGCTAGGGGCTATACCCACAGCTATCAATCACATCACTCAGGAGTTTCTGCTCACAGAGTACATGGTCTCTCCTCCAGCTGGACATTTGAAGAATTCAAGAACTAGCAAAACACAAGGTAGAAGACTATTTTCCTGAGTTTGGTTAAGATCTCAGTACAAATTATAAATGCACTCAGAAATATAGTATCATTTCTTTGAGAACATTATCCCAGCTAATGGAATACTTTCATTGAACTTATTCCAAGTTTTTCCTCATGTCAATACAATCACTTTTTTGCAAAAGTGAAAATTTTAACATTTCTTTAGCAATGTTAAAGCAGAGGGAGGGTATAAATACAGTACCATTTTTAAAAGTATAGATATTTATTCTGAGATGTTAAAGCAAAAATCTTGTAACCCATCCCCTTTAGATTATCAACAAGTACCACTTTATGCCATACAAAAAATTACTGACAAATATAGTTTGCTTTTATTTAATTTTTCTTCACAGGACAAAAAGAAAGAATAAGAGATAAAAGCAAATTCAATTCCTGTGAATTATGCAAGGTGAAATAATGGTCACTTTGAATCCATCACAAATCAGCTTCATATCAAATAGAGCTGACCTAAGCAGTGAGGGAGCAAGCAATAGAAGCATAGTCACTCAGCTTTTTTAATTAAGTCATATTTGTTAGTACTAATGATCATGATAGAGAACATCTGAGATTAGTGCAAGATATTGGAGACTGTAAAATGTGAAATTATGTAGTGCTGTACCAAAAGAGCTGGACGAACAATACTAATGCATATTCCTCAGCAGCATTTTGAGGGATCAATTTTACTATATATTTTTATAAATGACCAGAGCATAAGTAGTTTGAATTATAGCCAGAAATCACAGTTTGGATTTGTTCAAAAATTTCTGAAATTGGAAAGCACTGCTAATATATGAGAAATGGAACAGTACCAGGAAGATATGGATTACCTCTAGGACCACAAGAATAAAACTGAGGTAAAATTTAATAGTGCAAAATGCAAAGATGTGAACTTGCTGATTATTAAGTTTCTGCTGAAAATTGAGACCTCAGCAGTTGAAAATTACAATGGATGAAACTGTGGGTACAAAGCAGATCACAAGTCATTATGAGCTACCAAAATGATGTCCCTATGGAGATGAAATGAAATTTTAAATTTATCAGGTAATATATTTCTAGTACCTAGACATCAACATTAATGCAATAATAAACTCTATTAAAATTGTATTGTTCTTGATTCTGATCATCTATTGTCCAAAACGGGAATTGAAATTGGAAAAGAAAGACTTCTACAATGGTCACGGAAATTTTGAGAAGAAACTGAAAACACTTGCTTTGTTTAGCTTAACAAACAAAAGACTAAAAGGGAGATCAAAGGTGTGTCAAGAAAGAAGTGCCAAGGAAAAAGAAACTCAAGCACAAATTTGTAACAAGCACAAATCCATACTATGTCATCGATAATTTGGGGAGTTTTATCTGAGGCCGAAGGCCTGCAAGAGCAAACAAAATTGTATCTTGCACATCTTTATTTCTACAAGACATGAAAACACTGACAAATGAAGAAAAAAGCAGAAATTTAAGTTACAGCAGAATTGGTGTCAGGAACAGGACCTAAAGAAAATCAGTAGATTGCCATGGGGCTCAACACTGATTGGAAATTGGTTTAGAAACCTGGAATAATAAAATAAAAAAAAAGAAAAAAGAAGACATGATAACAGTTGGTTTCTCATGTACTAAAGACACTAAACTTTCATCTCGATACATAGAATGGTATTAACAATATAAAAAGCTCAGCAATTTCTCTTAACCAAAATAAATTAAAAATTCCAAGTTTTAGCTGATTGATCAGATCAGGTTAAAATTATATCTTTGTAGTTGAGTGGAGTAAGCTGAAAAGTAATTAATGATAGCCCATTCTCCCTTAATCCTGATGAGAGGACTATTTCTATTACCTTTCTTTAGTCTACATATGTGTCTCTTATTCAATTCTCCCATTATATTACTAGGGTTTGGATAAAGTATCAGTATCCTTCTTTAGGCAGAAAGGAAAATCATTAAGAAATGGAAGTTTATTTTTATTAACTCAGTTAAAACTTGTTATATTTTATGGACATCTCAAATGAGATGCTGTCCAAAGACTCTCCTGGGATTATGTCAGCGGGCATTATATAAGTCTAATCAGCTCATCTGTGGATAACCATGACTGTAGTTAAAGGAAACTCAAAACATTTATGAAACAAAACAAGAAACAAGTAGAGGCAGACCTGAACCATGAACACATAGTCAAAATTTGCAAATTAACTGCCTTGTTCCAATTCTGCCTAGCAGATAGTGCAGCTGTATTAAAAGCTGCCTTCTCAAATATCCCACCGGTAGTGTGCCTGAATCCTAAATTTAAAAATCAAGCCTGTATCTCAGGCCAGACCCTGATGATCCAGATCACTACACTACCTATTATTAACATATTAGAATAAATTTATAATAAACAGTTTCAAAACAAGTTTCAATATTTTACCTTCAAAAATTATTTTAAAATGTCAGGCATGCCATATCCCAGAAGATAATGTAGGAGAAGGCTGACATCTCCTTTCTCTCAGACTGCTGAGGAGCAATCCTATACTTATAATGTATATAACAGATGGTTGCTTGCACTTGTTCTTGGAAAAATACAGAAAATAAAGAATACAAAATCTCCTCAAAGCTTGCAATCATACATTTATTTTCTAAGCAAAATTATATTTATATGACTCACATATTCTAGAAAATTATCTGTAAAATCAGACTGAAATGGCAAATTTTAAATGTGCGAATAGAAGGTGAATAGGTTCTATCTAAAATAACCATGCCTTCCTTTTCTGATTTTAAACAAAGCAAAGCTTTCCACCTTATCAAGCATCTCACCAGTATGGTAACTTGTGCCATAGCCTGGGAAAACCTTTCTACTTTTATTAACTGATTAAGGACATGGCTGACTAAGGGCTTAACTTGCAACAACTGGGGATGCTAGAATTGATTATAGGAAAACACTTTCCCTTCCTCAAAAAGGTGACAATAGAATTTGGACTCAGTGTTGCACAGCACAAGAGAAATTTACTTTCCGGATAGCAAAGAAATACCAATTCAATCAAAAAGGCTGGAACTCATTAGCAAAGCAAGTTCTAACACACTTCCCACAGAAGGAGCAGCAGGACACGTGATGTTGCTCTGTGTGTCTCCCAAATATTACACAATACTGAAGTTGCAGCCGAGTTATATTGCACACCTCATATGTTCCTTTCTTTTGATCCTTTTTCATCTCCCCCTTGTCCCTGAAGAGGAAAAAAACTCCTTTTGCTTAAGAAAAATTTGTCAGCTCACTAATCCTAGCTCCTTATCTGCCTCAGAATAGATCTGACTTTTCTAAATATTTTGCATTAAAAAGTTCTCTTTCAAAGAAGAGAAATGTTACATTTTGACATATAATTACCATTATCCTCTCTGCTAGCAGAAAATGATGGCAAAATGCCAGCTTGCTTGTCTGCTACAGATAAGACATTTCCAAGCTTCCATCCTTCCCTTCAGAGAAAACAGAAGGGGAAGACCAGCCAGGAGAAAGCCTACCCTGTCAGCTGATCCTCTAAGAAATAAAATTAATATTCTCCTAGCAGAAATCATTTTCCTCTGAGCCTGAGGTAAATGATATGCCTTACCATATGTTATGATGGTCCTTTCAAGAATGACAAATTTGATGAATTTTTCCTGGATGGTCTTTCTCTCATCCAATCTCTTCTCATCACCTCCAGCTTCTGCTGCAGGCAAACTCTCAAGAGGCATAAATCAGCATAGCATCACCAAATTATATAACTTCTATCCACTGGGGATTTAGCCCCTTTTATTTCAGACTTAGTAAAAAGGAAAGCTCTTGTGCATTCTTCAATAATCTTTTTGATCTGTGTAGAGCTTTAGAGAATTACCCTGACACACTGCTGAGCTGCGACAGCAGTAGACCCATCGTGAGCAGAGAACCAGACATTTTTCTTAAAGGAAGAGCACTATGAAGGTTATGTTCAATTACAACATATTCAGAAATAGCTCTAAATAAGAAAAAAAACTCTGCTTCAGTTCAAACAAGGGGGAAAAAGGCACAGAACAGGTTCAGTCAAGTTTCTTCACTGTTTATAAAAATAATGGCATACTTTGAATACAAACTCAGCTTTGCACTCCTCATTAGTTCGCCTATACTTCCCGGCAATCAAAATGTCTGAATATCTTTGCCAAACCCCTGATACCAGATTATTTGCACATCATTTGTACATCATGGTCCTTTGAAAGTTTTATCAATAAAATATAGACACAAATACAGATATTTTAAAAATCCATCTATCAACACAGATTTAAAATTTTCTCATTTGCTGTAAAATATTCTGATTCTAAAGAGAATGGCAATAAATAAAGATTGATTTTAGACAATATTCCTCAGTCAAAGCTCATCCAAAAAGAAAACTGCTGGATACCTCAAAATTTCCTGGGTGTTTATTTCAGCCACGTAAAACAAGTGGGTTTGTATGATTAAATATTAGAGCACAAACCTTATATTGTTCCTATGCAAAATACCCTTCAGAATCTTAAAAGACTGTAACGTGGGATGAGAATTGCAAGGATTGGGAGGCAAGGTCACTGCTTTGAAAGAAGGCAATGGGAGAAAGGAGATGTTACTAGAGCACAATTTAGGATTAGGTTAGTCCTAACAAAAACCATACAACAGGAAGAATGCAAGACAATAAAAAATGCTTTATAAATGCAATTTATCATGTAAGTATGTAGTATATCAGGAAGATTAGTACCTAATTTTATCACACTTGCAGCTACCAAAAAAAACAAAAAGAAAAATTACCAAGTTAATTATTCCAAAATCAATTCCAAAATGTGAGCTCTGAAACAAACATTTGCTTTCTCACGAAGTTAACAAAGGATTTCACATGGAGATTAAACAAGCTAAGATTAACTGCACTGGCTCTATCTTGCCATCTTTTCTCTGCGAGGGGACACAGAAAAGCTATTCAGGCAGCACACACTTCACTAACAGCTAAACTTCTTATTTATGGCGGTGCAAGGTAAGGCATCCACAGCCTAAACAGGCACTGGGCTGGGGGCAGCCCTCCTCCTGCTTATGGAAGAATAAAGAAAGGAGAGAAGAAAGAGAAGCCCCCCCAAAATAGATGCAGGCTATAAACCTGATGTTGGGATATTCCAAAATAAATTATAAAATCAGAGATATAAACTATCTAAACTAGACAAATTCATAGATCTTTTTGGATAAAAATGGGTGAAAAGGTATAATTTCCTGGGTCAATTCAAAATGCTTTAAAAAT
The DNA here is from genome assembly GCA_013397775.1 of Eulacestoma nigropectus. Lineage (NCBI taxonomy): Eukaryota > Metazoa > Chordata > Aves > Passeriformes > Eulacestoma > Eulacestoma nigropectus. Next base: position 2,164,972 of record VZTE01001195.1, read on the forward strand.
GTAATCGCCCATATGGGTTTTTTTTCATATTTAAAACAGAATTTTACACTCAAAAACACAAGGACATAGTTAAAAATGTTAAGATCTCAAGAAAAATAGCCAGTGATTGCTTCAAAGATAGAAAACTGGGACAAAATGCTCATTGGAACATATAGAGTCTCCCACAGGAGCTTAAAAAGTCAGACATTGCCTGCTTTTATATTTAAACTGCCTTTCAGCTACCTACTTCAGTAGAAGACACTTGCAAAGCTTAAAGGTGTAAAGGACAATGGAAGATAAAAGAACACTAAAAGGAAGAGAATATGTAATACTTAGATGCATTCTCATCATGGAGACTTTCCTGGTTTTGAAGGGGTGGTTTCATATCTGCTTGTCTTATGATGATAAGCAACAGTATAAACAAAACAAAGAGGTCCACTCCTGTGAACAGCAGTAATTTCCTTTTCAGTGTATATATACACACCAGACATGAGGAAAGTGGACCACTTGTCATCCTAAACTATCACATCAACCTGGACAGCCTAGAAGACTTTTTGTGCGTTACACACAAAAAATAGAGCTATTGTTTGACAGTCTAAAACCTAAATGATCAGATCTATCATGACTAAATATACCCAGGCTAATAAACCTTCCCCTTTGTCCTGAAAGAGAAAGTCAGCAGCAGACAATTTCACCTTTTCTCTTTCCTCTCCCTCCGTCGGGAAGAAAAACAGTGCTGGGACCAGCTCCCCTGAGAGTGAGGACAGCAGACACAAGGTTCCCCACTTAGACAATTCTTTCCTGCTCTCACCTGCACCCCATGAACATCAGTGGAACCACCACACACCCACCCCAGCACAGCCCTATTTCAGGCCTTCCTGCTCTCTTAAAGACTTACTGTTTTCAAAGTTCATGAGAAAAAAAGCCAGATGAGTCTGGAAGTAAATCCAAGGCTACGAGAGAAAGAAAATCCCCCCTACTCAAAACCCTTTCTTAAGATTCCTCTTAGGTTACAGCTGTGAGCCATTTCCACAGAAATTTCAGAGAAAAGGGTAACTATAAGGTAAGGGCATTCTCCTCACAAAACAGTTGTCCAGCAGTCTCCTCATACTCCTCAGAAGCTACGGTCTGTGCTATCTGCAGTGTTCTGAAAGACATCACATATGTTCTTGAATTAAAACCTGATCACTGGGTTCTCAGACCAGACTCAGGAACAAAATGAAGGCCTGTAGAAACACTGAAGTATTGATTAAAAGATTTGGAAAAAATGTTTCTGAATTTGATACAAAAGTGTTGTGCTACTTCCTCTTTGTAGAAGAAATTTGACCTCTAATACCATGGAAGTATATGGTTAAAAACTGACTTTGAAATATGTCACCTGTAGAACAGTCTCACAGGAAATAGTGCTACCTTTGCTATGGTGCTGTCAAAACTCAGCTGGATAAAATGCTGTAAATCTCCTGCACAAAGTCACTTTCTGTTACCAGTGCACTAAAAACTCTACTTAGTGTCACACTTCATGGCTTGTTTATCTGTATCGTGCCATACGGTGAAGTCACAAATATCAGGTAACTTAAATACCTCATATGAATATGAGACCACATCCTTCTAAGTCAGCATATTCTGTGATTTTGTGATCGCTGTTAACGACACCAACCCAGAAAAAACCCCTTAAGTTATTTTGGTCTTTGGATTGGTTTAAGATGAAAAGTCTTTTAGGTAAAAAGAATAAATGTAGTTTACTATGAAAAAACTTGTAGGAAACTAATGCAAGTTTTAACTGCCAGCTGCTTGCGATATTGTAATGAGGTAACACCATGGAGATATTAGTTGCAGTAGCGCTGAATATTGTAATGATCAAGCTTGAGTTCAGTTATTTACATTGTAACAGATGACCTCCAAGTTCTGGATTCACTTCTACTTTCATTATGTAAAAACAAAAAGTAATGAAATGTTACAGAACATAATCATTAATTTGAAAAATTTTTAGATAAATCACGAAAAGTTAGGATTTTCAGAAGTGAAGCGGAAGATATTAAAAAAAAAATAAATGAAGACTTGAGTTAGTTTTAAATAACTGGAATTCTGACTTCATTAAGTACATGTAAGGAATAATATTTTTGTTAGTTCCCCCAAAATCTATTTTTCAGTTAGTTCTTGACTGCCTTTCAAGGTAATACATTACACCAAAAACTCTGCCTCAAATATAATCCAAGAACATCTGTGTTATATCAATAGTCTGGCTATTCTCAAATTCCTATATAGTACTTATTTTTTATAGTACTATCATTACACATAATTATTCTTCTTCAAGTCACCAACCCACTTTTTGTCTTTAAGGATGAATTCTACAGTTTAACACGTTCTGTTGTGTGCCAGCTTAAAGGAGAATAGTATGCAAAAGGGGAACCATGAAAAGAGTAATTCCAATGTGGCACCTGACACACACTACTAGTAAAAGTTTTGAATATTTCAACTATCTACAGTATTTTGCTATTGCTGGCCAGAGATAATGTAAATCTCAAATGCTACCTTCTTCCTACCCTACAAAGAAAACAAACTTTGAAAATAAACATGTGGCAGTCAGCACCTACTTAGCAGTAAGGTGAACAGAGACTTCTATCAATTATTTCATCAATTCTTCCCATTATTAAAGTTCTTATTCACACAACTCATACAAAAACCAAGTTTACCATAAATCACTTTAAATATTACAGCTGTAACATGAATCACTATAAATAACTCATCCAAGAAATTAATTAGCAACAAAAGATTACAAAATTCACTCAATGATAGCAGAAGAAGTATTTAAAATAAACGCAATAGAAATAATTCATACTAACGTAAAAGACAGTACTGAGCATTATAAGCCAAGAAAAGCAGTTCAGACCATGTCATAAAAAGAAAATGATCATAAATGTTTCATTTTTTGAAAATTACTTTCTTACCTCACTTAGCCTCCAGCAGTTGATAGACCATAGGCTTATCTACAGTCGGTTCTAACTTCAGAAACCACTCACTCACTTGCCAAGGAACAGAAAACTTGGAAAACTAGGGAAACCACATCAGAGCTTGAATTTAAGGTAGTTTTGTATTTGGGCCTGTTGCCTCTTTCTCACATTGAAAACCAAAATATGTCTTCCACTATCAGGAAAAACAGAATTATGTCTAACTAGAATAAATGAGTTCCCTATTCAGATGCTCCATATACTCACTTTATTACTGGTCCCAAAAATACAATGCCTAAAAATGCACTGTAAGTAAAAGTCTGAATCTCTAATTCCTAACACCTTCATAATCCATTCCAAGAAAAATGCATTTTGCTCTCCCTCACTCATGCTCTCAAGCCACTCTACCAAGTTGACATTCCTACATCTAAGCTTATTTTCCAGGTCATCAGTATGAGCTTGTGCAAAGCCTTACAGCCAGTGGGATTTATAGCTGGATGGCATTATGCCCACATGGAAACTTATACTGTCTATCATTTTTGTACCGGTGAGGGAAGCAAAGACTTTGAGTCTTCTAAAAACAAGCTTTTGACAATTAGAATCTTTGTAGAGACACCTTCATGTGTGTCAATCACAGAGGAAGGTTTGGAGCACTGGGCACTCCACCCAGATGGTGCATAAGGCAATGCCAAAGTCTGACCACCAGCCTCTCCCATGTTCAGGAAGCCAAAAATTCTCATACGCTACCAAAGCACAACAGGTCATGCTGGTCACAGAACACACTTTGACATTGCAAGAGAAAGGCTGATTTCCACTCAACTCGACCTCTTTTGCAGTTCTATATTTTGTCCTATATGTAATTGCACTTCTCATAAGCCAAGACATAATGAAGTTAGGGCAGCTATCACAAGTATTAAAACAGCAGGTTCTTGGTAAAATTGATTTTTCAAGCAGCTTAAAAAATTAGAATTCAACAGTTATCTTCCTGACTTCCAAGCACAAGGTTTTTCTTAAGAAATACATGTATTGTATTTTATACTAATTGTCATCATCATCATTAGCAGGAATAATAGTATTAAGCACTTCTGACTTGAACCAGTGCTACCAGCAAAGCAGTGAAAGGAGGTGAAAGGTGCAAAAAGTGGAAGTCAGAGACAAGGATCTCTTTTCCTTTGTTCCAGCTGGGAACCCAGGCTCAGGGACACCTGGCATCAGCAAGGTTCTGATTTCTGTTCAGGTTCATCCTTTCTTTTCTCCCCAAGCAGAGCTCTCGTAGGGGGCTCCTCCTGCTCCTTTCCAGCAGACCCCCGACATTCAGCACCACGGCTGTACCCAGCCTGTCAAGGTAGTCCATACACCAAAGTATTAAATATAGATTTATTAATTATTCATACAGTCCAGTCTGACATTAGATTGAATGTCACGGTTATCCTAAAGGTAGAAAATGTTGAGTTTTACATAACATTCATTAAATGTAGTGAACTAATTAAAGTATGTTAATTAGGTAATAGACAAAAAGAACTTAGTATGTGGTAGAGACTGGTCACTTTTAATACAGCGTGTATTGTACTGCGTTAATACCTTGGCTGTAATTTTATGCTTAATGAGCAAAAGGAAAAGCTGATTATTCAGAAAGCAGAAAAAAAAAAATCACACGTGTTACGTGTTGGAAAAATAGCCTCAGGTGACAGAGGAAATACATACCAAAGGAATTGGCACTCTAACAAAGAAAGTATCATTTCAAAACCCATAAACAACATGCTGTCACTGAGAATTTTACATAATCAGATTCTAGGAAGCAATACTTAATTGCTGATGTTAATAAAATGACAAAAATCTGATTTTATTTGCACAAGTTATCTGTTCTCCCTGTACTGTGTAAACATTTTTCCCAGTTTTTCTTACATTCACATTTGCTTTATGGTAATTCAGAATAAGGCTTTCATCAAACGCTCTAGTTAGGAGAAAAAAAAAAGAGAAGCAAGAATTTATTGATTAAACTCCTACTCACACCAGGCAAATGTTGGTGGGAAATATACATGCATATGTCTGGCACTGAAAAAAAAGCCCATGTAATACTTTACATGCAATTAAAAAATACTCTGGGCTTATGTTAAAACATTTTTTTCTCATTCCATATCTTATCTCCCTGCTTTCCACTTGATTTGAAAAGGCTTGATCAAACCTAGAAAACATCTTGATGTATGTCACTAGAAAGAAAAAAAAAATCCAGTTAGTGTTCTCAGTAAAACAAAGGCCTACACTGTCTTCAGAAGATGACTGGAATATTGACAGTAACAAAGAGGACAGATGTTGGTGATCTCAAACTACTCAGGATAAGAGCAAACTACTTAAGTTCTTTCTTAAGCTCAGCAGGATAGATTTTGGGTATCATTAGGCAGTCATTAAAAAGTGAATCCTAGCATAAAAGACTAAAAGACTGAGAAAAGGAACCTCATACTCACAATGAATTTGGATAGAACTTAGATAAATTCAAAGCAAGTCTTAAGCTTAAACAAAAAACACACCACACACAAGCTTATGAACTGAAACAAAACAATCCAGAAAGATCAGCAGCCACCTGGCCTAGAGGCCACTCTGTTTAGATTTTTCAATATGAATGTTTCATTTAGGGCTAAAATTCTGCCATGAGACACATCAGTCTTCACAGGGCCAAGAAACTTGATGCCTCACCAGAGCCTAACACCAGCCAGAGCCTGAGCTCAAGTGTTGCCCTCACCTCATGTCTGTCCACTCTCCTTTCTCTGCTGAAAAAATACATCCAGTGCCACCTAAAAGACAGAGCTGGCCACTGCTTTGTTTTCTAGAAATATTGTAACGCCATACACCCTTGTCTGTTCCCCTGTTATATGGGGGATAGAAGTCTGCTTATCATCTCTATCTGAAAGAACTGAGGGACTTTCTTCCCGCATCTCTAGAAAATGGCCCCATTGGGAAGGAGGTGAGAACTGCTTTGTAGCTGCAATTCTCTCCAGGGACCACAGAAACAGGGGCTTATCCTTCTAAAAATGCAAAAGGAGTTGAAGTCATGTCCCATGTCCTGCATAATTACACTAATCACTGAACCACTAACACACACAAAGCCATGAGCATAGCCACCATTTGCCCACAGAGAAGGCCAGGGAGCTGTGGGAGCAGATCAACACCCAGCACCCTTTCTGGCACCTAACCCAGACCCTCACACTGAGCACCAACACCTGCAGCAAGTTCAGGAGTCTGCACTGAAAATAAGGCTAAAACCTTCATAAATGGCCAGGAAACTTAGAAGCTTTAGTCCTGCCAGATGTCAGACACCTGGGTAATTTCAGGTGAGCTGGTGCAAAGGCACAGCACTGCATCAGCTGCCAGCCCTGAAGCAGCGCAGCTGCATGTGTCCTGGTGCGCTCAGGCTGATTGGGTGCTCCCCTGGACAGATGTAGCTAGCAGAGGCACAGTGCCATGCTGCTGTGGCGAAACTGCCTCCACTTCTGCATTTATCTACACAAGGTCAAAAATATGTGAACTAGATTCTCAAATTTTGCCGTAGCGCAAGAAGTTTTTCCACATCAAGATGGCAGCCATGCTTCATGCCAGGCCTGAAGAGAACTGCTGGAACCAGCTCAAACTCACAATGGACCACAAGGTTCACAAACATTATTATTCCTAATGCTCACTGCTTAACTCTAAGCTCATTAACAACAACTTCTGAGCACTCGGTTGCAAGGTCTTTCACCTCTACCTAGTTATGACCTCTGTGAGAAAATGTGGTCGCAAGTAAAGTTCATTCAAGAACATACCATGCCACTGCCCAGCACTAACAAATACCTACTTAGAGAGGATAACACAGTAAGTACGCAGGACAGACCATATTAACACAAGTTGCACCCAAATTCACAAGAACCAGAACTGTTTTGTAAAGTTTCTCACTCTAAAAATTAAATGAGGTGTCTAAAGAAACAGCTTTTTTTCTGGTTACGATTTGTCCTCCAGAATAATTCACAGCGTTGGAATCACAGAGCTTTTGTCAGGAGAAAGTTGCAACATTTCCTGTAACACAAGAATGGCAACAATTGCAATTAACTGATCTAGCAAGAGTTCACGTATATCTACTGGCTGAGCATTTCCCTTGGTACATGCACCCTTTCCAGTCCTTTTCTCCATGTTTCACATAGTTATCTGCAAGTGATTTATTATAAGTGAGTCCAATCATGCATATAGTTATTTTAAACAAGGGCATTGATTTAATGAAGCCCTGTAGATTCACAAGCAACAGAACTTGAACCAATTCCACGGGATGTGTTTCCCCAGTGCATTTTCCATGACATATGGAAAAAGACAATGAGTGACTATTTAACTGCTCAGCAGTGCAAAATAACTGCAAAAGATTTTTGTTTTAATTTTCAAAATCACCTTAAACATCAAGAACCCAGGAAATGCAAGAATGTCTCATCAACATCACATAGCATTTTTTTCTGGAATAAGTTAAATAGATGCAAGAACAATGCTGCTCCTGCTTTTGACAGACAATGATGAAACACCACCAATTTTTAGGGTGTGAGGAAATCAGATAGTAAGATAATAAGCATTATAATATGCCTTAAAAATTTAAAATTGTGGCAAATAATCTTTCCAGTAAAGCATGGATCATTCCCATTCTGTTCATGTTGTACCACTACCTGTGCTTTGACAGCTAACTGTTTCTAACTGTACTAACTGCATTTTACAATTCTGAATCATTTAGTCTGTACACCAGGATTTAATTTATTAAAATTCTTCTTTTGAGTTTGACTTGAAAAAAACCTAACCAGGTGTATAGAGGCATATTCCAACATTCCCCAAAAGCTTCATGAAATCCAGACAATACAGTGGTCAACAAATTCGTTCATTAAAAAAAAAGAAGAAATGAAGAACATAAAGCTTAAATGGTTTAAGAAAATATGATAACAAGGTATCACTTAAACTGAGGGTTGAGGTGAATTATTCAGGATCCTTTACGAAGGCATAATTCAAATGAATAGAAGTAAGTTTTCCACTGTAAAATTCAAGTTAAACTTGAATATTCTTTAAAAAATGGGATTATTAATTGAATGAAATTAAAAACCCAACTTTCCAGACACCCAGAAGTACTAGACTGAAACAATACAAGGTAACAGGCTTTTTCCTACTACAATTGCTAGAAACAATAACGAAATTATTTGCATTGTCAGGAGGTAAATATCCTTACTTATCTTAGCCATTTCCCAGATAATGGCTCACAGCTAAATTAGCTTTTAACTGTAAAGGGTAAGAACATTTCTAAAGGAATCAGGTGCAGAGACCTAATCAAATAATAATCAAGTTCTTTGTTCATTCCTTAGTAGCAAGAGACAACCACATGAGGAGAGAAAAGTCTTCTTGATAGGTGCCATGACTTAGAAAAATAACCTAATCTTGTCAGCAAGACAAAAAAATGAAAATCATAAAACATTGCTGCAGGGCTTTACAACTTCACAAAAAAATTCAATTTGGAAGTATTTTTGAATGGACATAACATTTAAAAACAAGGGGATAAAGAAACATATTCAGGTGATCATCAGATGTCAATAAAACTCAATGAGCATCAAAATTACTTCAGCAACATTACAAAAATGTCCATCTTCATATCTGGTCATCTAAATTTTATAACGAGTTGCTGGGAAATATGCCCAAAGCTCTGTTACTAGTGTATCAGAACTATTACTGCTGTGATTCTTCTACCAAAAAATTATTACAACTGTGATATTTATGACACAAAGACTAAATATAAGTAAGCCTCCAAGCAAAAATACATTATTCAGATGATAAATGTCTTTCACTACATTTTTTGTCATTTATTCTAATAACAGTTGCCCTATTTTCAGAAACTTTATATCATTCAACCTTAACAAGTCTTTTCCAGAGGGAGAAAAAGACTTTTAAATCCATTTTCTTATCCTAACTAGTTGGAGAAAATTCTGTCTCCTTAAGTGAACATACTCCCTCAGCATGTGAAGATTCTTTTCCTCTAAAGTCTTGGTATTTCTGCCAGGAAAAAGACCACATTTTCCCTATGTAAGTAATAAGCAAAGCAACATTTCATTCCTATTTTGAAACAATAGTCAATAAGCTGGTGTCAAATTATGAACAGCAAAAAAACCATATCAGTTAAAAAATAAGCTTATGAACGTGTTAAGCATGGAAAAAGTGTATACTGGTAACTTGAAAATGCTGCCCCTTCCCTTCAGTTTAAACTTTGCCTAGAGTCAAAGTAGTAAATTTCTGCCATCTAGAAATACGTTACTGTAACTTAATGCAATTGATAATGCATGGGTGCCATCCCCCTTTTTTGCCAGCAATCTCTGATTATCCCCATTTAGGCCACCCTGAGCATCCCCAGCCCATGATCAAGGTCTTCAAAATATTTACAGTCAACTCTAACTGAAGGCTGTGACCCCTATAAAATCAAGTACATGTAGATCAAGATGGAAGCCTATGAACAGCGTGAAGGCTTCACTATGCTCTTCTGATGCAGATCATAACGTGTTTGAGGAAAGAATGTAAAAATAATTGTATCTGGAGAGAAATCTGGTGCTAGAACAAACCCCTACAGTAGATTGGCCAAATCATGCACTATTATGAAATTCTGTAGAGTGGTCTTGTTTAACTGCTCTAAAAATTATAGTTCTAACACGACATTCCCTCATGTAAGAAAAACCTGCAAAAAAGAAAATACAGAAAAACTATTAAAAAAAACCCAAACAAACACAAAAAAAACCCCACGACACAAAACAACCTTACAGATTGATAAATATATAAAGCACTCAATTATGCTGTAAGATTTCAGTGAGAGGTTCCACCAATTACTGTAGGAACTGGATGAAGTTCCATACATTAAAAAGAAACTAATTAAGCAAATTAACAAGAAAAGAACTTTTTCAATACATTTTGCAACAACATGATTCATCAATGCAACATGAAGCCTCATGAAACCTCTATAATGCACCAGCAATCTCCATCTTCTGTCAAAGGTCCACTAGGAGGTCCAGCTGCAATTCACTGGGGTGGATAAGTTATTCACCTTGGAATTGGGAGATGTGTCCAAGTGCTTTCACAGGTGCTGGAGAGAAACTGCAACAGCATCACCAATGCTTTATGGGAATACTGAGAGATAAAAAAAGAGTCCCTCTACTTTTTTTCCTCCTTGTTTTACAAGTCCCAAAATAAGACATTTTGGAAGCCAGTACAAATCATAGCAGCAATTCGGATATTACGTTTCAGAAATATGACTTGAAAAATCTCTACACTCTGTAAAGGATCTGAATTATGAAATACAGATACTAATTACCTAGAATCTTACATATATCATATTAGTCTATTCATGTTATAGTGAGCCAGAAGATGTTCTCAAGCCATAAATGGACCTTTGAGAGTGCACTCCTCTTTTAGCCTATGCTCATCTTTAACACAGAAAGGTTTTTTTTTGTCTCCTCCAAAAGAAAACCAGAAAGTATCCCATTAGAGGGATCACAAAGAAAATACAGTTTGAGAACAGACTCAGCATTGCTGAAGGGAATGAAAGCTAAAAGGTACCTAGAGGAATAAACAACTTCAAGCATTTGACTAACCAAATGCACAGCAGACTTTGCCACTGGCATCTCGCCTGTGTAGCTCTCTCTCTCCAGGTTCTGCCCTTTTGTACCATGCCCTAAGCAAAGCAGATCAACTTAAAACAAAATTTATACAAACATTATTTAAATGAGCTTTTAGGTCATTTTAGTTGAATAGTCTATTTTAATCTTTGTTTACAGCTAGATTTTTAGATATTTTCGACAAAAATAAGAGATTTATTCTCATTCATTAGTATAACACTGCAGGTATACTGAAGAGGAAAACAAGATGTATGACATTTGGTGGCTGTATAGACACTAACATATTGATCTGTGTCAATTTTGCATTATTTTGTCAGAAAATTACAGCATTTAAATGCTAGTTGGGTTTCTGTTTGTTTGTTTTGTTTCTGTGGGGCTTTTAATCAGATACGTTTCCCAAGAGTCTAATTCAGCGAAAATACTACACCAAACCTAGTTAGCCATCCTTTTTGACATCTCAGTAGGAATTTCAATGTATTTTCGATGTTTGAATTTCTTTGAAACTTTGTGTACATATCCTTTAAATTTCAAAAGTTAGATCCCATCTTCTCTGGTATATCCATGTACTATATGGAAAAAAGGCTTTCTTGCTTTTTCTGCTCCCAGCTGGGTTCTCAACTTTGAAGGAATCCTGAACTGACCCACCCATCTGCTCTGTCACACATCTGCAAGTAACACAGACTTGGTTTAGCTGGCTAAAAAAGCTGACAGCTGAAGCAGCACAAAATCCAGTGATTAGGATCCGGAGTCTCTAAGTTAATTTCAGGTTGCTGCCACTGTAGCTCTCAGCTGACAGGATTCGAAAACCAGTTTTGTACAGAACCATATAGACAGTCACGCTGAGTGATAATCAGCTCATGATGGTGGGGCACAATGGACAAAGAGAGAACCAAAGAAATGGACAAAAACAGAAAACAAAAGGAAAAGGATTAATATGTTTGCATATGAAAACAAGATGCTAATATATGTTTGCGTAGACCGTAAAACTACTACAGAAATACTCCAGAGAGAGAGAAATCCTATTTTCAGCTTTTAACATTAATCTTGGGGAACTTCATTGGTTTCAATCATGTTACAATGCACTGCACCTTCCTAAATAAAATTTGTCAAGTCTTACGGTCTCATTAAACAAAAAATATGTATGGGAAACCTTCTGTATTTGGTCATTTCTTCATTATAGGTCAGATCCAAACCTAGAGATTAAGACCAAAATATTGGTGAAATATTCAAGATTTTTTTAAGCCCAAACTTCCAAACCTGAAAATTAACCTTTAAAATAGAATTCAAGCTTTATTTCTCAGCAAAACACAATCCAAAACTGAAAACGTAATTCCTTCATCCTGACACAGAAGATATTTTTATTAGATTTCCTTATGAATGTTTCAACACAGCATCTAGTTTTACCCTGTCCTGCAAGGAAAACATTTCATGAACATCACCTTACTACAGATATGAGCATTCCATTTTTATTCTAGCATCTCTGAACACTGTTTTAAATAATTTAAATATTTTTAAATCATTTTAGATTTTTTAATATTTGCAGTAGTGTAAATTAGAAACCTGGTTTTGTGTCAGTTCTGATCCATCTGAAGATATATTTTTGCATGCAGTGTTAATGTCAAAATGATACATAAAAACAATTGCTGATTTTCCAACATATTAAGAGTTTATGCATCTGAAAAATAAATCTAAGAGTATGCATGAATATATTGCTTGATATTACAGACCAGGATGCTCTTATGTGAAACTGCAGAGTGACAGACCAAAATTGTAGCTGTTTCAGTATCCAAATACTGAAGCACCAAAAACAGTGGGGATCTTCGAAACTAACAAATTTCCTAACTCCCAGAAACTCTACAAGATTGGTTTCACAACACAAGAGCCATGTGCTGTCACCGTGCCTGCAATGCGCTCTCCTCTCCTCGCTTGCCAAGCAAAGCTCCCAACGAAGACACGAGGGAAGGGCACAGAGCAGCAGAGACAAGCCAGACACCATCTAGGGCCCATCAGCTGAATTACACACCCTGGTCCCAGCAAAATCCAGGGGCATAGTCTGACATTAACACAATTAAAGAGAAAGCTCTTGGCATGCATCATCAGCTCCTTCAGTGACTCTTCCTGGCTCACTGGCAGCCTTGTGCCTTCCTCTGAAGCTCATAACTGAATCTGTAAAAGAATATACAACTATTTGCCCACTATAAAAAGCAAGTATTTTATTTATTATACAAAGCAAGTCCTGTCACAGCTGAAATCTATAAATTGCTGGGCAGCACACTCACAATGATCATAGAAAGCAACTTGGATTTTTCTTTCTTCTTGAAAGCAACCTGGATTTTTCAAAAATCAGATCTGTGATAACAACTAGAGCTATGGCTTTAACAAAACTCCCAAAATTCAGCAAAGGGAGGTGGTTTGGGGAAGGACAACGGTTCACAAGCCCATGAAGACATCCACATATAGATGTCTCATTTCCTTGTATGAAAATGAGAAGGCACATGTAGAGCAGACCAGTGTTCTTCCTTTGCTACTGAATTGAGCAAGAACATAGTCTGACTGACCTCTCCCAGGTCACTGCTGCTCACTGCTAAAACACTTGACAGGTTTGGCATTCTCCTATGTTTGGAACCTCTCAACCAGGAACATCTTTCTCCTGAAATATCCAATCCAACAAAAAAATGTAAGTGACCAGAAATAAAATTAACTCTTCAGCACAAGAAAGTAAAGACTGATTTTGGATCACCTGCTATTTTTAAATTATCTCATTTACAGGTAAATGAGTCAAGGGTAAGACCAAAGAGAATTATTTCCTTTTAGACAGAACCACCTGAGAGATAACCCATCCCTGCAAAGCTAACAAAGACAAACGCTATTTCATGGACCCCAGGAAGGAAGACAAAAGCAGAACCACAGAAATCTTTGAAATCCAGTATCTTGCCTCAGGTTACCCCACTATTTGGTTCTTACTGTACAAGGGAAAAAAGGGAACTAGTAAATGATCTTTCTTCTGGTATTCAGTCCCTCATTCTGGTGATCAGCAGTTTAAAGTTTTCCTAAGCTGGTGATTGCATCTGTTGAATTAGGATCATTGTACTCAATTACCTAATTCCTTTTTAACCTATTTACGTGCATGGCCTCCAAAATATCCTTCACCATTGTAATGTCTGCACTTGAATTCTATACTTTGTCAAAAAAGTTTCTCTCATTTTTAACTTAGTAATTGATAAATGTTACTGAAATTTACTATTTTTGCTATAATGAAGTAGTTTGGATTTATTCTGTATTCACTTTTTATTCTTTATTTTTCACAGTATCACATCCTCTGTCTCCTGAATTGCCTCATTTTCAAAACAACCCCTAACAACCTACAGAGCTTCAATTTGAACAGAATTTATTTCCCCATTAGTCAAGAAATCCTGATTAATGTAACACCAAAATACGATCCAGACTTTACAGTCCTTAAATTGAAAGCCCAGGGAAAGCCCAGTCTCAGGTTGCCAGCCCTCAGGGCTACCACAAATGACATTATCTGAGATCATGCCAGATGGTGACTGTCACTACCCCATGAAAGCTGTGGACAGGTCAGATAGCATCTAGTATTCTCCTTTTTTTTTTTTCTTGAAGAAATAAAAAAAAAATGTTCAGAAGGCTCTCTGATGCATCTTTTTATATTGAGTCCCCATCAGCAGCCACTTAACTCTCAGACACGCACTTGTGTGCAGCACAAGAAAGAAGAGCAGGAAGAAATGCCTGAGTAGAGCACAGCACTGGAAAGAGGCATATGCTGGACAATGAGCATCCTAGACAGAGGACAGAAAACCACTTGAGCAAGTTTGTTCCAGACAAAGGATATTGACAGCCAGCAGTAGCACCTAAAAATCAAGATATTGCCTCAAAAAACGATACAGAAAGAAGCACACATAGGATGATTTTTGCCTTCTGGATTATCAAGACTGATGTTTTCACACTTTCCATAACAGCCAAAATCTTACCTATTTTTTTTCAAGCTTTCAAATAAATAACTAGAATATTGGTGTTTTATTGGTGTTGAGGCTACAAGATTGCAAGATTATAGCAGAAACAAAGAAGTTAACAACAATGATTTGGTACTAAATTTTCTTTATAATTTCTTGCTCTTAGCATTATCTTCACACTTGGATCACTTATGTAAGTTAGCACTCCCAAACAGTAGAAACTTTTTAGCACTGTACTCCTATCCCTACCAATCAGAATATCTAAAATGAAAAAATGAAACACTTGAAAATTGAGATTTTGTAAAGGAATCATGCTGCTGGCTGTGGATTGAGACATCTTCCCATTCCAAGTAAAGGAAAAAGACATCCTTTTTTCTTTTCTTTTTTTTTTTTTTTTTTAATTCTACAAGCATTTCTAATACTTGTTGGAGCTGCTTTAAGGCTTAAAATATTGTAATAAATCTCAATGTGATTTCAGTGCCTTGAAAAAGTTTGGTCAATAGAAAATTTCGAGCACTTGCCAACTCAGAACAAAGCCTAGGTTTAGACAATTCCACAATTCTATGTGAGGTACTGGAGCAGGTTGCCCAGAGCAGCTGTGGATGCCCCAATTCACAGCAGTGTTCAAGGCCAGGTTGGATGGGGTTTTGAGCAACCTGGTCTAGTGGAAGGTGTCCCTGCCCATGGCAGGGGGTTGAAATGAGGTGATCTTTAAGGTCCCTTCCAATCCAAACCATTCCATGGTTTTGTGAAATGGAGTACGACAGCTACTAAATCACAGTACTAGGAAAATTTACTTAGTCTTGTATTTCTTGAAAGCTGAAACCATTCAATCAAATTACTTATTCGTCACCAGGAAGAAGTTTAAAAAAGGATTCCCATTAGAATTAAACGCATTTTCATATTTGCATATACAGACACAGAAAACACACCCTTTCTAAATATACAAGAAAAGCCTGCTGGAGAAATTTCAAATGTTAGCAGGAAAATACTGCAGTTGTATTGTTCTGGGCAATACTGGCTAACATTTAGAAACCTCTCATCTACCTGGGGTTATGAGTGGGCAAATAGAAAAAAATGTTCACGTATTTGCTGGCCAAAGTAAATCAATTCAGATACAGCAGACACAAAGCTCTGAACTTTTGAGTAAGACAAAGTGAAATGAACACAATCAAACTACACAAACTATAGATCACTGAAAAACATTTCATCCTCTCTAAAGCTGAATGTGGCTTTTTCTTTAAAAGATCCTTTAAAAGTCTTTTTCTGCCTACATTGTTTTAGACAAAATCACGTGAGTTACATGAGTTTTCAGGGCTTACTCCACAGCAGGGTTTTTCTCAATCCATTCCCCCACAAGATGAGGACTGAGGGTGGGGGGTTATTCCAAAAGCAAGAGGCACATTTGATGTTGATGGGGAAATCCAGACAGATCACTACAGAAAAAAATCCTTTTTCTGAAATTGGTGAGGAAAGCATGAAGGCTTCTGCACTGCTCAATGCTATTTTTGAGAGCATATTCAACTAATCTGAAATCATTCAAATGCTTCTCCCAAAAAAAGGCATGAAATACACCTATTATTAGAATTTTCACGAGAAGATTCTCAGATGAGTATGAAGCACAGCTTTATGAGTGCTTTAACAGCTCATTTAATTTCAAAAGCTATTATGAGGCTGCAATAAAAACAAGTGGACATAGTTAAGTATTTCACTATAGCACAGTCATAACAAAGAAAAACATAATAAAGTGGAAGCTTTCTAAAAGACAATTACACAGTCAGACAAGTCTTACGTTTGAGCATTTCTATCTTCTCTTTAGATAAAAGGAAAGAATAACACTAATTGAAGAAGATCGATAATATGGGTTATAATCCAAGTTATGAAATTTACTGAAAAAAAGTAAAGTACGTTAAAATCTCAGCACAGAGCAGACTTGCAGACTGCATGAAGATTTGCCTTGGTGATGACACCTTGGAAACATATACAAGTCTCAAATGAAGTAGCAATAGTCTCAAAGAACTGGAAACCAAGTGGTTTCTGAGGAACAGCATTAAGATGCCTGGCAGCAATTGCTGCACAGACTTGGGGATGAGGGGGCAGAAGGGAACTGATTCTATTCTATAAATTCTTTTAAAATACCAATACATATAATATCCCTTCTGCTGACATGATAATGTACTGTTCTGGGACACTCTGGTTCTATTTTGGTAACTACTTAAATAGGTCACAAAAATGATTAAAAGAAATGCTTAAAGCATTTTTAGGAAAACAGATACAGGTTATCCACATTTTCATGAATTCAAAGGTAGACGAATGCCCACTATTTCACAGGCAACGGGAAATTCTAATTTTTGTTACATTCTTCATACTATAGAGCATAGCAGGAGAATGTATCTTCTTCCTTACGAATTTTTAGGTCATAAACTTGCAATTTTTTCAATTTTGCATCAATATACTTGAGATGTTGGTTCATGCAACCTCATTTCATCATTCTTAGTAGATGATAACGAACTTTATCCATTACCCACTTGGACAGAACAAGTGAGAAATTTTTTATTAATAACGACTATAGTGCTTCAACCACTCCTACGTGGCTATTTAGCAGCCCTCGGGAACAGTGCACCTATAAGCTCAACCCTGAGTCCCAAGGTGAAGAACAAATCCCCAACGCAGTAGGAGGCTAATACATACCATTCCAATTCTCATCATTTCCATCACTTAGCTGCAGTTCAAATAAAAAATATCAACTTCCTACGTTTAGCAGAACATATAATTTACTGATTTACCTAAAAGCCCAAGGTTCAATTTTGTTTTACAGTTGTTGTAGCAGGCTTTGTCTTAAGAGATTGGCAGACCACATAAATAAACAAGAATGAGAATGATGTCTGCAATTCTACTGAGTCAGGCCTTGAAAAAAGATGCTTTTTTCTAGATCTGCCATTAGACTCCATTGATTATCACATGGGACTTTTGGCAATTTACTTGAACAGATTTGAGACATCATTACGCTGCTTAATCTCAAATAAAAAGCTTTCATACCTTCCTGTATGTTTTCAGTATACATCTCCAAATTTAAAAAAAAAACCCAATCCATATCTTACTTTGGGAGGAAATTTAACAAAGTGACTGACTGGGTTGATGTTTGGCTCCAAAGATACAGATAAACAGATGGATAGATGGATGGATGTTGAAACCAAAATCCTCTTTCTAGAGATACACTCTAGCACAACTTTATCAATTGCATCATTGGTCCAACCAGACCTAGGAGATCTTATACTGGAATTACTTTTTTTCTCTGCTTCACTTTACAACAGAAATATAGATTTACAGAATTACATAGATTCACCTTCATATTCAGAAGCTTGATGTTTCAGTCCACTAAAAAAACACAAAACTGAAAATTTTACTGACCCTTATAAATACTAAGTACATCAATATGATGCATCCCTTTTTCATTTCTAATTTGCATTCTACAACCATAAATCCAATTATTCAAACTTACCAGAGGCATTTTCCTAAACCCCAAAATTAAAATGCTTAAGAGGAAAGAACAATCCTGAAGTTTTTATTCCCCTCTGTATGCTATTCTTTGATTTTATAAAGTAAAAAATATCAAGATGACCAGTCAGTACCATTGAAAAAAAATCTAAAGCACTTAAAATTTACACACAGTCCCCCCCACTGTGCCTTTATTTCCTATTCATATTTTTAACTCTATGAACATCCTTGATACCACACAATCACCACAAAGTTTTCAGTGGTATTCAGAATTTTAAAGTTTTCAGATTTGACATGAAATCACATTCTTGCTTATGCATGCTTACTTCTAAAGTAAAAGCCCTGTGCACATTCGTATGTTGAAAGGGAAGTTTACATGTACATACCATCTTCTCTCCGGAAAAGAGCTGGCATTTTGCTCTTGACTTTAATGACATTGTTTGCCAGACTAATTACAGTTTAAGTATGTATTTTCTATTCTTGCCAGGATCTAATAGCAGGGTTGGATCTTTTTTCCATCCTTACATAGTTTCAGTGACTATGAATGAGACTAGAGAGCATCTAGTGCAATTGCTAGGGACTGGTATCGGGAACTATTCTTCAGAATAGTGGCTTCAGATCAAGGGTATTTTTAACTTATAGCATTTTGACTACTCTTAATAAAAGTTTCCAGAAAAGGTGCAAAATTATCTTAATCTCTCTCCAAAAACTACACAAATGTGCAATATTTTCTTGCAGTTTTTTGAGTGTGACAGCTACAAAGTAATTGCTCCCAGGGAAATTTGTCCTGGAACTTCTTGGAGCCCCACTGATGGAGACAGAGTCCTATGTTCTTTAAAAAGTCAAGAGGATTCCACAAAGACTTAAAAATCTACATTTTAGATTGCCATTTTGCGCATACAAATTAGTAAATAATGTTGCATTTTATATTTTTGTATGGTTTTAAAACCTGCTTGCAACAAAATAGATGAACAGTGAGCATCTATCATTGCAAGATACTCTGAATAAGTTCATAGTAAATATATGTGTTTATAGTAAATTCACTATTTAGGTGGACTTAACTGAGGGTATCAACATTTATAATCCAGATAAACTACTTCCTTCTCCTCAGTTTGCACTTAATCTATCATCCATCTATAACATACTTGTGCCAAAAAGACAAAAAGTGAGCTCTTTTCACAGAATGATAGGACTGGAAGAGATCTCGTGAGGTCTTCCAGTCCATTACTCAGCTCTAAATCAGCAGTAATTGTCTTACCTATTCCTACAGATGGATAATAGATTCCACAAACATACCAGACAATTTGTTCCATTTCTACATTACTCTTAGCATTAGACAGCTTTCCTTAACATGTTTTTAATATTGTCCCATAACCTTTCGCTTGTTTCCTACTCAGTACAGATATAAGAAAGAAACGGATTCTTTTTGCAGCAGTTTTACATACCAAATGTGTGTTTCCAGGCTAAGGAATCCCAGTTTCTTCAAATGTTCTTTCATATTTTTAGGCCCATGCTCATTTTTGTTGTTCTTGAATTGTTCCACAATTGCTAATCTTTTCTCAAAACACACATATAGTACTGCACTAATCAACTAATACCTTACAAATGCCAAATACTAGCTCATGTAACTTGCAGACTTAATTTCTTCTAAATATGTTACTGCGCCAGTTTTTTTGCAGCAAGTTCCTGGTCCGTTTGATTAAAATTGAGATCTTGCAAATCTTGACCTTATCCTTCACATCTCCACTGAATTTCAATATTTATTTATAAACTTTGCAATGTCTCGTAAATACCTAATTAAACAAAGTGGAAAGGATCTAAGTAGGAAAACAGGGAAATCAGCAAAGACACAGAAGACTCAGGATTCCTGATAATATTTTGTGCCTGCTGTACAAGGAAGCAAAAGCCCTGCTTTTTCTGCTTCTGTCCCTACACTTCTTTGCCCATAAAATTCAGTCAGCTCCCTTTTGCCTTTCATACCAGTCAGCCATAATGCCCTCGATTCTCCAAGTTTGCACAAAATTCCACACCTCACTTACCCTCATTTCACCCTGCAACTTCTTTTTTCCCCCAAGACATTTCTTCTATTTTTAGCATTAGCCTTTATCATCTATTCCAACTTTCACCTTGCCTATCCTAATAAACAACCTTGTAGAACAAGGGTGGATTTTAATTATCTTTAAATATGCTACGCTTATTTTTCATTTCATGAGAAGAACTTTTAAACTGCACCAACATTGAAAATTGTGTGAACATGTTCAGTGCTCCATCAATTTGTATAACATCAAAATGGCATTACTATTGCAAAAGGAGTCACATGGATGTGATTCCTCACTAGTCTGGGTTTTTTACAAGGCAGACCTGAACACATGAAAGGAACATACAATGCCTATGGTTTTCTCTTCTCATACCAGACACTCAACTAATTGTCTAAGATGCTTCAATGTGGATTAAGTATTCCCTCACCTGCTTAAACCCTCTCATCCATTGAAACCGTAAACATTACTTATCTAAGAAGCATTAAAAGATGTCAGAGGAACCATTTTGGTTTAGAATTCATTCCAAATATTTTCCAAAGGAAAAAATAGAGAGAAGATACAATTATTAGCAGAGGAAATTGAAAGCATATATTTAATAAGTAGGATTTGTGGGAAGAAATCAAATAAGACATAGATGCATTGAAGTGGGATGATTTCCACAAAGTATTCATACTTTTTTTTATTTCTGTGCAAATATCTCAGGCTGCCAATTATTCTTAAACAGAAACACCAGAGCACACCATATGATCCAGATGCATCTCTTTTTAACTGTGACACTGGCAAATATAAGGGAGAGGTTGAGAGGCTTAAATAAATATGTCATTGTGATTGTTACTTCATTTCTTTCTACTATTTGCTGGGGAAAGTTTTCTTTTTTCTTTTCATTTAGAACATGGAATCAGGCAGTAAAAAAGAAAATACCAAGAGCAGAAATTCAATCCTAAATTTATACTTACAATTAAGTTTTAGGGTTTTATTTTCAATGGTGCCATTATCTCAGCACTCTTGTCTTGAAAATGTAATACTCTCTCTGTATTTTTCCAAAACTATCACAACATTCCAGTAGTCTCTATAAACCTGCCTTAAGTGTTGCTATAATGCTATATTCTGGAGAAGGGAACCGGGAACGAGTACTGTTATACAAACCACGGGGTCAGGCTCTGACACCCTTTCTCACAATGAGCAATACATTTCATCTGCAAGTCTCATCCGAGGTCCCACTCAGCGGTAACAAAAGCAAGAGAATTTGGCCTGTTAGTGTGAGCAGCTTCCCACACTCACCTGCTACATTAAAAATAGTTACTTCCCAAGATCTTGCTATACCATTCTCCCACATATGGAGTCCTAAGCAGCAGTAACTGTGTGCCATTTGCAGCAGCAACAAGAGTGCTCTTGATACAAACACTGTCTTACCTAGAGCATACATATCATAACTATAGTGCATGCATATGAAGTATCCACATATAGCTCAGCAATGTCACGCTTTAAGGCCTTGTATCTACCAGATTTGAATAAAAAATTAAAAAATAAATACAACAAAATTTTAAGAGTGAATGAGGAGGGTGAGAGAACATGAACTTAGAAAGGAAAAGCCAATTTCACTTTCCATACATGGGTTTTACTGCTACCTTCAGAAAACACAGGAAAACAACATGCCAAAGATAAACATAGTTAGCAAAAACATCTGCACTTTGTCTATATATCCTCCTTATATCCAAAATATTAAACCTCTACCAAATAACAACCCTGTTGTAAAAGCCAATTTTGACTTGCAGATGAGAGATCCAGAATGTACAGGAACAAACATGAACAACTTGTGCTATGAATGAATTGCCAATAAAGTCAAAATAAAGCAACAATTTTCAAGATAATTTACATGCAATCAGGTATACATGTACACAGACAAACTGGCAATACTTAGTTCTTTGCTAGGAAATCAACAGAAGATCTTTGTGAAGGTCTGCAGATTGTTTCCCCTGTTCTGTAAACAAATGATGACTCCTCAGAAATCTTTCAATTACTCACAACTATTTTAAAGCACTCTGAATAATCACTGAAAAAAATATACTTGATGACTGATAAATAAATCACTAGATGCTTCTGAAAGCATACAAGACTGCATTTTGTTACCATATTAGTATATGTACTGAACAATACAAATTAAGACCATATTTGCATTTCCAATAGCAGGTTCAACAATTTGTTTCCAGATGAACAATTTCCTTTTTCATTTCTTTATACAATATTGCACTTATAGTAAATTAGCAATAGATTTCTAATAATTCAAACCAAAACTTGTCCACAGTGCAAAAAAATAAATTAGCATAACTGCTAACAAGGCTGTTCTCTCTGTATAAGACTTGTTTTCAAAAAAAGTGACAGGAAACTGCCAGGGAGATTGTTTAATTCCTCAGAACCACAGGCAACAATGTATTTTCTTAGTTTTCAAATTGCTAGAAATTGGGGTTTTCAATTCAAAGCTTGCATAATAAATCAATAATACATGACTAACACTAGATTAAAAGTAGATTCCACTTTGTACAGACTGTGGGATTTTGGTGGGAAATTTTATTGAGGCTTCACAATCTCTGAACACCATTAGAAGATAAAATTAATTAAGGACTACATTCCCATTTTCTTACTAGAAATAAAAGTTAAAACATATAGTAGGTTACAGTTTCAAAAAAAAAAAAAAAAAAAATTAACCCTGTTGCATATACCAAAGCCCCCAGACTAACCCCTGAAGGAAACAAGCTCTGCTTAGAAGCCTTTTTCTTCATACCCAGAACCCACTGAACTGGGACAACATTTGGGAAGAGACTGTATTCATTTTACAGCTTGCACTCCTGTTCTGTTTGTTTCCAGCCAACATGAGGATTGATCCCCAAAACAGAAGTCCTCTAAAGGTATGTCACAACATTACCTCCCAGACTAACAGACCTTAGCATCGATGAGTTAGCCCTGACTCCAGGTACAAGAATCCCAGAATGCAAAAGGCATTTCTGCCATACCACATGCAGTGCCCTAGACATGAGCCAGGCTGAGACTGCCACAGCACATAAACACACACTTTATTGCCTGAGCACAGAGAAAACATCACCAGAACCCAGAAATCCTGAAGGAGCTGTGCCTTTGCCATCATTGTGGCAGGAAAGCTCACGTTGTTGAGCCGCACAGGCCCTCTCAGAAACAAGAGAGGACTGGGGTAGATGACATGCCACAATATATATATTACATGGAGTAGAGAAGTCTCCCTTCCTCATTTGAAGTAAACACAACTGAGCTAGTTAGCTGTAGTAAATGGAGGTGGGAACCAGGACACAAACTTAGCAAGCAACAGCACTGATCTGCAACTCTACAGACAGGGACCTGCAGCTCTGCACAGAGGTACTGCACCAGGGCAGGGCTCCTGAGGGAACAAGGGACAATTGTCCCCTCATCAGCACACAAGAAATACTATCTTCTTTGGTTCTCTCAACCACAGCAACAGCCTTTTTTTGTCTGGGCACAGCCCTGGAGAAACAAAATTTAAAGCCAGACAGCCCAAGGCAATACTGCATGCTGTGCCTTCTGAAAGCTCACTCCTCTGGCTCCCTGTGCAGTGGCCATCACACAGAGACAACACAGGTTGACAAAGTGAGACCAGTACACAGGGCAGCAAGGTATGAACAAGGACCAGACTGCTGCTGACTGCAAACTACTGCACTGGTGTGAAACACTGAGGACTGAGCCTTTCGTGGAATCACTGTCATGAACTACAGATAGAAACTGGGTTTACACTTATTTGTCTCTCTACAGAAAGGAACTCAGCAGCCAGTCTGTCAGTGAAAGCAACAGGACCTTCTACTCCACTGTCAGAAACCAAGAGAGCAGCAAGTAATGGGAAGTAGGATTCATAAAAGGGATCCAGAAAGCAACGGGAAAAACTGTCCCTGCCACAAGGAGAAAGAAGATGCCAGAGATAACTTCACACTGTGTAGCAACCTGCCACCTGATTGCAAAATGGACCACGTCAACAGATGATGGGAACAGACCCTACGAAAAACGGGCTTGCCACGAGCGCATCTCATCAACCTGCAGCAGCTGAGACTTGCCTCTTTCAAGCTTTGTCAATGTTGTGCAGCTCGCTGTGCTAACACACAGCCATTTCAGGAGCAGCAAAGCCTCTACAGACCTATGTAGTGTGTTGACAGGGATGTGTACGCATAGTCAGACACTTGCGTATGTACGAGAGACTTTTCCCTGCCCCAGACAGATTTCCTGTGCAAGGCAGGAACCACCATTCACAAACAGAATCTCAGTATGAGATCGAGATCGACACCCACACTTAAACCTTCTGTGTGTCTGCAACCCTGTGTTTGGGAGAGGTCTGGCAGGAAAAAGGGTCCGTACTGATCAAACGATGTTAAAAGTCCCCCATCAACTGATCTCTTTCCTACTTGCACAGAAAAGGCCGCCCAGCCGCAGCTGTGCAGCCACACGGTGCTCCGAGGAGCGGGTGCACCGCGTCCCCCTCAGACAACAACAACCCCCCAGATCACCAGCTCCACGGCCGAGCTCAAGAGACTGCGACACGGCAGCACGAAGCACAGCCCGGGATCCGGCGGCGGGCAGACCCTGCGTGTCAGCGCCAGCCCTCAGCAGATTTCTCTGCGGTCTGCAAGCGAGAAGGGGCAGGGACCTCCAGCTGCTGACCCACCCCGGCCTCGGAGCGGGAATCCCCACGGGGCTGCCCACAGGTGCTCGCTCCCCTGCGCTGCCCCACCGCCGGGGAGCAGGGGGGCAAGAGAACCTGAGAAAGGAGATGTCGGAGGCAGGGGGACACGAAGAGAGGGGGTACCGAGGGGAAGGGGATGCCTGAGGCGGGGGGGGGCGGAGGGCAGGG
>VZTE01001195.1:2190399-2228099 GCA_013397775.1 Eulacestoma nigropectus
GCTCCCGGCTGCGCGCTCCCGCCGCGGGTCGGGCGGCGCGGAGGCAGGAAGCGCGCGCCAGTCACATGGGCGCGCGCGCGCCGGCCCCGCGCGGGGGGGCAGCAGCCGGAGCCACCTGCGGGATGCGGGATGCGGGATGCGGGATGCGGGATGCGGCCTCTCCCGCCGGGGCCGCAGGGCCGGGCCCGCCTCGCTCCTGCACAACGGCACCCCGCGGGCGCTGGAACGGGAGCGGGGAGCGGAGGGACCGGGACCCGCTCACCGCCGGGTGAGACTATCGAAAACATCAGACACGGCTCGGAAGTTTAGCACTTCACGCCAAGCTTCAGCCGCAGGCACCCCAGCACTGCTGCTTCAGTGCAGTCTTGGGCTAGGATTTGATTCAGCCAGCACCAGAAGAGTACCGGAAAACAGTGACTCGGTCCTGCCCGACTTAGACCCTTAGTTACAGACAGCACCTTCAAAAGAAAGTTCTGTCCCTCTCCCCACTACCATACATCCTCTTCTACCTGCAAATCACAAACCTATTAGAATACCATCTTTTTCGGTATAGGGTTAATAAGAGTCTTACACCCTTTTTCACCCAATTTTATCATTCAAGCCTTCTACATGGTTGGCTTCTCCTGGTCTATCTGGCTACGCATCTCAGTGGTTGCATTCAGCTATACCAAAACCCCAACAAGCGATGTAAATGGTTGTCAAAGCCTAAATTTGCTGTACAAATGAGAATATGAAGTTGAGACCCCACAGTACTGCTAAGAACAAGAGTGACATTGCCTACCAAAACAACTGTTAGAGAAGTTTATATTTTCATCACTTCCCAGTGTATCTTCCAAAAAAACATGCCCATCCAAACCTGTGTGCATAAAAATCAAAATGGACAGACTTGATTATGAAAAATAAACTAGCAAGTAAACTTCTACATCCCTGTTAACATTAATTTCCTTGCCAAAGCAGCAGGCCATGCCCTACATTTTGAATATCCTTTGCAGTCTAAAAGTAGATCAATAAACAGCTTCACTAAATCTGATTTAATTTCCTCTGCCATGGGACATGTTCTTCAAGTCTCCCAGAGATCTTCCAGGTTGAATTATTTGTACATCAGCCAAGCGAGACACAGAGCTGGGGGAGCAGTATAAAGGAAAGGGGAGTCAAAGCTGGTTCTTACAAAGAAGGGGGCTATTTTTCTGAGTTGCAACTGAGAATTTGGTCTTTAAAGTGACACATACATGTACCACTGTACAGAAAGACAACAGATATGGTCCAGATTCTGGGACAAAGGCCAGATGTGTATTTTCACAACATGATTACAGATCTACAGTAATTAACATAGGAGGCCATTCAGGTCACTAGAGGTAAGACTGTGTCAGCATTTGCGCAGTAAAACCCTATTTGTAGGAGCTTATAATAAGCTATGAAATTCATGGTGAAGCTGGGAGTGAGTTTAAAAGTGATTTTCCTCCTTTAAAGGAAAGGGATTTAAAGGGAATATACTACCTGTGAAATCAGGAAGACCAAAAACTTTCCGTCTACAGGCAGTTATTTCAATGGATATTAGTATAAGCACCTTGGTCTTCTCTGCCTAAATATCTCAGGTTTATCCAAGAGCAATATTTCAGTAGGTACTGCTATTCTTCAAGCTCAATGGCGTTTACACATCTTTCACTCCCCAAAATATTCCCTCAAAACACGCTCATCCACATAGACACATCTAATAAAAGTAAAGCCCAAAACCAACTCATATACTGTGTACACGACACTATTCCCCAACATTTCACAGTGAAAAACAGAATCAAGACCACGAGTCAGGAGTTACAAGTGAGTCACGGAATGGACCATCAAATGGACATTTGATGACCATTAGGATCAGCGATGTAATTGTTTTTGCAAAGGTGTTTCATCAGAGTGCTTTATAGTCAGGAGTTCGCCGTTATGGAATAAGAGATGAAATAAGGAAAAAGTCTATTAAATAGCAAACCTCTCCAAATCATTCTGTATTGGCCTGCTCCACACACATAAAAACACCACAGACTTCCATAGCTACAAAGCCACAAATTGATAGCCAGAGTCAAAGTGCAAGTCATTCTTTCGACAGCTGTGACAGACATGCTTCAATACGAAGGTCCAAAATGTTCAATTCAAAAGCTCCAAAGCCAAGGGCTTTGCACATACAAGAGTGGAACAACATAAACAACCTAGCTGAAAATTCGATTTTTAATCAAACATAACTAAGCTATTTTTGTAACATTCTAGCAGTATATCACACCAAAAAGAGAATTAAGAGAAAGTAATATTTATTCTCTTGTTGATTTATAATTGAATTTGAATTTTGTTTTCTCTTACTTCAAGTTGGCTTCTTTCACTATTGCATCTGATTGTAAGCCATACTTCCATGTCCAGCAATTTTGTTAGTATTCCTCTATTATAGTAGTAATTTCATTTCTCATCCCAAGACAATAAGCTTTAAAATTGTGAGATAGGGCAGGCTTTAATATCCAGTTTCAACTTTTAGTACACAACTAGGTGTTATTTTCAAACTTTTGTACATGTAGGATAAGTGAAAAAGAGAGAGTTCTCAAATCATCAACATTTGAAGAAACTTCATCACAAAAGCAGGTATGTAATCACGACATACAGATACACTTAAGTTGTAAGATTAAGAATACCTAGGATATGCTATAAAAATAAGTAATTTTATGGCATATTTATGTCAGACTAATTTTTTTCTTTATATGTATTTCTAGTGCATTGGATAAGTGAAATAATGAGCATTTCTACATTTACTTTTACGGTGATAAAGCTCCTAAAGCAAACATCAATGGAAAAAAGGGGAAATACTCTTCTTGTTCAATAACATTCTGAATTTATGTCAGAAACTGACCTGATCCCTGCCTGGTATCATCTTTCATAAGAAATTAAAGACAGCAAAAGTTGACTTTTATTCTTCTCCTTTGAGAGAAGAATGTTCTCCTTCCTCAAACTGTCTTTTACCCCTTTGGCCTGCAGCACGCCAATAACTCAGATGTTCTCTTGAGTCACGGTCAGTGTATTAAACCCTACTGAACAGAGATTTTGTTCTTCAAAAGCTGTTCACAAGGTGTATGTTTTATATATGAGCTGAATTACATTCAAAAGGCTCAGACCATTCTTGAAGTACTTTGTAGGCATACAGCATAGATTTTGGAGGCATATACCCATTTATCTGGGCTTGACATAAAAATGGTCAGGGGTGTAAATAATTCCCACTGTCTTGAACATCAGTGACATAGCTCTGTTTGTACAAAAATTGATGTGTGATAAGAAGCAGCACCAATAATGAAGACCTAGAAATCACAGAGTTCAAGCTCATGAGAGGTCTTGCAATATTTCTCTTAGTAAGTCTTTGTAATAAAAGTTCTGTTTTTTTACTTAAAGAGCACTTCCTAATTATCAGGAGTGACAGGTACTTCCTCCACCTAAGTCCCAAGAAGATATTCTGATATAATAAGTGATGCTATATATATGGGTGTATTTTTATATATGCATAAAAGCTGTCACAGAGTCCTAGTATCAGTTACTGGCCCAGTACCACTCACATTTTTACTGTCATACCTTTCTGTCAGTTTTCATTTTGTGATCAATATATAGCTATAATTTAAAATAAATGCTTTATTTAAACCATTTCTCTGAATACAATTCCTGTTCTAGGAAGACATCCTGGGAGTATTGGCTCATCTCCCAGTTTAGCCATAAAATATGTCACTCTACCAGGATGGAGGGGGGTGGGAATTGCTACTAAGCAAGAGTGAACTCCACAGGGCTGTTAGTTACAAAACTGAACATGAGACTACTTACTTTAAAATGTCCCCTTAGCAGAAATATGCTTGAAGCCTAATTCATTCATTTACATCTATGTCCAATACTCTCACCATGTTCTTAATTCCAAAAAGAACCTGCACTCTGTCAGACCTAACATGGTTGCCAGTAGATTTTAGCAACATAGTGAACAATTTCACACAATATTCAAAATCAGAAAGGACTGGGGTTAGATCAGTTTGCCCTCTCTTGATTCCTGCCTAAGCTCAAGCCTCAAATACACTGGTAAATAAAATGCATGCACAATACACATTAATTTGAATGCTCATACTGTGCATATTTATCATAAATGTATTTCTTTAATGAAGAGAAACCTTTTTAAAAATTGCAAATTATTTTCAGCTTGTTACAGGTTATTTCTATTTCAAGTAAAACAGCAAATTAATTTCTAAGATTCTGGGGGGGGAAAAAATCACTATCAAGCAGCCAAAATCCTTTTCATTCTATTTTTGTCTTATTGATCATAGAAGATTAAATAGTAATGGGTGGACCTCTCAAACTGCATTTCATATTACTAAAAAAAGATATGAACTATCTTTACGTATCAAAAGGAACATCCCATCGATATAACCTATTCCTAAGACACTTTTTTCCCAGTAATTAGAGAAACTATTCTGACAGGAAGGTAAAAGGGGGGAGGGGAAAAACACAAATTCTGGCAGCAGTGTTTCCTCTCTCTATTCTTCCTCCCTAAGTGAAGATAAATAACCATCTGGTTCATTGTACTGCCTTTGTGACAGGTGGTACTCAGTTATGTTTCTCATTTCATTGGAAAGTGGTAATGGCTCTTTAGCAGCTCTTTCTTTTGCTAATACACTCTGCCTGAAATAATTTACTCTAAGTTAATTCATTTGAAATGTGATCCAAAAAGGTTCAGTGCTGATTGGGATGTATTCTTCAGTTGCAACATAATCTCTTTCTTCCTGTTGGCATTCAAACTGGAAAAAAAGTACAAAGTACTCTAATAATTGTTTCAATAATGTAACTTCTCACATTGTTCAGCCAAAAGAAGTAATGCCAATGAAATATGTCTGTGTCCACAGCCCAATCCTACAACTCCTATGACAAGGGAGACAATCTGTGTTGGTAAAGAACATCAAATATTTGTTATGTTCTTAATTTTCCCCAAAATGGATCCTCTACAAAAGGTCATGAATTTTATGGTATTCTGATTCTAAGCTAGGCCTTTGATTTTTGCTTTAAGGTCAATATTAGAGAATACTATTTAAAATCTAAACTAAAATTAAGAGGTGTTAGAGACTCTTGAATAATACAGGTAATTAATCATTACGTTAGTTTGCTAATTATTAACATAGCCACTCTTTCTAGGCTTATTTTTCAAGTGAAAGAAATTCCTCAGACATATCATCCATTTAATCCTACTTTGTAAATAAAATATGTTGAATCAGGCCCTGATTAGTCACTGACCTAAATAATCCTTCGGAAAGATTAAGCGATCTTAATTTAAAACCTGCAAGGGAGGGATAATATATCTTGCTCAGTTACTCTAACTGCAAACTATAACTAAACATGTATCTTACAGATATAAGACAACAACACTTATTTGTGTTGAGCTTCAAGTTGTTGGATTTTGCTACGTCTTATTTAGAGGCCAAGAAGTCCTCTAGCATCAGGAATCTTTTCCTTATATAGGTAGGGACTGTGTTAATACTTGTCTTCCTTTATAGTGCTTCTAATTCTCTGCTTCTAGTCCTTCTCTGCACCATTCTCACAGCTCCTCTAAAGTTTCCAATTTGCACGGGAACACCACAATATTACAAAACTTGGCCTGACAGTGTAGCATTAGGAAGCCAGACTATACGCCTTTGACCTCTGGATCATCCTGTTTTCCACATCATGAAGCATGATTGTTCCCTTAAGCATTGCACCGCAAGGAGAGTTCCTAACTGGGACATCTACAGGGTCAGATGATGGTTATTGGGAGAGATGGACGAGGCTGGCTGCAGTTTTGTTTGCTTGCAATATTTGAAATTTGCAAATACAGTAATTTACTATTTACTACAGTAAATATTATGAAGTGCATATATCTACCTTCACCTTTTAAATCCTAGTGGTATTCTTTGTCTGTCACTTGCCTTAGACTATAATCACTTCAGCAGGGAGTTTATCAGCTTCTATAACAGACCAGAATGGTCACGTGGCCTTACTGTGACTGAGCCAAAGGCACAAAACTTTGGACAGAAGCTTTTCTGTAGGTATTCACGTAACTGTAGAAATAACTATGTAAAATTCACGAACAGCAATGTTTTGCACGTATACCTAAGACACTGAAGTGTTAACTGTGTTGGTTCCAGAAACAGAAGGACTAAGCTGTGTCATGCTGTACCCATTTTTCTCATTACATCTTGGGTGAGATGCATTATCCCAACTGCTGGGATTTCCAACTTTGTCTTCAATTGCAGGCAACTGAGAAGATTGTTTGCAACACTACTTCAGCTAAATCTATTACTCCTGGCATAAAAAGCATCCACCTCCTCCTCAGGTTTTCTGAATACAAAGTTCATTCAAACCACTTCAAATCTCAACAGAGAAAAAGGAGAGAGGAAAAAAACAGCATGGAAAATTATTTCTTATTTACAATTTTGAAAACAAAGCTACAAAAATTACAAATATTTCAATAAAAATCACAGTCTAGACTGCATGTAACCCTGAAGTTTCTCAGTAAATCAAAGCAGTGCTACAGGTAATTTATGGAGCTGGCAAACTAGCTCCCTCTCTACCCATCACCTTTGATAGGAGCCCAACCCTAGTATCATGGAGTTTGCTTAGCAGGTAAGATTATTTTCTCCTCTTTTGGGAGCATCTCTGAGATACCAAATAAAAATGAATTAATATTAACATTTACTATACTTTCTAATCACACATTCCTTACACCCTAAGCAGCCTTTTTGTCATACACAAGACTTTTAAAACAAAGACTTTAGAAATTACATCACGTGACAATTGTTCATTGTAAGCATGTTTTGCTATTTTTATTATTTGAAGCTGTCTACTAGATTTTCACAAAAACTAGATCCAAATGTAATACATTACTAATAAAGATGACAGTGTTGGCTTTAAAAATGCTTCTTTTGTTTCGAAATACCACCTTTGTCAGTTTTGCTGCTCTAACCACTATATAGAGGAAAAACATTTGCTATGTTAATAGTGACCTGCTAATGAAATAGAAATTTCCAGACAAAAAATCTTACCTGTAATCCAGAATCCAGGATCTTGACTGGCTCACCATTTCACAAGAGCAGCAGCTGGCACAAACCGGCAGAGCTCCAGTATGGTCAAATGGGGTTTATGAGATGAAAGTGCATTCCTTACTGAAGTAGCCAACTCAAATCAAAAGTAGGAATTTAAAAAAGAACTGTTTTAAAAGAATAGCTACAAAGAAGTAACTATTCTCTTTAAAGATAAATACTTCAGACCTGAGCTTTTAAATTGCAAAAAGAGAACAAATTCATCCATGTTCCCCAACAGGCAGGTAGCTGGGACACTGAAAGTGAAATCTTCATTGAATTACTGGCCTCACAGAAGCCAGTGATACCAATTCCTTGGTTTTGTAAGAATTTCACCTCATTAGGAAGACACTTTTGGCCTAAAGAGTAGTGATCAGTGATTCAAAACCTAACTGCAGACAGTCAGTGTGTAAGTGGTGCTCGTTTCCAGTCAGTCAGTTTCAGGACGGATCCTGTGTCTGATGCTTCAAGTGTCAGCTTTGTGGGGTGAATTAGCAAGATCACAGCCAGCAAGTGCAGGAATGGGATTATTCCCCTTGGCAGTCACAGTCACATCTGAAATAACAATGCTCTGGTTTTGAGCCCCCAGTACACAGAGGAAGATCAACAAACTGGAGTCTGTTCAAATTATATACTTATGGCATTGACAGCCTAAATTTCCAAGAGCAATCTAGACTCATTTTATATTTTATACAGAGAAAAAGGCATTTCTCAGCTATAATAATTCACATCTCCCTAAAGTAAACATTTAAGACAATTCATGACCTAGGAGTACCTGTTCCTCTCCAAAGATTTCAAAAGGATTTCACACAAATTTCTCAGATACCTATAGCCACATTTGAGTCATCTAACACTGTCAGAGCAACCCCCTCCAAGTTGTCTTGCATAACACATGGAAAAAGAGAGATTATTTATAAAGTAAATAGCAGCATAAAGTCTGAACTCCAATTGTTAGCCAATTTTGACCAAAGGTAAACACACCAACTGCAGAACTGAGCTCAAAACTTATGCTCACAATCAGAAGCATTAAGCTCAAATAGCCCTGTACTTTCTTCCTCGATATAACATTAAAATTCCGGGTATAAAGAGAAAACTGAGGAGTACAAATATGGCAGTATTTAGGAATTATTTTTGTAACATTAAACACATAGATAAAATGTAGAGAACTCTTAATCAGAGTTCTGAAAAATCTTATCTGCATGTCTATGGACTTCTAAAACAGCGAGTGTAGGGTTTCTGTATCTCATTTGTTTATAGGGTCTTTAAAGCCATTAATAGACTTTAAAAAAAAAAAAAAAGACACAGAAGCCATTTAGTGCATGCAAGCTCTTTACATTTCTGCAAATACCACATTATTTGTAGATTTTTAACTGTAAGGACCCAGTACAAATCCACTCCCTAGCCATTGCATCACACCCACCAATGCCAGCTCTAGTGCTCTAATCTGAGGAATCATTGCCTGTTCCTAAAAATCGTTGGCACAGGTGAAATATTTTACCACCTGCCAGCAGGACCAGAAGCCATCAAAGCTTCCAGAATTCCTGTAGTGCTCCCACTGCACACATGAAAACACACTAAAGTGAAAGTGTGAGGTTATCAAGACCACCTGAAGCATCAAACATAAATATCACACTGAGTTTTGCACTGCTGCAAACACGCCTTGAGGCACTGCCACATAATTCGCCCTTGGTGTCAGGCTGCATGCTTAGAAAACAGGGATGGACTGATTAAAACCTTGACCAAAATTATGACATGAACTGTGCTTAACGTCTCAAACTTAGACTGTGGGACACTAATATCAAAACTGGCTAAAAGAACAAAGATAACTTCTCATCTCCTGTGGTTCCCACTCTGACATGTCCATATCAAAACAAGAGCATGGTACCATTTCCCTCCAGTGTCCTTATTCCCAAAAAGAGGAAACTGTCATGGGGAAGCTGTAGTGAATTACAGGAGAGAGAAGAGGGACATCAAGAGTGCAGGTCTTGATCCCAGTTACCTCAAGAAGCACTTAAAACAGAGAGACAGGAAAGTGCACTGAAGTCAGAGTCTTCTCAGTAGAGCAAATTTTTTTCCCCTACCCCAAGAATCAATGCCCATCAGGATAATCCTGCAGGTCTCAGCTGCAAGATAGTCACATCTCTAATGTCTGGCATCACACCTGGACCACTTCTGTAAAACCTGTATTTTGCTTGAAGGTTGCTGCCCCTTGCTAGACCTAGTGAAAGAACCACATGTTCAGCAGTATAGACATTTTTGCCTACCACCCTGAGAGGTGTTTTCTGTCCATACAGACTCATGTTTCTCAGACCAAGCTACAACTACGCAACTTGAATCATATTCAGGGTTTGCAGGAGGTTAACATGTTAAGGGGAAGAGCACTTTTTTACATGCCAGTGCTCCTAGCGTTGGAGATAATTTATATTTTACTGTATTTCTTGGTGTTAGTTCAGAAAATATAACTCTATTTCTATCACTGCAGCACACTCAATCATATCTGATCCACACCTAAATTACTAAGCTGGCAGTGTAACTGCAGTAGCACCAAGCACAATGTAAACCATCCCTCTCTGGAGGAATTGGTCTAACTTCCAGTTCCCTGATAACCACTATGACAGCCTAACAGATGTATGATATTCTAAACATAACTGAGGAGCAACTCTCTGTAAGATCTTCCATGATGTTTTATGTTTTGAGATCATTCAAAAGGAGCAAACAAAATGAGGATCACACAAATACATTTCCACGTGATTCTTTAGGTGGCCTTCCAAAACTTCAAAAATTATTGAAAGGAGTAATTTTAAAAATTAAAAAATTCAACATGGAAGCTTTGACATTTCCCCATGATGAGAAAAATTATAAGGGTGTGACAGTATGTGATTCATATTTTATTCAATATTGAATTTTGATAACAAAATTAAACAGACTTTCTAGTAGATAAAACCAGCCTCTATATCAAAGGTAAATCTAGCCCAAGATACCCTTGTGAGTGATTGTCACAAGTTTTGCCATTTCTTTTAGTTCATACACAAGCCCTCAGGTGAGAAGAGTACATTTTCACCTTAGCTGATTGCTGCTGTTTGTCCAAATCACATCAATCAGAAAAGAATGTAATTTAATGCCTAGAGGTAGTAAAAAACAATTTAATGGAAGACATTTTTCTCTCCCTTGCGAAACGCCTGTAATAAATTGCCCATTTTCCAGGCAGGACAATTCAGGAATGTATCACCAGGCTGGCTTAAATATAAGAAAACCTTTCACACTGTAGTAAACACCTACTTGGGGATATGAAATAGAAGGAAGGTAAGGAAGATTTTCCAAATACTAATGAATTTTCTGTCAGGAAAGAAAGAATCCAGTATCCAAGTATCTGCAGAAAGAGCATGAACTCCAAGACATAGGGATATGGCCACCATCTATGGTAATTTAACACAATCATGATTACATCACAAGAACAGCTTGTCTAAATTCACAAAATGTACTTTGCACAGCTTTTGGTGCAAAGTCACAAACCTTAGAGTAAAGAGAGTCATGTCAAAAGGCAATTCCACATTTGTCTGAAACTCCATATACTGGTGAATTATCTGAAACATGACATTCAGAGCTACAAGAATAAGTTGGTTGTGTAACCACAGATGGAGGCCTGACAAGTTCAGAGCACTTGACAAAAGGGTCCTTGCAGTAACTTTCATCTGCCATTGCATACAGTCAAGATTATTTTAATAGCTATTTGTTTTTATAGCTATACATGTATATATACACAGCTTTTTCTTTCATCACTGCAAATTGCAGTAAAAACATACAGCTTTTGCAGTGTAGGAATGCAAGGCATCAAATTAACTGTTGTTCTTCCATGGCATTATTATGGGAGGTTTCCAACAGAAAACATATTGGTCGCTGGTTGTGCTTGCAATATTTGCTAGCTGGTGGCCAGACACTGCAAAGGAGGTGTCAGTGTGCAGCAGGCTCATTCCGTACTGCTGAACAAGGTGCACAATTCCGAAGTCTTACCTTCCCCTATCTCTAACACAGAGCCAGTGAAAAAGTTAGTGCAAAACACAGAGTTGAAAGACCCTGCAGTAAATTGAAGTTGGTTTACCCTTCCCTGATAAAAATCAACCCAAGACACAGTAGCCTTTTATAATTAAAATTCCACCTCAAACTTACACATAAAGTTAAGGTTTTTCACCTAAAAGTGTATGTAGATAATTATGGAAACTGTTAACTTTTCCAGATGATGCCAGACCTTGTCTAGCTGGCTCACCTTCACTTAAATGGAAAAAATTCTTACCTGTCTCAAAGTGGTGTGAAGAAGCAAGGCAGTGCAGCAGTGCACAGATGAAAGGTGACAAAAAGTAGTGCATGCCACTAACCATCCCTCCCTGCCCACTTTAAATCCTTCTGTAGCTAACAGCCATCCACCAGCTGTGAAGAGAAATGAGGTACTGCTCCAGTTAGTAATACGCAGTCTGATTGTAACTAAATAGGGCATGGCACTTGCATACACAAATCAATGACTGAAGTAAGTTTGATCAAGTAAGAAAAACAGTAAGATAGTGATATTACCATGTGTCCTGTCACTCTTCAGACAGGATTAATAGACAAAGCCAATTCTGTGTGGCACTCAGAAACTGATTTAGTGCACTAAGATTAAATAAGTTTGAATGGCTGCAGTGTCATAGGAAAAGACAGAAAATAAGTAAGAAGAGGAAGAGAAGCAATTCCTATCATTAGCTTCATTTGCCTCATGTGTTTGCTACATCTAAGTCACACCTTGAAACAAGACCATCACACTATGCCTAAAACTAATGGTTTTCCCCAGAGTTTCACTATTAAGCACATACTACAACTACACCTCCAGAATTTCAGGTCAGAGCTGGGAATACAATCTTGCCCTCAGCACAGTGATTGAGGGCCCTGTGCCAAATCCAGCCCTGACCTGAGTGCCAGTAAAAACTGTCAAACACAAAATACAGCTGTCTAAGGTCAAGTCCCAGATGTTTTGCTCAAGTAAAGCACAGATGATCTTGACCTCTTAAGAAAACTGAATGTAACATTGATGTCATGACCTAGTCATAAAAACAGCGTTCCTACAATAAAAGCAGGAGCTGTTTATTTTTGAAGGAAGATTAAAAGCCTTAGATCAAACTTTACTTTTTGAGCAGATAGGAGCTGGGTCTCAGATAACTTTAAATTGTACGAAATTTCCCCAGAACCATGGGTTATTGCAAAATATGAATTGTTGATCACAAATAATTTTTAAAAACAACATCATGATTGTTCAAAAGTACTTACAGCATTGGGCTTTTCTCCACATTTTCTCTGAGCTAAACAAACAGAGAAATTTTATTTGAATTTCACATTGATACAGGACTTTCAGAAGAATGACTTGTTTTTAATATATTGCACCTGCTTGAAGCTAAGAATTAAGGTCAACCAATCAAAAAAAAAAAAAAATTCAGAAGAATTCTTCATCAGTTCCAGGATGATCCCTTAGCAAAGCTTAAGGTAAATTCCTCCTCAAAAATAGCTTGAGAGGCAACATATCTAAGATATGTAAGATATGCCTGTTACAGGTTTACGTCTACAAAACCTCCCTTCCCAGTCATACAAAAATCCGTCTCAGCTGTTACCTAGTCGTTTGCATGCTCCCGAGTTAAAGATCTTTTTTGGAATACCTTGTGTTGCCGGTGCCACGGGCTTTAGTGCCACTCAGTGTTCAAATGACACAACTGCAGGGAGCTGCTCTACCAGGGCACCCAGTAGCATGATACGAAGAGGAATGATACTTGACGAATTTGTAGAAAATAGCCTATTTTAGAAAAGAGGCTGATGTTAATCCTTCATTTGATCTCATCTTTAGCCTCAATACTTCTGTTTTGGAAAAGCATAAAAGCCACAGTGGGATTTTCAGAGGAAATGGATATTGAGCGTGAAATGACACATGAACAGGTAAAGTGTCATCGCTGTGAAAAGTAAAGAAATCATCAGCTGAGAGGAGGGGAGAGTGAAAGCAGTTTGCAGGACATAGGAGACAAGACAAAGTCAAAGGAAGCCAGAAGACACATTCAGCAAATACATGCAAACAAGAGAAGGACCAAGTGAACACAAAGAGAACGGGACAATGAAAAACTGTTAGGAGAAGTCAGGTAGGCTATCACTGCTTTGTGGCTCACCTGGGCAAAAACTCATCTTCATACATATCTTGCATTTAACCTAAAGGATGGAAGCAATCTCATATAGTATATTCCTTTATTCTGCCTCTTTCTCCTTCCTGATTCACATTAAATTTTTTTGTTATTTTAGGGTGGGTCTTGTTTTTTTAAACTAAAAAACCCTTCAGATAATAAAATTTTGAAACACCTTGCCAAAGTAAGGGCTCTTCTATCAATATCCTTTCTAAATGAAAGTCAAGCAAACAACTTGCAGAGGAAAAAAAAAAAGATAATACCTTATCAATTCTATCGACAGTAATTTCCATAAAGAGAAATATCTTACAAGAAGTTTCCATAACATGAATAGAAGTTACAATCAGACAAAATAAGATTTTCTCACAGGCCAATAAATATCAGAAAACTAGAATCATAAACAGAAACTAAAACTGAGTAGGAGTTCCTGCTTATTGTGAAAGAAAAACAATATTTGTCCAAACAGAATAAGATGAAGCTAAGAAATGTCCTGAGAATCAATCAAGCCAAGGTGACCATCAAATACCAGAAACATTTTGCACAGGGATACTCGGACTGTGGGGGACCTGTCCTGCCAGCCTCACCTGACCTACACAAATACTAGTGCTAGCAAGTGGCAAAACACAAAAGGGCTGCATTGTGAAAACTGTTACTTATAATATATGGAGACACCATTATCACACACAACAGCGTGCATGCAGCATCACAATAAAGACAGCTCCTTTAGCAGATTAAGCCCTCAGAAAAAATTAGCAATTTCATAAACACGGAAGAGCACAGAGTCCCCCTCGGCTGGCCTGAGGACATCACATGTCTGCCAGAGGAGATGGGCTGCTGCAGTATGGCATCACAAAAGGGTGCTGAAGGAACACAAACTGTTTGAGGCTTGTATTCTCTTTTCTGCTTGAATTTATGTAAAATCTCTAATGAATAGAAGTTAATTAGCTACACTTAAGACTGATACACAGCTACAGCCATAGGGAATAAACAGGTTCACCAGCTGCTGTATTACTTCAACTACACTGTAAATTGCTGCATGCTATTAACATGCTCTCCTGGCTTCAATAAAGAAAATCTTATTGAAATCAGTAGCACACATTTCCTATTTCAGTGAGACATTGCAAAATTAAAATGATATGTAGTAAAAACAATATGTGTGAGCCACCTGCTTACTGTATGATAGAATAGATTGGCATAGAATGACAGCTGCTGCACAGCCAACATTTCAGATACTGTACTACCTTGCCAACTGGACTTAAATTCACACACGATTTCCTTGACTAGCACTGAATGAATTTTTGCTGCTATAAATATGCATTGGCAATTGTGATGAATCATCCTGGATACTAAGGGTCACTGTTAATTCAAACACATCAAGAACCACATCCAGTGCAAAAAGCCCCCAGAACAAATATTGATGGGTCCAGACTGTTTTGGTGACCTACATGTAAAGAACATGTCTTGACCCCCAGTAAAGGGTAATGAAGACAGCCCCTGGAGGGCTTGCTGGATGCTCATAGCACAAAATGCTCAATGTAAAACCAAAGAACTAATCAATCATCACATGCCTCCTCACACTAGCTTGGAGTCCATGAGAGTTACCATAATCAAGATCTTACAGCCTTATTTAGGCACCTAGAGCCAGATTCAGAAAACCTAAAATCCCTAATTTCTTGCACTTATCCTAGCCTATTCTACATCTGCATTTGGTTTTTAGCAGACTCGAGGCAGGTCTCAGCTCTACCTCCGAGCTGGGCTGTCTGAATCACTTCTCAGGCTCATGTGGTTCTCGGCACTGCTTGGTCACAGGAGCTTACTGAAAGGCAGGCTCCTTGATGTTGCTTCTAATTCCCATTGATTTCAATTAGAGCCATGTGTCTAATTATGTTTGCAGATCTTTTTTTGCTGGTTTTATATTAAGGGGATGCCTAGAAACAGTAAATGTTTCTTTTAATCTAACTTTCTATGCTGGCAGCTTATGTCTCAAGTCAGTGCTGACAGGAGCTCTAACAAGGAACCTTGCTTTAGATTCCCCTGATAACAAAATCTTGTTTGCATATATAATAATAAATACTCTGGGTTGGAACAGGAAATAATTTTATAAGGACAAATATGCTTTACAGTTCTACAACAAGCGACAATACTGTACTGTTCATAAAAGGGCAGGTTTGGGGTAAAATCAGTAATCTATTTCAACCAATTCAAATGCCAATATCCCATCTGCTAAGTCTCTTTATTTTATATCAGTCTGCCATTTTCTCTTAGTGGTAGCATCAATAAACATTGTTGGTAATCATCTGCTTGTGCTCTAATGTGGCATATTCAGTTTCATTGAACAAAGCCAGGCTGAAGATCCCCGAAGGAAAACAAAAGTGAGTTGTTTAGTTGTGATTCAGACCCAAGTTTCTGATTTAAGAATGACTCAAGTTGCATAATCACCAAACCTGAACACGAATAGGTTTTATCGTATACAAAGCTAAATGCTAATAACAGCTGGTTTATTTATTCCAAAGAATTTTTCAATTACATGGGGCTCTTATCTTCATTTTGCCAAGTGCAGTGGAACATTTCAAAAAAAGCCATTAATTTGAGATCACTAAAAATAGTATTTGTATCTGATGATGTATAACAGGATTCCAGCTGGAGAATACCACTCTGATTTACAAAAGGGTTTGTTTCTCTTTCCCAGCTTTCAGATAGATTTGTAATGCACAGAGACGAAACGCTAGATACCTAAGCCGAGATTCAGGCTTCCCTTAGCTGGCATTTGCCGTAAAATTCCCAAATACGTCTAGCATACTCACAGTCTGCGGCTAGAGATAACCTAAAACATGATTACAAAAGCAGGTTTTGCTTCTCTGGCACTGTAAAATTACAGTTACAATAGTGTAATTAATCATGGCCATTCATAGTTACAATAGGCCTGATAATCAGTGGTGAAGGGAATTATAATAGGCCACTTACTCTGAGAAACTTGGAGACGATAAGCCCTGGCTCGCACAGTAACTTCAAAGCCTCATAGGCTTTGAGTTTCCATCAGTATGTTTGGGTTTCTGACAGGAACAAGTCAACAACAAACATTTGTCCTTCAGCCTTAAAAGGCTTATCAGTAAGACAGAGAGGATCTAAAAGTGTCCAATTGTGAGAACAACCTGATACACATGTTAACATAATGCTGGAATACCAGCTTGGAAAGGAACCTTCAGGAATCAGCTAAGTTTCTTGACACTGCTTACTTCTTCAAACAATCTCCATTTAAAAAGCCATTTCCAAAAAATCTGATATGAAAATGTTCCATTATGGATTACTGTCAGGAGAGGCAGCTTTTCTCATGGGTCACCAGGCCCTCAACAGCCCCATGCTCCTGGAGGTCCTTTACAGAGGTGGAGGACAGAGCTCAGCACCACTGAGTAGCGGGAGCTGCAGGGAGGCTGGAGCAGGCTGTAACCTGCCAGTTCTGCCCTGAGGACAGACCCTGTAAAAGATAAGATTCTCATGTCTGTCAGCTAATACTGTACCCTGCCCTGGCATTGTAATGGAAACGGCTGTGCTTTCTGAAAGCATCATCTTTGACATGAGACATAAAACCACACATGTTTGTCATTTCTATATTTAACACACCGATGTTGAGCTTGGGGAGGAAAGAATAGCTTCTGCTAACATAGATCAGAAATGTCTTCTGAGAGGTGGCATGTAAAACCATATCCCCAGAAAAGATGTTTAGTTATTACTAAAAACTCTGATGTTAGCACTGCTCTCCCAAGAGACTAGAATGCACTTTTCAAAGGAAAGACTGCAAAAGTACAAATATACTAAGTTTAAAAATCATATGCTTGTACATTTGTATGGTCACCAATGACAAAAAAACTATTGACCTCAGCAGAGAACCACTGTTGAGGTATCAAAATCACCTAAATAATCTATTACACTTATTCTTCAAATAATATTATTTACTATAATATTTATAGAGTTAATGATGCTTATATGTTAAACAAGCATCTTGTCTAAGATGCTTAGACTTTTATGCACATATAAAAATAAAATACCAACCATTGGGAAAAAGCAAATTTACCAGTGATTTGTGGCCAAAACATTAAAATATTGTTCATATTATGTAATTAATTCTGTAGGTGTGGCTTGATCATATACAACATAATAGATTATTTGGAGCACAGGCACTGGCAAGCCTGCTGCAGTCCCAGCTGGCCTGATGCCTGGGCTATACATTTCTTGTGCGAGAAATAAATCCTGCTTTAAAATGTTACTTGAGCCTGAGATTTACTATTCAGCAATGTCACCTACACTGATGTCCACTGACAATGGCACAGCTGTAGGAAATGTGGCAGCAGAGAGAGCCAGCTCTGGCAGCAATCCCCGCCAGAGGGACCGCTGCCGCCCAGGGAGGCTCCAGGAGCCACCAAAGGGAATGGCAGTTCATGCCAGAAAAACAGCAGTAACACATTCTCCCCATCCTCTCCCTGGTGAAATGAATAGACCATTAGAAGCCAAAAAAGAAATCTATATTGAGATACTGCTAATGTTCTAACAAAGTGACACAAACAAGTTACACCTCTAACAACTCACCTTCTTCCTACTCTAGGTATT
Source organism: Eulacestoma nigropectus (assembly GCA_013397775.1). NCBI lineage: Eukaryota > Metazoa > Chordata > Aves > Passeriformes > Eulacestoma > Eulacestoma nigropectus. The sequence goes on from VZTE01001195.1 coordinate 2,208,296, forward strand.
TATAGCAATCTCTAGAATTTTACTGATATACCATAGTCTATTAATTGTGCTGATCCCCCCACCCCTCGCCTCCCCAAAAAAAAGCAGGATAAACAAGGGGCAAAGTAAAAAGTTTAAAATAGAATTTCCTCGCCTCAGTTTATTTAAGTTGGATATTTAGGACTGAGCTTATCAAGCCAACTGGTGGGCATCCTGCACATGGCATAGCACCTAGCACCAGCTTCCTGCGTGTGCTGAATCATGGCAACTGATTTTACAGGAGTCGGTGGTACATTCACATACCACAGAGCAGAAACAAGCTTTTTATTATGACAGTCTCTTAATTAGAAAGTTGTTAATAAACCAAGTAAAAAAAAAAAATTGACTGATTATTAAATGACCTTAGAATAAAATGTGCTGTTACTATACTTGAGCTAGAACAGTGCAAGTAAATATCTCTAAAAGAAAAAGCAAAGTCTTCTATGACAGAAACCAATTTGATATGGAAATGGGTCAACAGTTGCTTAAGATGTAGCACAGTTTTGATTTGATCTGCTATATTTGGACTCTGTAAGAGGCGCTTCCAGTAACATCGGTATTGCTTATACATGAGACTTTTGCATAATCACTGTATGAAGCATTAGAATTCTTCAAACCGAGAATGATTTTCCAAACGATTATATACATGTTAATAATCTGGATACGACAGTATCTGCTGAAGAAAAAGAACAACTGTTTTCTAAAACAATTAGGATTCATGATACATTGCTTGGCAGACTATTGTTCGAAAGCCCACACAGTCCTTATCCAAAAGAAGCCCAAATGCAGCCATGGGCACCAACTTATGCTTAGCACTTAGCTCAGAATACACACTGGTCAAACAGGCAGAAATCTAGAAATAATTGGGCACAAATTTGTGCTACAAATGAAATCCTGTATTTGTAGCAAACTGTTTTGTATATTGCTGGTTTTCAGACATGACCACAATTTGAGTTGTTCTTATTTTAAGGAAACAATCAGATTTCATTTTAAGATTTTTCTTTCAAGGATATTGTATAACATTTTTTACTTCCACCTATCTCAGATGTTAGCTTTCCAGCCTACCTTGTTTATTTCTATGGAGTCCCTGGTAAACTTTGTGTCACCAGAAGGATTAATCTAATTTTACTCCTGAAAACTACGAAGGATCATTTCATCATGCTTACCACGGTGTTAGGGAACCTACCCCCACCCCCCAGCAGCTTGTTCCTTCTTTTTTTCAAGCTTGACCTCCACTCACACTTGCTACCAATACAATCATGTTGGTTCTTCTTTGCCCTTGCATTCTGACCTTGAGAAGAAGAACATATATATGTAATATATTCCTTTAAGTACACAGTAACAGTGAAAATAAGCGTTCACTTTCTGAAAGCAAAGTTCAGGCATTAAATCAGTTGTTGACTCCTGCAGAGTGATCAAAGGAATTTGACCTTGGCCATAGATGGGGTCCTAGCAGCCCTCGCAGCACAGAGCCATGATCAGCTGCTGGGCATGGGCAACCTTAAAAACCAAGAATTATAGTGACCATGTTCAATTTATCTCTGTGTGCTGCTTGACACTGAAAAAGAACACATTCAGAAAATATTAGCATATGTCATAACATTAGCATATCTCTGCAGAGACATAAATGAGTTATTGTAGCCATAGTAAGCCAGAGGTTTGCTGAAATCAAAGGGAAGTGGGAATGCTAGATCTTCACACAGAAAACAAAATGAAACAAAAATGCACCTGGCTATTTGTGATTAATAATAGTGCCTCTAAAATCAACATGAATTATAATTACGTGGGTTACTAACCTTTAGAGAGTCCACATGAATATCCACTGGATTTCCCTGTCCGTTCTGCACCTTATATGCCAATAAAGATGATATTCTGAGAACAAAAGTCTCTGCAATACATGTCTCCACCAGGGTACAGCCCACTCCATTGAAGCATATTTTAACCTAATAATTCCTATAGCATATTGCAATTTTTAGACTAACTGCTATTAGTGAAAACCCAGCTATTCAATCCTGTGTCTGGCTCTGTAACAGATGTCATACATATTGTTTAACAAGTAGTTCATGTCTCTTGACACCATTTTACCACTTATAAAATAAGAATGCTATGAGATCATTGAATGGTAGACATTATAGAAGTAGAAAGCATTGACTATTATTTGTTGTTTTATTATTATTTAATGTAACATATGGATGCAAAATTCTGGCTTGTTTGACCAGGAAGACAGCCCTATATGTTTGAAATTAAATTAGCATAGAAAAAAATTAAGCAAACAGACTATCTCAAACAGGAAATGAAATAAACAGTATGGAGCTCTTTAAATACATAACAAGTAATCAGCAAAAGGGCTATGAACGGAACCTGAGTGGGAAGCTTGTGACCAGTGAGGCTGATACTGCTGGAAGCCTGAATGAAAGTTAAAAGGCTCCATGACTAGGCCAGACTATACAGGCAATTAGAAGTGCTGAATGTTGCCAAGGCATCAGGCCAACAAGAATTACAACTCAACAAACTGAATGAAGGAGAGTGGGGGGAGGAAAAAAAAGAAAAAGGAAAAAAAAGGAAAGGCTTTAATTAAATATTTGAGATCTCACAAGGGATGGGGAAAGTGCCAGGTAACTGGAAGATGGTTAACTAAACAGAGGGGGTCTGTTCGCTCATTAATGCGTGGGGGAATTTACAAGTGTAACTTCTACTACCATTAATTGGAGCTACAGTAAATGAGTGATGCCAGTGTACACTGGTGGGGAAAGGCTCTTGTTACCTAGTCTTGTCCTACCTGGTAAGGGTTCATTGGAGAGTTGTGGGATGATTTATGGATCTGAATGAAAAAAGTCACCAAGATGGAACTTCTTGAAATAAAAATTTCTAGTACTTCGAGTGCAGGGTGATCCCAGAATAATGCAATATTTTCCTAAGAACTTTTCCTAGCAATGTTTTTTCAGAATTGTGCAAACATTTACTCTGCCCTGCACCTCAGAAAACCCAAAATAACCATATGGGACATGTGTCAGGTTCAGAGTGGATTAAATAGCTTGATTTGTGCAGTTTCTTGTCAGAAGGGTCACCAGTTGGGATGATTTGATCGTGCTTGTGCTGAAATGAAACAGGGAAATGACGCCAGCAGGCCACTCACCTTTTGAGAAACAGCAGGAAAGAGGAGAACAGAGGTACTTGTGAAAGTACTCAACACTGGTGAGGGTGGGGTAAGAACTGCAAGTGCACTATGTCACCAATGGAGCCATTTTAGAAACTCTATAGATGCAATCACTTCAGGTAAGCTTATATCTATTTTAATGCAGCTCCAAATCCCATGGCTGTGACAAGACCTATCACATGTCAATTCTTAAATGCATGTTAGTTATAATACGTCATATTGCTATCCACTGTTCCTCCATTAAATCTGAAATTTGTTCAAAACAGAATTTTAAGCTTCATTGTTCCTATAGCACTACAATGAAGGCAGAAATTACTTCCCAGCTAAGCAGAGATTTGTATTTTTTTCAACCAGAATCAAAGAAACTTCAGAATATGTAAAATATGCTATATTTTCAGAGCCCATGAATGAAAACCAGAAATAAAATGTTAGTAACTCTTTCAGGTACATGAGATGGAGAAATAAGGGCCAGGAAGCTCATGTCATGGTCCTGTGCTGGTTGTTTTATCACTCTTTTAAGTGAAAAGGAGAAACCATCAGAATTTCAGAGCATGGCATTTAAAAAAGGGCAGAATTCAGCATCTGTTCTCCACGTGACTATATATCATGGGATGGTTTAGAATAAGGAATCTATTAAAAAAAAAAAACACATAAAAAAAAGGCTATAAGCCTTCACAATCTTGAGGCCATATAAAATCTTGTTAAAACTCAGACTGCCCTGAGATGTTCAAGAACTTGATGTCTCAAGTGAAATGTGTCCTTACAAGCACATTTTAAAAGATTTAATATTCTCAATATTTACTAATGCTTTGCCAGAAAAGCAGTCAGGTAGCCATCTCAGTAAGCCCAGTGTTACTTAAACTTGGACTCCTATTTCATTATAGGAATAACAGAGTACAGGAGAGCGTTAGAACAATAAATTAAAATTGTTACTACAACCAACAGTAAATGAGAAAGATAGCCATTAAAATGTTTACAGTACTTGAAGACAAATTTCCGGTCACCTTCACAGTATTTACCTTACAAAAAGTAGCTGCTAAGAACTATTCACTCTTTTTTTCTTGTCTACCCTCATGGAAATACAGACATCTGTAAAGGAAAAAACAGGTCCACATCTACAATTGCTATGAAAGAGAGTTTATTTCAAAAGTACATCCTTTATGGCCATAACAGAATTAAATACTAGGCAAGATTGAATTCAGCTAATATTTTTATATAGAACTTAAATGCTGACACAAGAGCCAGTCAATGTTACTAGCCAAATCTGCTAAATTTCTTAAGATTAAGATGGGAAAAAATGGAAAATTTTCACATTAAGGTGGTGGGCTATATTGTAGCTTAATTTATAATTTCCAGGCGTATAAGGCAAGCATAGACAGACCATATGTCTTTTCTTGGCCTTTAAATGCTCCTATTTTCCACTAGACTTGCCTTTTTCTCCATCTATTGGCAACCATACCATTTGCTATTCAGGTGATTGGCTGTAATGAGCCAACTCCTGTTTCCATATGAATAACCACTTTTTTCCCCAATTACTTAAGCTGCCAGCAAGTCACTGGTGTCATGTTCTTTGATGCAAATCTGACTGTCGATAGAGAACAGGACTACATAAAGGGAGAATTTATGATGATACCCTTAGCTTAATATTTTTTGTAAATGCTACTGGGTTTAGCTTCCAAGGAACATGGGGAAGGCAGCAATGGTCCACAGTAAGCAGTAAGAATATCTTTAATTGGCTTTGTGCTCCACATGCCCTTGTAATCAGCCTTCCCATATGGTAGTCTGAAATAAATTTATCAATCTCAATTTATGTGTTTATGTCACTTTAAAAGGTCCATTTTAGTCAATATCAAAATCTATAAAATGTCACATTTAATTTTAAAATTGTAATTAAAAAAGTTAGAACACTGAATACATAGTTTGATATTTACAATTTTTTGAAATAAGCAGACACGAAAAGCATGGGAGAGAGGATTTTCTGAGGCAAAGGAACACCAGTTATTAACAATACAAGAACTAAATTTATAATTTTAACTAACTTTTTTGAAAGGTCATTTTTTATTAAATCATTCTTAAGTGGGCTTGGATATTTTTTCACTTAAAGGGAAACAGCTTACTTTTTGCAAGCCAGGAGACCTTATTCTTGAAATGCACCATGGTAAGTGTGATCATGGGGTAAGGGGCAGATTCCTTGCTAGTGTTGGCACTCCTGACTGCAAGCGCCATGTTTGACAGTAAATAGCTACAGACTAAACTATTTTCCATTTTAAAAATTGCAATATTAAAATTCTAATACAGAATAATAAAAGCAATGTTACCCACTATTCAAAGCTTTGTCCATTTACTGCCTACCTTCAAACCTGTATCGTTTCAGGATGCCTCTCCAGATTGCTATCAAGTAGATTTTCCAAGTGTTGCTCATTTTTTCCAGGTGATTCCAGTTAAACACCATTTTAAGTGTCTGAGTAATTTCATGAACATCTTCTTCTGCAATATAGACACCAACAGCCAATCTAAAGAGAAAGACAAATTCAGTACATATTTAAAACTTCTATTGGGCCTACAAATCTCAGATTCAGTTCTGCATGTTTCCAGGTGCTCTCAACTGGGACTTTACCTATGAACTAATTAGCTCCTGTAGGAAGTTCTTTTGTAACAGCAGGTGTCCTTAACCACCACTGCTCCTTTGCTGAAAGGGTTTCTGGATCCATTTTTTTATAATTGAAAACACAATGATAAATTATTGTTTACATAAGGTTGACAGCGCTTTTCACAGAGCTGAGACAAAACAAGAAGCCAGCAAAGGAAAGAGAGGTAAAAAGTAAAAGTATTTCTTTAACAGTCTGCTGAGAAATAGATCATCTTTGATTGTGCTCATTTACAAGCAGGAAAGGTCCTGTCTAATATCTGTAAGCAAAAAGAGAAAATAACTGCTAAACCTGAAATTCATTAGTGAAATATATTAAATATCAAATGAAACAAAATGGTCATGTTAAATACAGTTGGCTTAATTAACCTCAAGAATAGATACATCTTTTTAAGTTTAAAGTTGTTGTTTAATGACGACCTGGTTTTGTTATTACTATTTGGCTAAAACCTGATTTTAGGAGCACACATAAAATCAGACCATCTCTGGTTGCTCAAGACCAGGACTGGATTAGATTATACTAATCAGGGTTTTCTCCCCACATGCTGAATAGCACATAAATAAAAAGATACTAATGTTGTAATCCATTAACTTTGGTGCAGAAGTGAACTAGAATTTGTACAAATAGTTTTCTATGGGTTTTTTCACCAATGCATTTTCAAAGGTGTTTTAAGACTATTGCCCATTATAAAGTGTGTGTACTCAAGCCAAGCTGGCTGCCGCAAGCTCTAAAGGAGCATTGCTGATCAGGTGCCAGAACAAGGGCATTTAGGCCCTGGAAGGAACAAGGAGATGCTTGACTGGATTTCCCAAAGTTAAGGTACCTGCCTGTTCTCTAGTTGCCTAAATGCTTTCGAATCTTTTAAATACTACTGGACTAATGCAAGGCACAGACTAGCTGGTGCCTACATTTGAAATCTGCTCTCAAACCTCATTTGCAGATTGGCCAGATGGTCATTAGTGTGGAGGTGTTCTCCAGGCAGACTTGCTTTCAGGGCAGGGTTTTTTAAATTTTGGAGGGGGTTGGGGAAGCAGAAAAGGAAATCATTTCTGGGGGTTGGATTTTTTTTTTTTTTTTTTAATATAGTTACAGATAGNTGGGGGAAGAAGAAAAGAAATCATTTTTGGGGGTTTGTTTTTTTTTTTTTTTTTTTTTAATATAGGGGGGAGGGTTGTTGGGTTTTTGTTTTTCAGTTAAGATTAGTAACAGCTAGGAAAGGGTGAATAAAAGCTGAGCTACAACAGAATATTCTCTAGTTTGGTGTATTTAAGAAAGTGCTTGCAATTTAATCCAGAGAGACCAATAAACAGAAGACTAAAATAAAAAGGCAGAAGGCTGCAGTGTCAAAGTGCTGTTAAAGTACATGAGAAAAGCAATTCACTTGGGGTTCACTGTAACACTTCTAATAATGAGCTTCCCATATTTAGACACAAGAGACAGCAAATTCAAACCCCCTGGAAAGGATACAATACAGTTATACAACAACATAGCAAACTGTATTTGTTTTGTTATTACTACCTATGCACCCTATGGTTTCTTTAGGGAAGATGATATGATATCTTTATACCGTAGTGTGTAAAACAGTCTGAAATCTCTCTTTGACACCAGTAATGCACCAAAATCCTTCCTAAATATTGAAAGACCTCCAACTTGATGCTAAGCTTGATCTTACTCATCACTAAAAAAAATAAATGTTTTGTTACTGCATTTCTCTCTGAGAGGTTTTCAAAATCCTTCCAGTCAGTACATGAGATAGGATACATATTGTCGGGGATAAGTTGTTAAAGTGAATTTGAAATGTGCTTCTCAAAATATCGTTTACACATTTACCAGATGGTAAAATAAACATGTAAATTGTTATCGAGTATACACCAACTTTATACTACAATTTTACCCACTGTAGAAATGGTGTAAAAATGTTGAATATAGTGTTACTTGTTCATTTAATAGTTTATTAACATTTTAAATACATTTGGAGAATAGGTTTACTTTCAAAGAAAAAAAATAACTTACAAAAGCAGCATTTTAAGCCATTAATCAGGCCAAATTAACGTACTGATTTCTACATTTATCATTTACCTTATCAATAATATAATTAACATAATTATAGTTGGTTTCTAAGTATTTGCATATGCATACATGTTGCGCATGTTTAATGCTGTGGGTTTTAAAAGATAAATTTAACTTAAACAAAGGGCTAAGAAAGGAATTTTAAGAAGTATATTTGCCAACATCTTAGTTAAATGATGTGTGTTTTGGGGTTGTCCTGTGGAGGCTCAGGATTTGGACTCAATGGTCCTTGTGGGTCCCCTCCAACTGAGGATATTCTATGATTCTGAGTTTTGTAAGTAGCTGCTGTGAGACCAACAAGTCACTTTGTCACTGGAATTTCCTCTTTCAAGACCCACCATACATGTTCAGAAATAGGAAGATGTGAATACTTTAGGTATGACAAAGTAGAGGGCGTGTACTAACAAACCCTCTCCCAAAGAAGAGAGTAATGCAACTGTTTAGGATTATGCAGGAACTAAAATCTTCAGCTCAAGGAGTAACCCTTGAACTTCTTTAAAATAAGAGGTCCCATGCATGTAATGACTAGATAATGATCCTGGTATAAGAAAACAGACAAAGAATTTTGATGGAAGACTGTTGCTTGTACTAGTTATGATTGGCCTCTCCTTTTGTATTTCTATTTCTACCAACCCAGCTCATCAGTTACACTGTGCTGTAGCATTTTCTTTTTCCCCTTTCAGACTATGCCAGCTCCTTTTTTTCGAAAAATAACTTTATTATTTTACTGTGTTAGATTCAGGATCTTTCCTCACCTATGATGACATACATTGACTCAGCATATTTTCAGTCTTATGCCACCCTAGAAGGCTCTGAATTATTTACTTCTTAGATATAAGCCTACCAGCTAGTCTTCAAAATATCTAATGACTTCTTTGCTTAATCCACAATAGAGGCTTGGCTTCTTACACATCTTGTTGGAATTATTTTTTCCAGTGGCTTTTCACAGCACCTAAATTCAGTCTGACACCAGCCATGAAGGTCCTGTTTATGATTGCATTGCAGCTTTACTATCATATGCCCTCAGCAGTAAGGTGTTACCACATAAATACAAAAGATACATGATTTTCAAAAGTACTAGCACAGAGCTAACTTGAGAGATAGGTTAACCTTATTAATAAATTCTGGAGGAAAGTGCATAGCTAACAAATATCCTCTATTAGTAGATGCCACAACATAAACTCTTAACCAAAATTATCTTTAAATAATATCTCCCCTATACAAGAAGCTAGCAGAAAAGTAATAGACAATAGGCTTTAACAAACCTGTCTGGTTTTCTGACTCATACTAGGAAAGTCTGTAATTTAAGATTCAGAGGTCAAAACCTGCTCCACGCTGGGTGCTTTATCAGTGCTCCAGAAGAATCTTCAAGGGAAAAAAACCATACCAATGGCATGTGTGCACTTTTAAAACACCACTTGGAATGTTCTGCTTCACAGAATCACAGAATCATCAAGGTTTTAAGAAACCTTCAAGATCATCTGCTGCAACCACCAACACAGCACCACCATAATCCCCCCTAAACCATATCCCCAGGTGCCACATCCAGACTCCACTTGAACGTTTCTAAAAAGAACTCCACCACCTCCCTGGGAAACTTATTCCAATGCTGATTTTTTTTTTTCCAGTATCTACTCTGAACTTTCCCCAGTGCAAAATAAGGCCATTTCCTCTCATCCTTTTTCTTGAGACATGGCAAAAGACACCAACCCCCACCTCACTACCACCTCCTTTCAGGCAGTTATGGAGAGCAACCTACCTTTTGAGTTACACTGTGCAGCTGAAGTATTTTGCAAAAACAAACAAAAGTATTTGATGATATTGAAAAGACTGCAATAATAAGGGTTTCGCATGGGAATAAATTATAATTTAACTAAATACCCCAAAATCTCTGGAAAGGTCTGGTTTAGAAATCATTAGGCAGAAACATAAGTTTAAGCTTTAAGAAATAGTCTAGGTGGGATAGGGAGAAGATGGATGTACACCAACAGGAGGTGTTCAATAGCACACAATTACCAGTATACCGGTCATGAATCAAGAAAAATATGGGGAAGCTTAAAAGTCTGGCTACCAAAATCCCTCATGAATTCACGGCATGCATTGGCTTTGGTGTACACACAGGTACTATAGACTGAAACACTAAACATGAGAGGGAGCTGCTGAAGAAAGCAGAGCCTTCAAAGCCTGAGCCATGGAGCACCAAACACCTCTGCCAACTAACTTCGAAGCAGAGCCTGAGCCAACACTTCTGTAAAGACAGGGTGAGCACTGAAAACTTGTAGCATATGCTGCTATTTACATAACTAATTGTAGCATGCACAGTCAAAAAACAGCCTCTAGCTTTAGCATATACATGCAAAATAATTGATTTTATTATGTACAGAAAATTAGAAGCTGTCAGAAACAAAGCCACTAGTAACAGCCGCGAGGAAGAATTTCGAAGTTTCATCGCCTAGATTGCAGAGGCTAGTCTTCACACAGTTGTGAGGTTTACAGCTAGAATATAAATCTAGACAAGATTCAGTGACAGCTGATACCCTATCCAAGCTTTCGGTAAAACTGACATACACACACCATAGACTGATGGTGGAGACACTCAAGAAAAATATTCCCAGTCTCAGACTAGCTGTGGTTTGTCATTGCAGGCCTTGTAATACAAGATGAAACTTTGCAAAGGATATTGCAAGTATAATAACAACAACCTAATCTTACACAAAATAAAAAGGAAGAAAAATGTGATGGCATGGAATAAAAGCACTAGCTGAGTTGCTTCTAAATCTCTGGTGAATAATAAGAGGACACCAAGATGGGGAAAAATACGGAAGAAAAAGCTGCATTACAGTGACTACTTTTCTATGGGAAAAAAAACCGAATCAAAAAACATAAACCTCAGCATTTCTCAGGCAAAACAGTGCATATGTGTAACCCAAAAAATATGCGTATTAGTTGTAGAATGTTCTTCTATTATTCAGAAATAATATTATTTGAGACAATATTTAATCCTATAGCTTAATTCTATATTGACTTAACATGACACACTTTTCTTGCAATTACAGAGTGGGCGAGAATTTTTTACAAGTTTAAACATTTTTATAAAATAATGAATTTTAAGTAGGTTATTTTAAGATCTCCTCTTGCCAGTAACCTTTTTGAAAATGGTGTTAAAATTCTAATTTTTTTTTAATCAAAAAGCTATTACAAATCAAAGTTAAATCAGCAGAGGCCCCATGAATTATAATGCAACACCGATAAAAATAGGAGTTCACCTGTTACTTGCTGCTGAAGAAAAAACTCAGAAACGGACTCTGATTATACAACTACAAATGCTAAGAATGTTTTACATTGTAGACTCTTCTAAAATGTGTCATGTTAAATGTTTTATATGAGGTAAACTCTTTACAATCACAAGAAAATGTATGCAAATGTAAATTCAGAAGTTTGGGTACAAAAGAAAGCAGCTTTGCATGGATCTCATCCTCTTCACTAATCCTGAGCAAGGCTTTCCTTGTTTAAGCATCCTCCACAGAAGGAGTTACAGGAGAAAGCACTCGTCTACGTGCTCAGGTTCTAAACACAACAAACCATGGAGGAGCCAGTAAAGTGCCCCCCGGGTAAGGAAAAGGATGGTGGAAAGAAAGGCAGGGGCTGGAGCTCCTGGGAAGCTCTGGAGATCTACCAGGGGAAGAGACCAGAAGCTATCTGGGGACTACTGGAGTGTGTGCATCAGCTTGGGGCTCTGCTGCTTCACCACCCAGGAATTCAGCAATCACATGCATTATCCTAAACAACTCTCAGAGAGCAGGTTTTGGGTTAGAGATAAGCCCATCTCCTACCTGCCTGTGAAAGGGATCACCAGCTTCCTGCTGTCCTGCCCTTGCACCCACCAGCCTGGCAGCCTTTCCCGTGCAACAGCATCATCACCATCCAAGTGACTTCAGAGAGCTGAGCTGACAGCAAAACAACCCTCGTGAAAAGGGTTGAGTACACAGAACTACACTTGAAATCTCCTAGATCCTTATCCTGAGGCAACTGTAGATATTAAAACAAAGTCAAAATTAAATATAGCTACTGTTTAGCACATTGTGTATTTAGCACAGGCATTGCCGTTGTCCCTCTGTAACTGGGAAATGTGACCGCAGTGACAGAACTGCATTTTAATTACCAGGAGGGGGAAAAAACCCCCCAAAACCCACAACAGCGAGTACTGCCAAAGCAGAACAGACTTGGGCCCTGATCCTACAAAGACTTACCTGCACATATACACTAAACTTTACACTGTTACAGGACAATCATTCGTGCTGTTTCTCCAGTTATGGGTTATGTGGAAAATAAACATATACCAGTAAAGGACTACTTTAGGGTTTGGCCTTTCAGGTTATGTCTGACTAAATGTCCTATGGGGCAATGTATTCCTGAAGAAATCTTACATCCGCATGCCATTAAAATATTGTTAATTTTTATAGGTCCATATTTTATTTCTGCCATTACATTTCACATTACTTTAGTTTACATCTGCGTATACAAGTGAATTTGTTTGAGATTTTAAAAAAAAACATGATTTAAAAATAATTTTCATGTATATAATGGTGAGAAAGAAGTTATAAATGAACAACATATGGAAATACAGCAACTGAAACACTGAAATATTTAAAATACAATATTAAATGTAACACCAGAGGGGTTTTTAGTATTTAACACAAAGGGAAAAATGAGCTACACTAGATAACACTTCAAAGAAGGTGAAAAGGATTTGGGCATCACAAAATCCTAAACACTTATAAGAAGAATTGAAATATCTGATTAACTCCTTTCCATTCATTTCCTGAACAATAGTTTTATGTTAAAAGAATATAGCTGGCCTAAATATTGCCCCCAAAAGGGGGGAAATTCTTGTATTACACACACAAAAAAAATTGCTTTTGATTCAATTATTAAGACAATTAAATCATCAGAATCAACCTTGACAATAAGCAGAAAGGAAGCTTCAATTATTCTTATAATCTAAACAGAGACAAACAAAAATGTAGGTAGAGTAAGATATCTGTTTATGTTTTCATAATTATTTTAACATAATTATGAAACAAATTTGCATATCAGTTTGTATATCAATTAGTACTTGGTCTTATTCTTTCCATCAAGCAGCACCTACTTTGGATGGTATCTAAATCACATGAGGGGACAACCAGACTCTTTCAATACAAAGCAGTATTGAACCACTGAAGCCCATGAAATGACATAACTGTACACCAGCTGAGGATTTAATCCATGCTATTCTGACCCTAACTCTGCAACAAATGCCGTCCTCAATGCGTAACTGAAATAACTGCTCAATGATGTGCCCAAGAATAAAACTGTAAAAAGTGTGAAAGTCATTTAGAACCACAAGCACTGGAGATTTTTTAGTGAGATTTTCATAATTTCTAAAACAGGTGACTAAACCACTTAGAAATTTTTGAAAAATGTCCCTACCCTCATCACTTAGGGACAGTGGGTTCCATTGGAAAGTCGGAATTGACAACAGAAAGCAAAGCCCTTTACCTCTTCCTCAATAGCCTGCTTCTAATTCAAGGGAAATGTTCCTTCTCCTAATGTAAGAGTAAACTGAGCTTCCAGGAGAGAGCTTACGCAAAGCTTAAAGTAACACCTGTGTACAAACCCTTTATGCTTTAGCAGTGTAGTGGGAAAGCAGTGGGAATGTGGGGAGAGGGGAGACGCCTCAAGGGTTTGCAGAGGGGGGATGCAGTGTAAGGAGCGGTTCTTTCTGGTGCCACTGCACCACAGATCTCAGTTAGTGATGTGCAGGCAGCAATCACAGAGCAAGAGGCAAGACTGGAGGTGCTCCTGCCAGGCCCTCGAATGGACTTCCCAGACAATGCAGGATGAGCCACAGCTTTCCACGAGGCCAGAGAGGGCCACCATATTTCCACAATGTCTCCAGCAGGAGATTTGTGACCGAAGGGTGAGAGAGCAACATTGGTATTTTAGGTTGGAAGTCAAAAATGTGACAGCAAACATTTCCACAGAGAGAAATAAGCTGTAATCGGGGTGTTGATCAATCACAAAATACGTATTTTAGCTTACATTTATGATTTCAGTTTAATTCTCAGTGGGTGGGTGGGTATCTTCATCTAAACTAGGACACCTTTCAGCAGCATGAAATTTCTCTCAACTCAAAATATGCATGTTGCTCTTTCACCCTTCTATCCCAGACCATTATCTGCTTTCTGGATAAATAAAAGCAGCCAATGTGTAACTAAATACGATTAAAGAAAGAAGCTTACTTACAAAACTGAACTCCATAGCATGGCCCACAGAAATTGATGTGACTTTTAGAAAGTTTAAATTATATGCCAGTGCCATCAGTTAAAAAAAAAAAATTACCCAAACAAGCCAAAAAATTGTATTTCAAATGACTGAAGTGGGAGCTTGGATGATGTGCTTTGGTAACTCATCAATGTTTCTGCTATATTAAAAAAAAATCAAATTATTAAGTGTATCCTAAATCAGTCAGTAACTTCAAGGTACACGACTATCACAATTATTGAAAAAGGCCTTGATCCTGAAAACATTTATGTCTGTGAATTTTTAGACAAGTGAATAGTCTTTGTAGGACTGACCTCTTACTTTACGTTGTTCACACATATGAACTTGTATGCACGATCAGAGACTAAGGCAGAAATACACATTTACAAGCTATCAACATTTTACCTAAAATGTCTCTTAAAACGGATTCAAAGTCATTACCAGCTGTTTCTTATTTAAAGCTTAGTATCCGTGTAATAGTATAGACAGTTTTACACGGAAGTAAAGTACCTGAAGTTTTCATTCTTTTTGCCTTCAGTTCCCAAAAAAAAAAAAAAATTGGTGTAAAAAGTCAACTTAAGACCAAGAAGATCATTCATACTCACATCAGCCCTTTAGAATTAGAAACGCTCCAACTATGACAAATCGCAGTGATAGCATGAATAAAACATTGCAGGTTTTATTGTGTAATATATTTTATAAGGTCAAAAGTTACATCTAATCAGCAATGGCAGCCTTGGATTCTAATGGATTCATAATTATTCTACATCCAAGAAGTAAAATATTACATATGCTCAAAAATTCAGGAGTTAAATGTATCTATTTCAACCAATATATGGTTTTTCCAGACATACGTATTTGAACAAATGGGTGGCTTTCAAGGGACCATGCTCTGAAATAAGAGATGCTTTTGTTTGCATTTCCAGATTAATACACATTCTGATAAAAGCATGAAACGCTACTAGTGAGCTGTGCGGCTCTCTAGACCTACCACAAATATATTATCTGGAAAGAGCTGGGTACTGAATGCAAACAGTCTGCTGCCTTCCCTCTACTTATCACTCTGCTGTTTCAATATTTTTTTCTTTGACTTTGCCCCCGTATCTTAGCAAGTGACACATTCCCTACTGAAAACCACATTTATGACAAGTTTTAATACTTGGAATGAAAATTTGTGTCCATTCTGCACAGAAGGTACCTGGAAAGTGTACTTTCAGGCAAAATCCTTTCTTTCTGCTTTTCCCAATACACACACATTCTTTTTTTGTATCATAGAGATTTTAAAATTGTCCTATGCAATTTAAATAAGATTTCCAAAACCAGTAACCTTTTTACAGGGAAAAATCAGAGCCTTTCCAGTTGACAAAGTAATTTGCGAGGGACATGCAAAGCACCTGAAGAACAGACTGCAATGAAAACCATTTTAACTATAGCAACAGCATTCACTGCATAATGTTAAAAGGAAAATTATGCAATTAGGTCTCTTATCAGACTTAGGAAAATTCAGATAATGCCATTTGGGGGAATAAAAAAAGAAAAATCATTGTTCACCACATCTCCCTTGAGCACTACCTAGGGGAGGGGAGTGATGACCAGACAGTGAAAATTAAGAAGAACGTGTCCCACCTTACGCCTATTCTGCCAATCTGTCACAGTTGTTCTTCTAGCTCCATAGGTTTATATGATTTTTTTTCCCTAATTTTTTTCTTTTTTTTTTCTTTTTTTTTTTATTGCTGACAAGTAATACAAGACAGATTCTTGCCTTCTTAGGATCTTGCAATCTAGTTTAGACATAGCACGTCAAGTAGTGATGAAAGAAGGTTAGGGTGGGTTTGAAAAGATGAGGATTCCAACAGTAAACGATGCAGAGACATCAGTTTGGTAATGTACACATGTTTTGCATGATTCATTGGACCAAAATGGCCAAAGGAACTTAAAAAGCTGTCAAAGGCATCTTTACCTCTGACCTACCTAGTCATCCATCTGCTTCCTCATACTGTCAATCAAAACCCTCCCATCCTTATCACTATTCTATTACACACATTTTCCACAACCATTTCTCCTCCAGCTCTTAAAAAATATCTTAGCAAACATTTCAATCAGTCATTAAAAACCTTGTTAAAATATGCAATGTGTCATCAAATATGCATAGCGTACTCGTGCAAAATCTGTAGAGCCTAAATCACTGTATTACATTTGATATAATATTAATGTAAAACATCATAGAAAGTATTACTAATAGGAACTTTGAATTACTTTCTACAGATTGGAGCTTGATTTTGTGTTATATAAAATAAAGGAAGGGCAATTAAATAGATTATTTACACAATAATTAAATTAAAACCCATTCAGCATGCCTAGAACAATAATACAAATTATACTTCACATAAAATTCATGCAATTAATTGCTGTTCTAACAAATTCATACACGGGGGTTTGCTTCAACTAAACTGCACACGCTGCAATTTAAACACACCGGGTCAAAACCCGTGCATTCGCTCCTAGGTGAACGCAAATGCTTTAACATGTTGGTAAACATATGTTTAGCAGATATACAGGTGGGCCTCTAAAAATAATATTCTAAAAAATTATAGTAGTAATAAAGTGACCTACCGACAGGAAATAGCCTTTTTAACTTCTGCAGCCCTTATGTCTTCCAGTCTCTCGCACAAATAGTTACGGAATTATCCTGTCCAAATTGTTATGGAGTAACATCAACCACTCACGCACAGGAAAGAATTTTGTTCAGACCTGTCACACGTTACGTATTTATTCCAGACTCGGTGGATAACCCCCTCTGAATAAAACCTGGCGGAACCTCCCTGAGGAGCGGTCTGCCCGGGGTGACCGCCCGGCGGGCAGCAGCCCCGGCACCGCGACAGCAGAGGGGAGGCGGGCGGGGAGCGCCGCGGTGCCTCGGGCCTCTCCCTTTGCCCTCTCGGGGGGCAGCGCAGCGGGACTGGCAGCGGCGGGGGGAGAAGGGGACAGCTTTTGCTGGCCGAGAGCGGGGAAGGAGGGCCGGGAACATGCCATGGGTTATTTGGGGTGCGGGAAGCCCCGGAGAGGGCGCCAGGACAGCCCCTCACGGCGCCGCTGAGGGGGCAGCCGGGGCCCGCCGGAGGCGGAGAGGTGCGGGCGATGCGCGGGGGGACGCGTGCGGCGCCCCGGCCCCCGCCGCTCGGGAAGAGGCGGCTGGGGAAGAGCGGGCATCGCCCGCGGTTCTCGGAGGGGCGGTCGCGGGGGGGCACTGCCCCCACGGCCCCTCTCCGGGAGACGTCCCGGGGCAGCGCCCGGAGCCCGACGGCACCGCTGGGTGGGCACCGCTCCCCGCCGCCGGCACAGGTCGGCGGCCGAGCGGCCCCAGAGGGCGGCGGAGGCGCTGCGTGCGCAGGGCCCCGCTCGGGCCCCGCACCTTGGCGGGGGTGGAGGGAACGGAACGCAGTTGGGCTGCTCATGTGCCCCCCGTCAATACTGCGGCAGGACAGAATCCCTCTGACGGCTCCGCACCTCCTTACCCCACCGAGGAATCAAGAGTAAACCCGGCCTGCTACGCCCCCAGCCCCTGCGGACTCGGCCCACGCAAATGCCGGGCCGGCGCCTGTTCTAAAGCCCACAGGTGGTTGTCTCTAAAGGGGGCAGAGTCCCGGGAAGGTCGCAGAGGGAGAGGCAGTGCTGCAGGAGTGGGGGCTCCGCTCCCGCGCGGTAGGGCAAGCTGCGCCCCGGAAAGGGCGCCCGCCTTGGGGGCACCGTGGGGCTCCACCAGGGCAGCCCCCGCCCTGGGAAGGCGAGGGGAGGCTGCGGGCGGGCAGCGTTGTGTCCCTCGCCTCTGCTCCGCCAGCGATGGCACCCCCCGTCCCGCGCCAGGCACCTCTCTCGCCTGCAAAGTGCCGTCAGGGTTTTTAAGCGTCAAACACAGGGATAATTATAAACCTCTCAAAACCGACGGGGTTTCAACTCCCTCTTTCACCGACTGCAAACCTCCACGCTTGGCCACGCGGTGTAAGCATTGTCCCCTACGCTCTTCCAGCACCCCACCACCCCCCCACAAAAAAATTACAAACGCGGGGCAAGCGGACCTGCTCCATCAGGGAGAGCAGCGGCGGGACTCCGGCTACAGAGCCTCGCGGCGGGCCGAGAGCGGGCGAGTCGCCAGCCTCTTCCCCTTGGCCTCTCCCAATCTCTTATTTGCAAAACGGCGAAGTGCTTTTTCCAACACGACGTTAACGTTTTGCCAGGTTTATTTTACTTGTTATACACAGACGATACAAACGGGCAAAAACCGAAACATTTCTCAATGGAGCATGTACTGGTATAAATTATTCAGTTCCACAGACGTAACAGAACAAATATAAAAATCACAACATTCGATTTACAGAAGAGTCAAAAATATACACACGTTTATGACCCTGAATTTCTATTAGGAAATTTCCCCGTCGAGTGTAATCTAGACTGAATATTTAGCCTGATGCGTATTTCAGTTCGTAATTGTTTTTTTTCTTCCATATAAAAATGCGTTAATTGTATAGATTTGCTACTCAAAATTCGAAGACTTACTATTCTGCTTCGCCGGGGGGGGAGTCCTGGAGGGATATTAGTTCTCCTTCAATAGTATAATAAGAGGTTTACAAGAATGATCACTCTTACTTTCGATGTGCATTTAATTCCCCAGGAAGTCAGATCTCGGTTAGCTACTTTATGAAAAAGTCAATTCCAAAACTAAATGCAGTAAAATATACAACTCACAACTCATCTTCACTGGACTACACTATGGTTACCAACAATTCAGTCGTCTATATCTTTTTTTCTTTTTTTTTCTTTTTTTTTTTTTTAAGATTATTCATTACAAAGATTTACAGCGATATAAAGAAAGAGGGGGGAACTGCAAAGAAATTTGAAAATAGTTTGTTAGCATATTTGGCACCTGCGGGGACCAGTAATGGATTTGGCACTTGGGGGCAGGGGAAGGCGGATACCACAAAAATAATAATATTGCTGATCTCGAGCTATTCCTTTCAAAGAAAAATAAGAGGCAGTTAATTTTGGGTTTGGAAGGCGTTATGCTCCTTTAATCGACTTTCCTATGAGACGTATTTCTGTTCTTTTGAAGGGAAAGCTGAGCTATTCCTTAGCTGTGTTAGCCCAGGGCACCGCGTAATTATTTCATGCGAGGAATTGGAGAGAAAGTGAGAAACCCATTACTCGCTGCTACAGCTATGGACCACTTACATTTCCAGAGGCATTCAGGAAAAGTGTTTACCTGGGGAGGGGCACGAGGAAGAGGGAGCAAAGAGCGAGGAATGGGGTAAAGAAATTTAAACAGGATCTAAGTTTTGTGACTTAACAATGAAAACAAAACAAAAAAAATCCAAACAAATAATAAATAAACTGAGCCAAAGAAAAGTAATCTGTTACAATAAAATAAATACTATGTACAGGCATTTCACAGGCTGTTTTCCCCACTATTACTGTTTCCCCTAGAATCCATCCGTGGTAAAAGGAAGGAAGCGCTGTACGGTTTGAGAGTCTAAGCATCCTACTGATCAGTGGGTTTCGGTGCGGCAGTGCCCCCCGCGCCCCCGGGGGGCCGCCGGACCGGGCCGGGCGGGGA
>VZTE01001195.1:2234631-2250118 GCA_013397775.1 Eulacestoma nigropectus
TTTTTTCCCCTTCCCTTCCCAGGGAGAAGAGATTGGCCAATTGACACTATGCAGCAATCAGGAAAGACTCACTTTTGATCTTGCTGCTTGTGGAGAGGATGAAACGGCTTCTGCCATTGGTTAACCGCTGACAGTAATTTAATTAGATAGACATTAATTAGGATAATCACCTGGCTCCTGGTCGCGACGATCATGGCAAATTGAAGGAGATGATTTTATTGTGAGATAGAAGGAAGGGAAAGGGGGAAGGGAAGAGTGTGTTTGCTGTGAGAGCTCATTATTATGTGACCTTTCTAGCTTTTTTTTTTTTTNTTTTTTGTTGTTTTTTTTTTTTTTTTTTTTTTGACTACGGCTGGAAAATAAATCCAAACCCTGCGATTCCCCATATATCGCGCGCGTGTACCCCACCTTTGTGCGTCAGGGAGGAGAACGGGTCCTGGGCGCTTTGGGGAGCGCTTGCGAGGGAAGCGCGGGGCTGGGCGGCCGCTGCCCTCAGCTCACCCCCGCGGTTTGTCCCCAGCGGGGCGCAGCCCCTCTCCCCCAGCTCTTCTGAGCGATTCCCGGCGCATCGCCCCCACCCTTCCCACCCGTGCCTGTTCGCGGGGGAAAATACACCCTCCGTCCCCGCTGACAGGGGCTGCGTATCATCTCTTTTAACTTCTGAAATAATCATAAGCCCCGCAGCCGAAGTGCCCTAATGTATTTGCCGCGATGTTTACGGGTTCTTTAGTAAATAAATATTTTATCTGGGAGCCGTAATGCCGGAGATTATCAGCAAAACAGCGTGGAAGGCGTCCACCTCCCCATCCGGCTCCGGATTTCTGTCCTCTCGGTGCCTGCTTTCCCTCAGTGACTCAGTCCCGCGCGCAGCTCTCGGGAGGGGCAGATTTTTGGTAGCACCTTTGCCAGGGGCCGCGGCCCGCCTCGGCCGCGGGGTCGATCGGAGCTGAGAAACCCAAACCATGCCGCTGCTGCGGCAGGAGCCGCCGGCACCCTCTGCCCGGCGCGGAGCTCCGCGGGAGCCGCGGCCCGGGCTGCGCTCCCAGGCGGGCGGGGCCGAAGCCCGCGAGCCCTCGGGGGGCTGCGGGGACCCCCAGGGACCGAAGGGACCGGCCGGCGGGTCCCGCGCTGTGCCCGGACGAGCCTCGGGCTATCGAAAGCGGGATCGTCCAAGGCGCGAAGATGCGCCTGAAGAGTTCAAGGGGCCCGCTCGCCATGCCGCCTTTGCCTCGCACCAGTCTCAATTTCTCTTCCTAGAGAAGCTTGAGAGTTTATAAACACGGGGTTTGTTTTTCGGTTTTTGTGGGTTTGGGTTTTTTTGCCCGGGGAGGAGCTCTCCTGTTCCATTTTTCCTAGTGTTGTCCCCTTAGTGGTTTGGACTTCAGGTATTTTACAGACATCTCTTCCCAGATGACATCAGCAGCCGGCTTCTAATTCCACTTACGGATAATGCAGCCTAAACCACCGCATAAATGCCTGAAGCCAGACTGAAACTTTGCAAACTCTAATCCAGAGAAGACTAGAACCAGGATGACTTGTCAGAAAGTGTATTTTAATGCCCACTAATCCCGTGGCCATTTATTTTTCTGTTGTTTAACTGTGAGCTACTTCAGTTATTTGGTATTTCACAGATGCCAACATACACACCCTCTCTGCAAGGAAATATTCTAATAAGATAATTTATGAAGCAAAAAGCAAGCAGTTCACTGTTCTACTCGAGTGGTTCAGCACATGCAACTTTCCATACATCACCTTCTTTCAATGTTAAGAAAACAGTTTCATTATTATCAGTTCTAACTAATGTTTCTGACACTTGTTTCACCAGTGCTCACCCTTCTCCTTCCCTGTTTGAAATAACAGAACGGTAATGGACTTATACAGGCAGGAGATGGACTGAAATGCAGATAAACCCTTGGAAATGCTGCCCTGAATTACAGAGCTACACCCATATAGATGCGGAGCTGCAATGAATTCAGTGGTATACTGCCAATCACACGGAAGTGCTAATATATGCCAAAAATCTTCAGTGCACAACTCCTAAACTGGTATAATAGGGGGGATATGCAATGGCAGGTGGTGTTACAGAATCGTCATAGCATGGAGCGAGGTTTGCTAATACAATATGCCCGTCCTTTGTGCTGACAGGTGACAAGGGGTCACGCTGCTAATGAAGGTCTGCTCCATTGCGGCTGGAGGCTCAGAAGGTGGCTGCTTGAAAATCTCTTTCTTCCTCCAACATGGTATACGGGCTGCTGCTTTTCAGGTTACGGCAAACGCACATTCTTCCAAATCCTCTGTGTAGCTCCTAAAGCACTGGACAAAAATAAGGAAGGATGCCCCAAAAACCAGCGTTTTTATTATTCATGTAACATCTTGGTAAATGGAAAACTGTGCCTCCAAGTTAAAACTGAGGAGTGAATAGAAAGCAGGGTACCACAGCAAATGCTTATACTACGGGAGATCTGCATCTCCAACAGACTCCCTTCAGCTACCCTCTGCAAGATGTACATTTGTCAAAATTAATTTAGAATATGTAAGACTCACTGGTTTGTCTCCCTGCTTACACCAGCCTCTCACGCATGTATACACTGCAGCACTGCGCTAGCTCCTCTCCTGCTCTGCAGTGCCATGTTACCCACGACCTGCCAAACTCTGTCTCCCTCGTGGTGTTACACGTGTGTGTGGGAGTAGAGAGCGGCAGGGATGCAGAGCCCCCCTGGCAGACCAGCCCCAGGGCAGGTCCCGCGATCAGCTCCTGCCCCATCTCACCCTGGGTGTGTGCATCCGGCAACGGCAAGGCCTGAATGCAGCCCTCCTCAACCACCCGCAGGTTTGCAGTGGGAATCACCAGAAAGAACTTCCATTTAACTACACACAGGCAAATGTGGTTTGGTATGTCTCCATTTTCCCATTTTTCTGATATTCCACTGCCTACTGTGGGGGCAGAGGGAAGGCCATAAGGAGGGCAGCTGCAAAAATCTGCATGTTTCCCTCTGAAGTAAGTGCACGCTAAATATACTTAGAGAGTTAGTCTAAAATACTAAATTAAAAGGCCTAAATAAGAAATTTCAAACAAAAGAAAAATCTTTGAGTGGTAAAGAGTAAGTAAATATGGCCATAAATTGGAAAATAAGACAATTTCATGGGTTATTTTTTTAGTATGCAAATAAGAAGTCAATTTTTAAAAAATTATCTTCAACAAGAGATGTAGATAGTTTTACAATAATCGCCTGCCACTACTGTTGCTGTTTATTAAAAAAAGCCCCAAACCAACAGTAAAGAGAAAAAGAAAACTTCTGCCCAGACAAAATAATCAAATCAGCCTAATCAACATCCAACACGTGAAAAAAAGAACCCTAACAAAAATTCCCATCAGTCCCTGCCCAAAACCCAGAGTCACTCCCCAAACCCAGTTATTTGGCTTGGCCTGCTTCAAACCAAGCAGTCAAACCACCTGCCTTCCTTCAAGTGTTTCCCTCTCCAGTCAGTGGAAATGGTTTTAGATGTCATATTCTAGTTGGGACTCTTTCCATATATTTATATCTATGGACATCTCACGTACGTTCTCTTTCACAGGAGAGTAGGTTCATGTAACCTAAAACAGCCTCTGTCACTTTAATGTTTATTCTCAGAATACTGCTATTTATGACACCGCTTGTGAGAGTTCTGTGATTCAGTTATCAGCAACTGAATTAATTTTCTTAAGGTCAGTTTCCTTCTGTAGATATTAGGGTTTGAATAATATTCAAAAGGAGCTGACAGAGGAATTTTCAGCATTTTTGGTTTTGTACATCCTCAGAATTCAGCTATGATTTTTTTTGTTTTAATCTCCATGGGAGTAACTGGTAATCAATGGGAGCCAAATTCCAGTAGAGAATTTCTGCTTTCCTAGCAATTAGTATCTCAGTAGTTTTACAGTAGGGAGAAACAAATGTTTACTAACACTTTTTCTAGTTTGTTAATTCCCGCTGTCCTTTCTTAAAAAAGACTGTCCAGAACTTAAGACAGATTTGTACATGTATTTTTATTATGTTGCAACAATCAAAATATATATGTACTACTGATTTTTTTCCCCCAAATATTAAATGAAAACGTAATACATTTTTTTCCACATTGTGTTCTTGAATGCTTTGGAATCTGTGAGGACTCTGACATAAAGAAACTGAAGCAAATGCACAATTAGAGACTGAGAGGTGTTATAGTGCTGCACTTACATTGCAAATGAAGTCAGATGTCTCCGTTTAATCAAATAGAGCCTCAACAGTCTCTGTTTTGTGAGCATTAGAAACAATAAACAAATACACACAGAAAGCATCACAAACGATAAATCGGTTATTTAAATACAACTGTATCCAACATAGCAGCTAAACACTGGACAATGTTTGAGGTCATCAGCACATCCACATGCTCTTCTAAGTGACGTTTAGGGTCCTGAAATACAAAGGATGCCATGAGAGGTATGACAGAAACACATCTCTGAAAGATTTCATTTACTTCAAGTCTATTTAAGATGTCTGTGAGTTAATGAACACAGGCCAGTAATGCTCCTAAATTTTCCAGTCTAGGAAGACGTAGCAAATTACTGAATTTCCATGAACAAAATTTTATTAATTCATACTAACAGTTAAGTTCAGGATAGGTTTAGGAAGCAAATTTCTATCCAGCATATCAAGAGTAACCGTGGCAGCTGTGAGTTAGTTTTAAGGACAACACACAACACGTGAATTTTAATACATCTCACTAAGGCCAATATTTTAATCTTAGTTCTGGTACACTGCAATTTGTTTTCAGATTCTTGCACAAATGTGTGTTCCAATCCTGCAAAGATTCAAGCATCATCTAACACAGTCTTTGAATAGTTGTGTTGATTGCAAGAAAATTAGCATATCTATACCCATAAAAACATGAAACATGAACAATGTTCAAATGCTCTTAGGAATTCAATGTTAAGCCTGAGCAGTTTTCTGAAAATACATATCCCCACACATTATTACTCAATTGATGTAGGCATTTGTGGGCATCTGCATACAACAATAAGATTATTTCTGGTTGAAAATCATACCCATGCACTTCTTCAGTTTCACCACTGATATTAAATAATTAATCTCCAAATACTGCAAAAATATCAGGCATACCTCAAAAACATGTCTAAACTTTATTATAGCATTATTGTAGTAATTCTTGTGTGTAAAGAAATTAAAATACGGAAGACAATCATGCATGGGAATTGTAATTGTTTAATTTAAAAAACAGAATTACTGTCAAAATGTAATGAAGCCATCCACATTTATATAAAAGAGTGCTGCTGAATCCATGTAGGCTGACCTTCTTTAATAACTCATTTTCAAAGATCAGACAGTTCTCCAACATTCCTTCTGTTCCTAACAAATTATACACCTAATAATATAATATCCTTATTGTGAGTGGCTGCTTGTTTACAAAGTTTTTTTATCTAAGTTGCATAAAAATTACTTCACTGAACCATTTTTTTAATTTAAAGAAAACTTAAAAATTTTATCAGGAAAAAATTCTTTTCTTTTTGATGAACTGTATCAAAACACAGTTTTTTTCACGTATGCGTAACAACTAGTGAAGCTCAAGTTCTGTTGGAGATGACATCATAACCCTTAAAATACAACCCTTCTTACATATTTTATATGTATATATTTATGTATGTGTAGGTGTGCATAAACTCCATTGTTCTGAATCCTACAGAAATACATAAGTGACTGAACAATAGTGCAGATGTGTTATGACATTGCTGCTAGAAGCTGACACATAAGAGCAATCCAGAATCTTTTAAATTCTTCTACTGTTACTAGCAATACACTAAGTACTGGTTCTTTAAGGACACACTAGATACTTTAAAAGCTATTTCTTGTTTCCACTGCCCTTCTTGAACACAAGCTCTTACAAATTTGCTTTGTTCTCCTCTTGCTCACAAAAGCACATTTCCTCAACCTTTATGTTGAAATCAAATGTAGAAATAGTTTTTTGTTGAGTCTTTATAAAGACATTATATCCTGACACTGCAAAGGGATGGAATGAATTGAGTGGGTGTTCTAAGTTTCAGCTGTGGTCCTGAACAGTTTGCCCCAAACACCAATACAAAGGAACTCAGCCTACCTGCCTATGTGTGTCTAAAAGCTAAGCATTGACAGTGTGTTCACGAACTCAGGACAGGGAGGAGCTGGCTCTTTGGCCACGACAAGGTACAAACACCTCCCCCACCTCTGTTTCCATGTTTACCATTTTTTAAGTGTCTCCACAGTTTGGGTCTCTCTGACACAGACTTGGATATCTTTATGCCTCTTAGAAGAAGTTAAAACAAATGAAGAAGGAAAAGGGAAAACTACTAAATCTCAACACTGCTCCTCAGCATGTAACAAAAACACACGTAGAACACAGCCTGAAGATATTCTGCGGATTACCTACAGTCAAAGGCCCAGTTCCTTACACAACTTCCAACAAAAATAAATTTATTATTTGATGCATTGAGAATATCATGCACGTAGAACTACAATCACCTACGCACATGTAAAAAATTAGTATTTAGAATGAACGAAGCATATCATTCCACCTCACTCTAATTCATCACACCTCACCTGCTTGCCAACATTTTTTATTGCCAGCTGTTCAGGTGTCATCTTATCTTCTTCTTCAACAGCCTGTGAAAGAAACACAGAAAAGGTCAGTGTTTCAGATTTCGTTTACTTGTTCCCCAAGCCACAGATTCTCAAAATACAATTCTGTTCCTTAAAAAAAAATAAAAAAAAAAAAAAAATCAAACAGCAACACATTTCAGAAAGTCAAAAGGAAAGGTACTTCAGCTTTTAGCAGACGTGGTTTTAATAACTGAGTGTTAGTGCAAAAGATCAAGGCAAATACTTAAGAATGGTTTTATTGTCAGATATTCACCAAAATGTTATTAAGCAAAAATCTTAAATGAGCAGTATCAATAGTTAAAGATAGTTAAAAACAGTTAGAATAGTAAAGCAGAATCAAACCCAGCATTATCTATACTGTTTCAACTACTGAAGATTTGATCTCAATAAATCTTTGTACTGTTTAAAGTAATTTATTTTAATACATTTTGATACTGTTATGTTGCCTTCAAATACAGTGTCTTCATAAAGTTCATCCACTAACTTAACGAGTGAATGTAATACTGAATTTTGGTTTTAAGGACTTCTAAGGAGTTGAAAAAAATAACACTTGGTAAGAAATACTGACATGATTACTACTCATAGAATGCTTGTTGAGATCTAGTACTTTTAAGAAATATTTCTAAGTGTGTCAGTATTAAAACAGTACAAGTAGCTGTGATTCCTCTTACTTACATAACCAATAACAAATTTCTTATCTAAACAGAACACTGAGTTGGGCTCTGGAATGCATTCTAAATACTTACAGTCTATCTACTAGACTAATACAGATAGATAACCTTTACTCTGCTACAGTGATCAAATAGTCCTTGACTGAAGGATTGAAAAATACGACTAACTGCTCATTTTGATCTACAGAAATCTTATATTCTTATCACTAAGCAAAAACGCAAAATTGATGTGATTACTCACATTTTAAAGCAAAGCATGTAACAAAACACTTTGACAGTTCAGGGCAAAAAGTCTGGTGGCAATGCCTGAGGAGCTAATGTGGCAACTTCACACAGTAACCACATGTAGTTGATTAGTACAAACTATAGTCATTCTGAACAAAGCTTGGGATAATCAATTCCTTCTGAAATTAAGCAACTAATTTCTTCACTTCATAAACACAGCTACAGTTATACTATCATTATGGGATATGAATACCTTGTTATAATTCTTAGCTAATTCTAACATCTCCTTCACTACTGTTTCATTGAGTTTGCAATGTTCACTGTAGTCCTGAAGTGTCAAACCTTCCATCCAACTCTTCTTATGCAAATTTAGCAGCATCTGCAAAACAAAACCTTTTTAGAGCATTCATCATAAAATACTTTCAGAATACTATGAAGATCTCTTTGACAGAAAACCAATTTATAGTAAGAAGAACATAATAAAAAAATATTGATCTTACAATGTCAATGTTTAAATAGAGGAAATACAATCACCAACTATCCTGCTAGAGCAGATGATAGACTTGCATACTTTTTAAAGATCGAAACTTCTTGAATCCTAAATATGTAAATGAGGCATGGAAACACGGGTCACATTTACTTTGACAGGAATATGCAGATTCGTTTTCTGTGATTTGTTATTTTTGCTGCAGGTTGAGAACGCACAATTGTCTTGTAGCAGGGCTAAGAGAAAATTGAATACTTCAGCTGCCATATGAGGACTAGTTGAAGCTTTTGGCCTCTGACAAAGTTGAAAAATATTTCAATGCTTGGATTAAATTCATTAAGTAGTTATATAGGCTTCATTGACTATCTGATCTGTACGCAAGCAACTGAGAGTTGTGACAAAATAAACTTCGAAAGTGACCAAAGCATGACTTGTGTGTCTTTGCCTCATACAAAATAAACAAACATAAAAACTATAAGATAAAATGTGCAGAGTTTTGATGGTGATAAATGCAGGCACTATTACAAACATTTGAAAAGTTTTACTTGATACTTTGATGTCATTCTTGAAAGAGTAAAGGAATAGATACAACAGCAATTTCTTTATTTTCATTAATAAAGAAAGTGTATTTTGTAGATCTCCTGCACACGATGACTGTAGGGAGGACCATTTCAGCAAACAGTTTCAGCCTGCCTTCAATTTGTGAACATTTACGAGACATTTTCGAGAATGGGTAAGCCCTGTAATTGCTATCACCTGAGTTGAAGTACCTGTTTCATCCTATGTACAGTTTCCAAAGAAACCTGGCTTTGGAACACGTGAACTGAGTTGAAAGTTTGTGTCATAATTTGTGTTAGCAAGATCTTAGCTACTGACAGAAGGAGTCGTAGGCAAACTGCATATGGACAGTTTAGCTAGGCTATCTTGATTTTAAAATTATGGTTTGGTGTGATAAGCTCCTAATCTAATACATGAAGCATGTACTCTTCTTACTACAGATGGAGATAACAGATCACCACCACCACGAGGGGGGTTTGAGATATGTATGAAGCTGCCTTATGAAAGATGTGAGAGATAGTTGTTGCCTCACAGATTAAAGTTTTCCTAACTTGGTCAAGATTATTCTCCCACTTGCAAAGGTAATAACTTACGTAAAGCCATTGCTGAAAATACTTGGAACTTCAGACAAGACTGGATTTGCCAAATCGTTGCATTTGAATGGAAACAATAACCCCCTGGAAGCCTCGTGGACATTTCCTGAGAGAGCTGGTTTTGTTGAATCAGTTATTCTTTTCAGTAACAGTGAGGTCTTGGAAGTCTCATACTGCCCTACAAAGGGTTGTGCATTTCACACATTCCTTCCAACTGCCTAATTTGCACACATATTCCTCCACTATTTGAAACTGGTTTTTTTTCTTATTACTTGTACCTCTCTAAAAGTCTGAATTCTGTGAAAAAACTATTCTGACCATTTCATCATAAACTCTGAGATCAATTTATAACCCTAACAAGGCCATGAAAATGCACAGGCATATCAGAGAACAAACACAGAGGACAGAATCTGACTTTTCAAAAATTAACTTCTGCAGATAATAAATAAGCTTTTTGTTTTTCCTGTTTGTTTTCCTGGTTGAGACTCTCAAGCTAGATTTTGCTTGTAACTTGAAGTTTGATGCAAAAGTAACAGAAAACATTTGTTGTCAGTAACTCTGTAATACTTCTTCTGTAAATGCAGGACATCAGTACTTCCTGATATTCAGTGATGTCTTGGGGAGTTCCAATCATACCAACTGGAAGTACCTTCTGTCAAAGTGATTATAACAAATAAAAACCCAACATCCCTTGGCTATGCATTCCATTTTGGAAAACATGGTTAAAAATTCTCCTAGCTTCAGGAATTCCAGCCTGTGAAAACTGAAGGCAGCTAATATGTCTTTCAGCTTCATCACTGAAAACTTGAAACTTTGGACAAACTTAAGCGCAGAGAACAGCATGACAACTTTCCATAAGGTGGACAAAAACATTGTCAAACTATTCACATGGTCATTAGAATGTGGTTTTGGAAAGTTTCATCACTATGACTGTACATCCAAGTGCTTTCTGGAAGAGAAGCCACCTATTCAGGGAGAGTTAAAACAACTACTGAAAGTAACAGCCATTGAAATCAGAATATTGCCACAATTCTTAAATAGTTTGTATAATGTTCCTTTTACTCTGAATTAAAGCTGAAACATTTACCTTCTGTTCTAGTTCATTCTTCCTGTAGTTGATGGTGATGGAATAGTAATGTCTGTTTAGTCCATGGATTAGAGCCTGCAAAATTTAGGGGAGAAACTGAAGTAAATCACCCACCGCTGAAACGAAGAAATATCAGAAGGAGAAAGCTAATTTCAATAGAAACATCTTTAAACATCATTGAGATAAAACAAAAAACACAAAAAAAAATTTACAGAGATTATAGGGAAACATGAAGTAAATATACCTGGTTCTATTTCTCTTTTTGTGTTCATTAACTGACAGTTATGCTTTCTATTACTAAAGCACAGCTTTTTTTCACAGTAGCAACTATAATAAGAAAAAATGGTAACTGCCTGAAAACATTTGACCGATACATATGCACAAACATATTTCTTTCAAATCCTTCCTCTCTCAATAAATTTGGTTATCACTCCTATTAAAATATTCTGTTACAAACAAAAGACTATTTGCTATCTATTTATTTATAACCACTGTCAACATTTCCAAGTTCATCTTCCAGGGTACAGCATGAAGAGAGAGTAACCGAAGCAAGGAAAAACCTCAGTTAGACAATGTGCATCAAATTAACTTTGGATATTAAAGCTAATTTTATTTTTTAACTTTAAATGAAAAAAACCAAACCACCTTTTTCACTATAATTATGCCCTCTGCAATCTGATCAACTGAGATTAGTTTTAGTGATAGCTGTATGAATGTATTTTCTATTTTGCTCACGTGCATTAGGTATTTCTTTTTACATTTATGACTTAAGGGTGAGTTGTATTAATATTTGGGGGGGTAAAATTCTATGATCAATCCTCATCACAACTAAAAGAGTATATTTTCAAATAAAATTTTACAAATGAAGTATACACTTACAAACAAGATACAATAAATCATACATTAGGTAGGCTAAATTAGTGATAAATAGTTCTTCTGTTTCAAGCATTCCACCTATTTATGTTTGAATATATATTTAGAGCTATACAAAATGAATGTATATTTGTATCTTATGCAACTTAATATTTCAGCATTACAAAATTCTCTGTATGAAAGCTGAAAATGGTTTCATACATACATTTTAAAGAGATTTCTATTGCAAACACATATACAAAGATACAAAACTACTTGAAAAGTTATGAGAACCAGCACTTACAGAAAACCATTACTTGTGCAATTTATTTTAATTAAAATTGTAAAATACAGGTTTTATCATCAATAAAGGAATTTATAGTTGAAACTATTAGCAGTGAGTCATTTCAACTGCCATTTTCTTATATTCAAAATGATTGCATACGAGGTTTTGGTATTTGTCTATAAACTCAGGTGTAGATATTTAAGAAGTTTTCTCAAGCTCTTAAAATTTGACAAACAGGTTTGCCTTCTCCCACTATCCTCTCCCTTTCCTCTTCCCTTCCAAAAACTACCCTTTAAAAGAGTGGGCAAATGTAAAAGGTAAACAACTGTAAAAAAGCTGTTGATAAGGAAACACAAGAAAAAACCACACACACAAAAAGGGAATGAAGCCAAGGCATGTACTACTCTATTATTCTTCTTCCTGAGATTTTAAGTAATGTCTTATAATTCTTGCTTCTAGCCCAGCTGAAATCTATTTAGTTTGCTTCTTTGCTCAGCTGGGTCAGAATTTTATTCATGGCTTAAAATGAAAGAAAAACAGCACTGCAAGAGCTCTTGCAGCTTTAAGAACAGAGCATTATTTAAAACTATGATTTTTATCTTAACAGTGACATTTGCAACAGCTCATTACCAGCTTGCAAAAAATCAACACAAACAAAAACTACCCATTTTAACAACAGAAACCCAAAATCCCATGGCCAAAATATGCCACGCTGTAGTGACAGTGATCTTAAAATACTGAAGCTGAACAATACTGCAGGGGTTTCCAAGGGAGAGCATTACACATGGTCTAGAATAGCCCAGTTAGAAAAGCCCTGAAACATGCAAGCATGGGCTTGCCTACATCCAGTCAAGAGTATTAGCTGCTGATTTCATACTCATTATTGTTCACAGTTTTGACCAATTCAAAAATCAAAAGTAAAGCACAACCTCCTGAAGCAGACACTCTTTCATTTTAAGACTCTTTTTTGCTAGCATTTTTACCAACAGCAAAGGGTTTCAATGCATCAGTAAAAAACCCCTGAAAAAAAAGCTGATCTTTTGCAAGATAGGGGTATGGTGGTCT
Organism: Eulacestoma nigropectus; assembly: GCA_013397775.1. NCBI lineage: Eukaryota > Metazoa > Chordata > Aves > Passeriformes > Eulacestoma > Eulacestoma nigropectus. The sequence goes on from VZTE01001195.1 coordinate 2,247,121, forward strand.
AGTACCTCCCAAAGGATGGCTCTCTCAGAGCACAAGTTCAGCCCTTATTTCAGTTCTGCTCTGACTAGTGGATGGTCTTTTTCTTGGATGTTTACCTAGCAAACATTACTTCTATTGTTCAAATAAAGGAACAAAAAGCAGGAACTGGGCTTCATGGTTTCAAGGATGCATGCCTTTTAGAATACATAGTAAGGGGGAAAAGTTTTTTAAAGGAAAAAACATTGAGGCAGAAGAACAACAGGGATAAAAGCATTAATCACTCCAGAGGATACTTGTTTCAGGACAGAAGCTATTTCTCAAAATAAAGGCCTGCCTCAATGAAGACCAAAACTTCTGTCTTTCTAGTGGCAGTCAACTTCAGAAATCAAACTTTGAATACCTAAGTTTCACAAATGTGTATTCAAAAGAACCATTACAGCAGAAGCCAATCTGGCATCCATTTTATCCATTGAATACTCTCCTCCACCATTTTTTCAGCAAATTACTGCATAACACAAAAATCAGAGATTAATTATTTAAGACACAATACAAGGTTTATTCTGGATTACATAATAAGCAAGAACCTCTATAAATTTAGAGTAAAGAGAAAAGAGAGAACTTTTTCCATAATTTACTTGAGAGTAACTTATCTTGGAGAAAGCTGAGATGTTGATAAGCAGCAGATTTTAAATTGCAGGACTGAAAACAGTACCTGTCTTGCATCACATGTTATGTCACCAATTGTCACTTTTAAAAGTTTGCATTTCCATAAATTTATACTTGAATCTTCGCTGTACACATTAAATCCATGCATTCACACATAGGTAGCTAATTTAGGGCTCAATTTTAAACCCCTCACATACACATCTCCATTGATGAATCACATCAATTATAAATGCACGTGGAAAAACGCAATAGAGAGAAAAATAAATAATTTGTAACCTACTGTTTTAAGTACCTTTCCCAAAAATTGATGAGTAAATCTTGCCATTTACAGGACTATGAGCACTAGGTTTACCTGAATAGATGGCTTGTTTAAGTGACCCAGATTTGAAGTTGTTTGTCTTGGTTCATGTCCTAAGACCATCATATTAGCATTGATCAATCTGAAGGCATCAATAACAACCTGTAAAAACAAGATGTCAAGTCAATTCTTTTTAGAAAATGCAACTAATAGAGCCAAGCAACAGTGGACAAGGCACAATCAACTCTCATCTGTTTTTGGCCTTTATCCAGAAAATCATTTAATTATAATATTAATAAAAAAGAACCTCCTGCTGGCTATGTGATGATCAGCACACTCCACTACCTTGTATTGTAAGGTGACACCAATTACTACCTTTTCCATGGAACTGTAAGTTTTATATACATTATATCATTATATAACATTGGATTTTATGTACACTTATTCCAAGCCTCTAAACTATGCATATGTTTGTCACCTAAATCTTATCCAATCAAAATGAATGACAGAGAGAGACTAAAACTGAAAGTGAGCACAAGCTAAGGGACCAAGTCTAAAGCCCAGTCCTGTCACATCAATTATACTACCACAATACTTGAAATGACAACAAAATTATAGCCAGCAAGGAACTTGCCCCATGTATTCCCTTCTAGTCAGATGCTTTTTGCTTCTTGTGACTACGAAAGGGTCTATAAACTGTCTGATGGATTAAAAAGTCCTTGTCAGTGTCATGCTCAGGAGTAAAAAATAGAGTAAAAGAAAACCAAGGTCATTTATGATTTAAAGGTACACGGTAGGCAGCATTCAGTGATATTTTATTGCAAATAATGTAAACCCATCACTGATTCTTACTCTGTTCTGTGCTAAATTTCTCCATGAAAATCTTCGGAAAGAGAAATTCATGGTCCCACGCAATAAAACCCCCATCCCTATCCAAAACATAGAGGAGCTGAAACAGACCTAAGAACGTACCAACAATACACTCAAACCCACTCTTATTGTGTCCTGACCAACACAGGTTCATAACTGCAAGATAAGAATTCTTGTTTAGGTTCCAGTCTTTTAACTGGACCAGTGCAGATACGGCCTTGCACACCCACTAAAACAGTACTAGGCAGACTTTGCAGGCATCTTGTCTGCATATGTTTGAAGAGTTATTAACTTAAATCTCTTTTTACAGCTTTTCTATAATAATTTTTGTTCTTTTCCTCTCCATACTGTGAGTTGGACAATAACAGATGCATTTACATGGCTGGTTTGATACTTTGAGGAATTAGACTTGAATATTGTTTACATTGAACAAACAAGAAATCAACCACTGTAACTGAAAGTCTGCACTGAAAGTGACACTGAGTCTCCTACCTTTTTCCAGCATTTTCCTCTCCATTTACACAAATATTAATACATAAATAATGTGCAGTTTTTAGGATTACAAGATAAATACTGAGGTCCTTCATGTGAAAATTAAATTAATTGGCAAGTATTTATAATAAAAAAAATCATCAGATGTAAACAGAAAAAACCCACAAACTTATCACCTGTTGTATTTACTTTTGAGACCCAAGTGAGACAGTGGTGTTGACTGACTGAGTGCCACTAAGGGTTATTGCCTGGTCTCTCAGCTGCTGGTCAGATCCACCACCATGTCTTCAAATTGCATGCAGAAAACCTTCCAAAAAAGATCTTTAATAAAAATGTTCAGTTGTGATCCAGTTAAAGTGAGTTACCAGTGACTTTTTTTCCTGAACAATAAAAAACCACAGTTCAGATTTAGAATGCAGCAGAAGTATGCTATCTGATACCAATGTTACAAAAAAAGAAATACATTTAGAACAATTTAATTCTCAAAAATATCTAAAACAGTTACTATATATCTATACATTCTTTCTCATAATGTAAGAAGTATTTTTTTTTCCATTTTTTACTATTTATCTCAGAACACTTGTGACAAGCTTTTGTAGGTATCTTTGTATTCCATTTTAACCAGATGCTCTAATTTATCAACACCTGGAAATGCCCAACCATAACAAACAGGCAGTATAAATTAAAAAGTCG
>VZTE01001195.1:2250188-2284736 GCA_013397775.1 Eulacestoma nigropectus
AAAAAGCACACCACAGATTCTCCAGAGACTAGCTAGATAATGGAAAAAAACCTAAGCAAGTAAAAATTTACGCTGAGGAGCAAGAAACATGAACTTGGCAGTATACTATAATGACAAGGAGTTGCTTCATAGCTTACTAACAGCCATGCATCTAGACCTGAACTTAACTGAGAACTTCACTAGACAATGTTGAGCTTCTCCAAAAAGAATGGCATTGTGCAGCATGGATTTGTTTTGGGACTTGAGCCATGTAAAAGATAAAAATATTAAACTTCATTTTGATAAGAAAATTCAACATTTCGGTTAGAGTTTTCAGATTAGTTAAATTTCACATTAAAATATGAGAACAAGCTGCTGAATTATTTATGATCGATACCGAATATTGCTCAAACATCTTAATTCTGACTAGAAGTAACTTTCATTATGTTTCAGGTACAAGCTGCATGGGAATACACTGCACTTTCTCTATCTGTCCTACCTAAGGAATGACATGCAAGTATTTTCTAAGTAGAAAAAAATATAAATCTAACAGAAAGCAGTATGAAAAACTGAAATCACAAATATTATGCTTTTAAAAGGGATAAAATTGCAATTCTTGCAATCTCAGAGGGGTACAAAAAGTACATGTGCAAATGCTATTTTTCATTTTAGTTGCACTCTGATGACCAATGGTAACTAAATACTTTAACTACACTAAGATTAAAGGAATTTGCTGCTATCACTATAGCAACCATCTTAAAGAAACTAACATGCTCAGCAACCTGGAGGCTAAATTTAGACCTAATACACAATAAAAACATAAATAAAACAATAAATCCAATATATTCATTTCTGTGAAATGCAGTTGCTTTTTTCACAGCGAGCATAACTCAGTCCTGCCTCCAGAGGACTACATAAAAATAAATAGACTCATTAATGTCCAGTGTACTAATGAGCAATGGGTGAAGTAGGTGTTAATTATGCCACAGTAAGATCCAAGAAAAAAGCCCCAGTGAGCACTTGGAGGTGTGTACAAGCTGAAGCCTCCTCTCTATGTTTGTGTATTTTGAAGTACAGAATGATGCAAGCTGATGACAGAAACATGGTCACCTCACATTCTATGATGGAAACTTTAGACGCAGTATTTTGAACAAAGAACTTCTAAGGATTAATTAAACCCAGCACAAACCACCACTCGGTTGCTTATATTTTTGTTGCAAAAAGTCAGTATTTCCCAACCAAAAATGTTAAGCTTTTATTGTACTTAAATTACCTATATAACATAATGCAGCATATACTCTTTTAGTAAAAATTTGTTTCCAAGCTTCATGCTAAATTCCTTGTCTAAAAAGACATTAACAAGTTAACCAGAAGTCTATGCTACTGGGATGTTCTCCAGGAATTTGAAGGTAATTTTTTTTTAAACGCACTTCCATAGTGCAACTCTTTCACCACTCTGACCATTTAATTTTTCCTTGTGTAAGTGTCTTCAGACTTTTCAGAGGTCATTTCAACAGCAGACAGCTTATAACAAAACCATTAGCAGTTTGGCTAGCTTAAGGAAACCTCTTACTTTCCTTTTTTGTTTATTATCACTGCATGAATCTGCAGCATATGAGAGTTTATAATTTCTCAGGCTTGTTAAATTCATGTTAAAGGTCTGTTTTCTTGTTGAATAAATTTTGTTCATATAATGCTGCCTATTTCATATACTGAGTCTTTAATAGCACCTTTGGTCTATGCGCAACTCACAGATCAAAACAGAGGACTAAAATAGGGGTTGATGATGCTATTTACATGTGTGATTCCTGCTGTCTTCTTGTTAGTAGCTTTAATATAATAGAAGACCTTGTCTGTTTTGTAATTAACACATCTTTACTGGAGAGATATTTGGAAGTGATTGCTGTGAATATACTGGTTAGTAAAATAAACACAATCACACACCACTTTCTGTTATCAGACAAATTTGTGAATTGTACACATTATACTCCAGATCAACAAACTGTGATATAACAGCCAAGTAGAAGACACATTTATATAACCCTTTATTTTTCTGAAAATATGTATTCAATCTGACCTTGCAAATATAATTAGCTTGTGGGATGTGTGGATTTCAGTACCATGGATGCTTTACTAATTGCAGTTCTTGGAAATAGATACTAAATATTTGGAAGCTGCCAATACAAAATAAAAACTACATCTTTTTGTACATCTGTCTTAGCTTCAAAATGCATAATAATCTAAAAAACAATAACTATACAGCATTTTTTTAGCATTTGCCTGGTCAACAGCCCACACTACAGTCCATATAATGTATTTTTAGAAAGAAGGTTTACAATTCTGTTCTGTGTAAATTTTAGGACGGCTATAATTAATTAATGATTCAAATTTACTCACAATCTAAGATGAGCACTGGACAACCTCAACTGCTAGCTAGATAAAAATCAGGCCTCTTATAGTCCCCACACAGTTATTAAAAATAATGGCTTGATTAAAATTTAGGATGTTTAGTAGCCAGACTTCTTTTAGCTTCTCCTGAAAGTGTGAATATTTATATATATCTCATCAGTTTTTCTAAAACAGTCTTCATAACTTCGTAGGGTATTTAGAAAAAAAAAAAAAAGATTAATTCAAGAGTACTTTACACACTTGATTCTTAAATCCTTCCAATATTAAATTTCCAAACAATACTGAATGAAATAGCCTTGTTTTTCAAGTCCCACTGTATTTTAGTGGTAAACTTCAGTTAGGAGTAAGTCAGCCTTTATTGTTTAAATAAAAAAAAAAATCTAACATCAATACTTATTGTGTGGAGAATCTATGGCCTATGGTGACTATCTTTAAAAATGCATTGTGTCCTTCATTCAAATAGCGATGTATTGTTTATGCCATATGTTTATGAACAAACATACCAGTGCCGCAAGACAACTGCAAAGGAGAGAGTGTGGTTATGCCAGGTGTGGAAAAAGAAGTAATGTCCCATCTAAAATCTCTTTTATCACCTGCAACTGACCTGTTATCAACTGCTTCGTTTCTCTCTAGATTCCTTAAAAATTAAATGGAACATGTGACCAGAGAAGTGCAGCTCAGGTTTATGACCATTTCGTTATTTATGCTGCCATGCACTGTTAGACAACTACAAGTGAAGAACATCTTCTGTCCCCTGCAAGCCCACAACATAAAAAATTCAAAGAAATCATACTTTTTATGCCATTTCCAATGAAAAGCACTAAGAACTGAAACTGACTCATGCCAAATGCATATCACTGAATTGCTGTGATTGTGAGTTTGAAGTTTGCAACATGGAAATTATTTATAAAATGTCAATTTTAGCTCTGGAAAACATATTCCTAGGAGTATGTGCATTTTCCTTCTCTATCCTTGGAGAATTATTTACTTGTGGTCAAATCTGCAGTACAACTTCAATATCCATACTGGAAGGGGAAAAGAACTACAGCATAATACATTTATCTTGACAAGTGAGAGCATGCATCCATGACTCCCAAGTAGCTGAGCCACAAGTTTTAAAGCTATACGCCTTAATGAAGATAAATGGACTATTCTACATCCACCACAGCAAAAGGAAATTAAACATTTAATACTTTTCAACAAAGTCTTGGAACTTTCTGTTTTAGGGAAGGGCATGAACTGAAGTAACCTATGTAAACAGTTTAGTAGGTAAACATACTTTACTTAATTAAATTGCAACAAGTTCAAAGGACATTACATAACAAATTTTAAAACATTAGCATTGATACTAACAATTTCAGCACTCCATTAAAAAAAGAGGAAGTAAAATATGCAAAATATGTTAATCTGGATACGTATAACTACTCTAGAAAATGTAACAAAACAGTGGTGCACTGGCAGTAATAGAACTTTGTAGTTTATGTCTAGGTGTACACAGCCTGAACTGAAAACACCAAGTGGCCCACACTGTGATGCAGACGCAATTAATCTCCTACAAAGATGATTCTCCAGGAAAAAGAACATCAATCTTTACCGAATCAACAGTGATCAAACCCAGCACAAACATACAACTTCCTTACTCTCCAAACCAGGCTCCTTCCTATTGAAACTCTGTTCTTGCCTAGATCAAACCAGGATGTTTCTGTCCAGTCAATGGCAGGAAATAGCATAGTATTGTGAGAGTATGTAAATGTACTATACACTGTGCAAAATGTTCAGAAATGTACTCTTGGTACTCCAATCAAAATTACATACTGCAAAGTTATGTTATCCATTTTAGAATCTTTCCCTTTACAATAGAAAAGTATTAGCAAATCTAGTTCTAACCATGGAAGTTGTTCCAGGTATAAAAGATTCTGACACAAAATTGTAGGCATCATGTTTTAAAATACATTTTCTTCTAAATGCTATCTGCATAATAATTCACAATAAACAGACATGTCTCTAAAGTAGTGACAATACAGCCAATTTAGTCTTTTGTTGTTTTTAATTACTAATTTCAACGGTGTTACTAATTTTTAACTGCACTCTAGAGACTGTTGAATTCACTTGTGTCTAAGGGAAGACTTACTACGGCAAAGATCAAGACGCGCATGAAGTGGGTGGAGGAGTTGTGTATATTAAAAAAGTCTTGTTAGGTGGCTCCAATCTGCTTACAGTTCTCACAAACTTAATTCTTAATGGGCTATTTTAAATTTCAGGCATTACACTAGTGTCTCCACACACCTCATTTTAAGGATTGCTCTTTTTCTGCCTTCTTAAAAAACAAAGTCTCTAAATCCTGTGGTTAATTCAAACAAAGAGGGGAAAAAGACAAGTTCAAAGGCAAAAAAATAGCACTTTGATAAAAGAGCGTAAGTTTAAAATCATGCAATCTTTCAAAAAACTAGTGTAAGACATGTTCCGCTGAAGAAGATCTTGAAGCTAGGTGGTAATCCCAATATTCAGGAAATTAATTGTTAAATTGCTGTCTGCTATTGGTTTCAGTGTTTTACACTAAGAAGTAATTACCAAATTATGAAACCATTCATACACATATTTGCCTTAATAAACTGGGAAGATTTGCAGCACAAAAATGGAACTCACCAATCTGAAACAGTGTAATATACAGACAATTTAATCTAAACTGGAACAAAGAAGTAGCAAAAGAGATCAAAACTACTTGCAAATCACTGTTTTTATGGTAAGCACTCAACAAAATGACCATCTCTTATTCTGAAGAGTAAAAAACTGAAATCAGGTATTAATAAACCCGTAATGCTCATATACATGACTAATTACAGACAACTGCCACCTAGATTTACAAGTACCAATGGACAAAAAAGGGGAAAGAGGTTGCTAAAACAAGTCCTCCAGCTCTCCTCAGGTCCTTCATTTGTATAAGGAGGATAAAACCAGCATGTATCTTTCTCTCCAGCATGATAAGAGTAATTTTTTTCATACTTCAAAAATCAGTAAAAGAACAAATGATAAAGTTCAGCACATTTTTTACTCCTTTTAAAAGAAAATTCTAAAGATCTCATAAGTTGAACAAAAGAAAGCAATTTTCAACTACCAACGAAACGAAACTGCATGCACAAAATGGTTTCAGACTACAGCCCACATTCTGACTCTTTGAAGTAAAAAACCCTTCAGTTCCAGAAGAGCTTGCCTGGGCCATAGAAAAAGGTTCTTCAATGATGTATGTGGCAGGAGACAGTAATAATAAACTGAAAAGAGGAGCTGCTGACCATATGCATAACAAGGGGAAACAAACAACTGCAAGAAAAATAAAATATTGGAACAGGAATTGCCATGAAGCTGTTGAATCTCAAGACTCAAGTGGAAACACTAAGTGAGCTGACCTGAACTCAATGTTGACACTGTGCTCAGCACAAAGTTGGGCTAGATCATCTACAGAGATTACTCTCAACTAGAATTACTTTGATTTTCCAGGCCACCCAAATGTACGTATTTTTTCTTTTTTTACCATCTGAATGAGTTTAAGATAAGGATAAAGTACTACAGCAAAATCCTCTTATGGAAGTGACAGAATCTGGTTTAAACACAAGATTAAGATGCATAGCATATTTGTTTTTATCTGTCAGAGGTGACTGAAACAGAATTTATAAAAAAGTCATTGCAAACACAACTATTTTCCTCAGCAAACAATTAAAAAAAAGAATTTTGCCATAAACCAACAGATCTTCCTACAAATACCTCTGACAGTGCCTCGCTAGGAAAAATTATGGCTTAACAGAAATGAACCTTTGCTGTATGAGTAAGAGATTTTACTACCAATCCTGCTAAACACCACAAGTGCCAATGACCTTCTCAGATGTACAAAATGGACTTCCGACAATTTTGGATATTTTACCGATCCTTATGCAAGCAATTATTAATCAAGGGAAACCAGTTAACTCTCTCAGAAGAACAAATAATCTAAAATGGTGACTTTGTTATACTAAAGATCTAAAGTTTAAAACAGTTCAAAAAAGAAAACACCACCTTTTTCTTTTTTAATTTAACAATACCATGAGTGCAACACACTAAGTTAATGCTTTTGGAGTTAAAGATACCATGTTACAGTGGGTTTAATGTAGTTATATTTTCCTTAAGAGGTGATGAACAGCTGCTAAGTTAAGGTCCAAAAACACACACTTATTTTTAACATTTGGCAAAGGTTTATGGTTCTCTGTATAGACATTTCAAAGTGCATATTGGAAATAAATATGAAATGTCAATATTTAGCTTTATTCCAGATCTTTAATGAAATTACTGCTTCTGTGGAATATTCTAAATATGTATTACAGCTTCCATTGCGCAGATTGGAAAACTGGAGGGGATAACAGAAAGGTTTATTAGTAAGCACAAAATGAAACAACAGCTAGCCAGGTTGCCCCACTGGCCATATTTCAGCATGTTTACTTTGACTTCATTCAAAGAAATCAAGCTAAAAAAAAAAAAAAAAAGTCAAAACAAAGCTTTTCCTCTCCGGGTTCCTCTCTGGGTTCTGAGAACACTGATCTTCAGTTAAAGCTCACTGATCTGTTGTGAGTTTATTTTACAGACAACTGGAGCACTATAAGCCGAAATACTGCAAAATATGGTACACAGTCATGAAAAAACATACTTTGTGTGCAAGAATATCTATGTAGAGTAGTAAGATCAGTATTTAGAATTACTTGTCCTTCATGCGTCCTACTATATTTATGCAAAAATATCCCAGTCCTAAAATGGTCATTAAAGCAGTTGGCATTTAGTCCACAGATCTATATGAGGGGTATATTTTTATATAAGGATTTTATGTGACTTTTTATTTTTGTTCATTGGCTTTAAGACATAAAATGACTTTGTCTTTTTTTTTTTAACTGATGAGAATTACACGTATACTTATCTTTAAACTGCAATCATACAGCTCTGTCCTATGTAGAAAACACATGGAGATAAGGCAGTTAACAAAGAATTTAACAAGTTTTCATTTTCTACAGTAACAGGGCAAACTGCTTTTCAATGTTTTAGCTAGTCAAGGTGAACCTGAGGTTCCTCATCAGAATTCACTGCAACTTTCTGACACACGAAAATAACCTCTGCCCCAGTTATTCTTCACTAGCATAACCATGACTGCTTCACTGACCATAAACCATAGCAATTTATATGGGCATGGACCTACCCTGAGGCAGGTTTAAAATTAGCTAATGCGTTATTTTGGACTTTGCTTTTAAATACATCTTATCTCAGACAAAACACACCATATTAAAACCTTCTATGCCACATGTTCACTGTATTTTTTTGCCAGACACTCATGCTAGTATAAGGTATAGTGAGTAACGATCTTGGACTCATGTAGCTAAAGCCCACCAGTACAGCGGTTACTACACCAGCAAAATTACTTCTGCAAGTGGTTCTTCGTGCTGACAAATGTAGATACTTCCCTGAAATAGGCTGAGCTCAAGCTCTAGCACACAAAGAGGCTCTGGGTGCCATAATAAGGCAGCCAGGCACATGAAGCATTGAAACCTGACCTAAGAAACCCCCTTGAACTCTAATATAGCTGTTCTTCTCTCAGTTCATCCTAAAATCCAAACACATTTTAGTATAAGTGATCTTGCCAACCAGGATCATAAAAATCGAACACATTCCACATCTTCCAAATCAAGAAGTTAATTACAAGTGGTATTCATAATTTGGGAGATTCTTTTTATTTCTAAGCTCTAAAGGATGCACTTGCCAGAAACATGACAGATGTAAATTTTTTTCAATGTGAAACCTGAGAACGTAATTTAATCTGACTGTACCAGCTATAAACGTGTATGAAAAACAAACATTACAAGACTTCCAGTAATCTCAAGTACTGGCAGCAATGCCATAAGAGCAGCTGTAACTGAGAAATGCTTAGATGGACAAAAATTTATTCGCATTCAAAATAAATATGCCGAAGATTACTTACTGAAGAACTCAAAGATCTCAAAGATAGACATCTATGTCAAACAACAGTGCCAATAAAATTATTTTTAAAAGAAGCACTTAGTCAGCAAGTGTGTTATAACAGTAGTGTGACTTATTGGGAGGCTTTTCTTCTTAATGGATTTAATAGCTAGTGAAGTCTAAACTAATTACTAGTAATAGTCTTGACAATTATATTTTGACAAAACAAAAAGAATCCTATTTCAACATTTCTATTGGAGTGGGAAAATAAAAGTTCTAAGAAAAATAAGTTAGGAATAATTAAGTGTTCTACTGCATCTTCTTCCACCCCCACAGACTACCTGTATTTTCTTCTACTCTTAATGCAATTTAAAAAGGAACAAAATTTACACAGATGACTAATAGCTTCCAAACAACCAGAAGCTAATAATTTTTCAATTGCCTATTGCATAAACATATTTGCTATAAAATTCAGAATTAAAAAAAAAAAAACAACTGAAAATGTGACTGTAGCTTCAGAACATTCTGCTATGAAATTAAGAGAACCCATAATGTTTGGTAGCTTTAGTAAGATCTGCCTCACAGGAAATCTGATACTACAGTTTTATAGAAGATGAACACTTTTAAAATATTTATAAATTTACATGAATATCATCCATATATACCATGATGCATTTCAATAATTATTCTACAATACAATGGAAGTGCATGCTCAAACAAAACACCTCAGCAGTATTTTAAAGCAGTAAACCACCTAGCCAATTTCTGTACGTTCTGTAGTTTTTCTAATCCACTCTCCCTGTGGTTGAGCAAAATCGAATTGCCTCTCACATTTGCAGACAGCTCTGTGAAGGTGATAATAGAGCTGCTCCCTGCTGTCATGAGGCAGGAAATAGGAAAATGGCATATGGGGCTAGAAAGAAATAAAAAGAGAACTAAACAAGAACAAAAGAGATTTCAACAAAGGACAACTATAACCCAATATGCTTCGCAAGTTAATCTCTTTTCATAACAATTTAACGTACTTAATCATTTATCTGCACACTTCTCAAAAATCCAAACGCTTAATATCAACTTCTCTGTAAAGTTTTATTGCCCAAAACATTTGGAATAGAAATTTTAATACAAATCATCATATGCAATGCCTGCAAATCAATGCATTCTTAGTACCCACGTTAAAGGGCTGAACCTATTCCAATCTGTCAGCAATTGATTTTAGATTTTGTAGCTAAAATGTAATACATAAAACAATGTATACTTGGATTATTAGTTGTAAACCTGTTGAGCAACACCTGAATAGCAAAATATTGAGAGGACTATGACTAGTTATGTGTACTGACAATATCAAAGACTTCCAGCCTGTTTCAGGACTACTGATGTAAGATGCAGAACAAACTGGAAATCTTGTAGTTTACAATGAGATTTTTGTTTTAATTTTTTTTTTTTAATACAGTATGGGCCTCCAAAAATCAAGTACTTACACATATTTACAGTGCTTCTATATTACATCTTACTGAAGTACCTTAAAAATAAAAAGCAAGCCTACTATACCTTTCCTTTTACACTCTGAATGGGATCCACCACCACAGCAACAGCTCTTTCTGATAAGGCTTCAAAGCTCTGCTGAGTATTGATATCTACACCAGACAACCAACAGCCAAAGCCAGGATGACTGTGGTACCAACCAACTACCATCTCAGGTCTGAAACAAAAAGGACATTGAGATTCTTAAAAATATAAACACATATCACAAGAAGAAGTAGGAACATACCAAGGCATAAATTAGGATAAGCTGTGAAAAAACCACCATTAGTAATATTTAAATTACTCACCACGGTATGGTGAAAACATGGACATGAATAAAAGCGACAAGAGGGCTATCATTAAGGGATACACATTAGCAGTGGTAGATCATGCTTTCAGTTTTTCACCCTGTTACCACACCTTCCCTGAACCAGTTTTTACCCTTTCAGCACTTGAGTAAATACCCACTCCTTAACTCCTTGGCGTCGAAAGTTGAATTTTCATGGCAGAAAGTCCATTTCAGACATGGACAACGGGAATCAACGGTGGGAAAGGATTAAATATCAATTAAACCAGCAGTAGAACTAGGAACTCAGTCAAAAAGCAATTTGCACTGTTCTGTTCAGCTGCTGAGCCTTTTGCTAACATTAATTTTGAAGTTTTTCCCACAGTAAAAGAATTTGAGCAAGCAGATGACAACTGTTCAGAGGTAGGAGTGAAATAAAAATTTGTTTAAATACTAGGATCTTTTACAAAATTATTTTCCCTTTCTTTTCATTAAAATTGCTCATGAATAAGCTGTAACTTCAAAAATTTTTTTACTCTTATTTAAAGGGTTAAATAAAAAAATCAATCTTTTAAGCAGGTACTGTGTAGGAATCGCCTATGCTAAACTGAGCAGCATTCTAATCTTTCTGGGCGATAATCAAAGCTGTAGGTTTAACAGGAGTGACAATCTCCCGACAGTTGAAATGCGGGGGGGGACTGAATTACATGCTATGCTACTCATCTAATTTCTAGGGCAATTCTTTATTTTTAAACATTATTAATAGCCCTTAGATCACTAGTTTTGCAGAAAGCCAGCTGTTTCTTCTAAAACCGTGGAGCCAGTACTTGTTACTGTCAGCCCTCTTTACAGTGACTTACCTTCCCGTCTGTTTCAGCATATCCAACATTTTTGCTTGAAATACAGGATCAACTGCCTCCACACTGACACCCTAATTTAAAAGACAGACAAAAATCATAGTAGTTGTACATGAAGCAATATTATCTTTTAACTTGTAACTTTGCACAAACAAAAATATTCATAAGCATCTGTTTAAAAAGGCAACCTGAATACTTTAGTACTAGGTGACAGAACTCCCTTAAACGCAAAATAGAATTTTTAGAAATGCATTTCAATGTGATTTTTAAAATGCTTAAAGATTATTTTGAATTGCTTTTTAAGTAATCTTTACTATGAGTAAACATGATTAAATAGGCATAGGAATTCACATTTTTCTCCTCTGTTTGGTCTGCAAACAGTGGCCTGTTGTTTCTCCCAAGTTCAGCACTATGTATTTTATTCAAGATAAATATCACATATTGGCTTTTTGCAGATTTTTATATTATGCACATGTATAGAATAAACTCGGGACAAAAGAATTTGGAAATTCTATGGAGTGCAGCTCTGAGTTACAAAGGAATCATCCCATGCTTATTTTAAGAACATTTCATTCTAGTTATACAAAATAAAGCACCATAAATTCCAATTATGCCCCTTGACTCGTCCTTTAATCTGTTCATAAAATGGATATTCATACTCAAAATTTAAATATTTTTTTTTCAAATCACAGAAGTATCACATAAGACACATGCAACTACGATCTGTCAAAGAGAGCAAGTTTGAAGCATATCTAGTTTGAAGTTTATCTATAGCACCATCACAATTAAGGGTATGCTACACTTCTAATCAAATCTTTTACATTTTGAATCTTTCTGCTGGCTCATAGTATATGAGTTCTGAAAGTTATCCATTTATAAGTCTTATGAGTCACGTTATACCAATATATTTACACCTACATAAGGACATAACATCTGCATATATTGATAGACACACTTAAGTACTAGCCTTTGCTAAAAAAGAAGTTTTGACTACATTTTTTTTTTACTGAAATCCTTCAACAACTAGACTTGTTTGTATTATAACTTGCAGCTTATACCTTCAGATTGCGTCAATGAGGTAAAGCACAAAAAGCTTTTTAAAAATAAATTTGCCATAGGGAAAAAACAAACAAGCAAAATTTTCAAGGTCTAGATGCAAAAAACTCACCGTTCCAGACTGTGGCATTGCAAAAACATCAATCACTCTCACAGTATAATCATCAACAAATTCCCCAAGCATCAGACCCATAACTTCCATAGGGACACCAGCACGACCATGCTTCAACATCTGGAATTAAGACCAAATGACATCATATTTTTAACAGAAGGTTCAAGTTTGATTTGAGGTAGTTCTTTCAGCTTTTGTTGATCTAAAGCTAATTTGCAACTTGTAGCACTTTTGGAAACTGTAACAAACTATAAAATAGTAAAAACAAAGCCAATGAAAGAGAACTAATTAAAGTAAGTTTCTGAGGGTTACAATCAGTAGTCATTTATTCTTAAAATTAGTCTGACCAGCACTTAGGCAACACAAGCCCAATAACTTTGGACAGCTGCCAGGTGCTCTATCTCCAGCATTATATTCAGACATAGTATGCACACAGAACACTTACTTTCAGCAGTGCAAGGGAAGAGATATAAACCTGTTCCGCTGTATCAACCGCAGGAGCATCTGTTGGTGGCCCCTATCAAATGAATAAACAATTATTTTCACCATCATTTTTATTCTGCGGTTTCTAAATATTTTCTTTTGTTTTGCATATTACGAAACTTATAGAAAAATGCACACGTAATTATGACTTTGTGGGTTAGATGCAGTTGTTACAAACAAAATAAAAAAACCGCACACCCAACCCCCAAACCCTTCTTTACAGCACCTTCTTTCACTAACATTATTTTGTAATAGGTCACCTAGCCTTCATCCTGTCTCTCCCCACCCCAAACAACACAGTCTAAAGAGCAATCTTACCAGAATCAATCAAACATAAAGCAGGCAAGTATTACACTGGATTCAAACCTGTTACAAGCCATTCAGGCTAAGTCAGATCTAAGTTTCCATTAGTCAGCCTTGCTGCAATGCTAACCTTCGTCAGCTGTAAAATATGGCCAGTTCTCCAATTAACTATGTGTTTCTTACAGTGGTGTGAATGTAAATGCTGCTGGGCTAGCATGATTAACTGGCACCAACACAAATAGCAATTTCCCTTTGCTTCATCAGCTTTCAGCTAAAGAGGACTTGCAGATAAAGGCTATGGGAGTACTTTGCAGATACACTGGTACAGTGAGAGAAAAAACGGACCTCTGATCCCTAGGTGGAAAAGCTGTGAACAAAATACTTTGCTCTTTGCCTTATGAGTAGTTATTCAAAAATTAGCACAACTGTCCCAGGTGTGAATGATTGGTTGAAACAGGTTCTGTGTACTGTTGAAATTGAAAAACACAGGAGGCAGCAGTTTAAATGTCCCTTTCTTGAGGAGCAAGAGAAATATTCCTCTTATATACAGAATTCCATATCAGCATACCTCATTACAGCCAATTAACAGCACATTCATTACTTTATTACCAAATTGTGTACAACAAATTTCCACTGAAAAGACACAGCTTACTTCGGCATGAGGTGATGTAAACTTAGAAGGGCAACAAAGCAACTATGGAGGTATGGCAAAAAAAAAAAAAAAAAGATACTCCAAGTTAAAAGAGGAAAAATGGTGCCTTTACACAAACACTTTGTAGATTTAGAACTTTGATACCACAGTTATAAGCAAAATTGGGGGAAAAAACGTTTCTAATAAATTCTCAATTTTTCACTCTAAGTGAAAAAATTCAACACAACATGCATCCACATGACATCAAACAAGACATAGCAATCAACACAAGCCATTACTTCCTGAAGATAAAACCGGATACTTAAGTCATCAACACATTACATTTTTATAGGATAATCCTTTCCGCATACTTCGATTTTCACACACACAGAAAAACATCAGTCTTCAGAATAAAACTTTAAAGACAGTAAGAAAATTCAGTTGTGGGCTTTTTCCCCCCTAAAGTCAATGAATCTATTAGTTCTATATCCAATCTTAATATTATAAATCCAATCTTTGTATTTTGAAACTCACATATATGCATGGATCTGTCAACCATACCCACTTCCTAACAGCTTCAAACCTTCATTTCCAGCTTTGATACTGCTGACCATCATCTCTCAGTATTTGCCCTTCCTCACTTCTTACCACTCACTGCTAGTTCTTCTGTCACTTTGGCCTTTTCACCAGCAATCTTTCAGCAGATTTCCCTGCTTTTCACCTTCCATAGTATTCTCACCAAAGGTTCATTTTTCACCAACCTCACCCCTTCATCAAGTATTTCCCTGGCTTAGCCCTAGTCCAACAGTGAGATGCTCCAGTGGAGAAGTGCTCCTCTAGCACTCACGCTGAAAACCTCTATGAGCAGTTCTTCAGAACATTTCCAAAATGGGCAGAGCACCTGCATTACTTATACCAAATTTCCTACAATTAAATTGTTTGACTGCCAAAGCTTCAAATGTCCAATCATTTTGTAATGCTGTTCCTATGCTTTTTTCTCCATGAACATGTCAGTCTACTTTTTTAACTGTATCTCTCCTGCTTTAAGTCTATTCACTTAACAGTGTTCACTTAGAATTTAGAAAGCACAAAGACCCATGTTTCCACTTAATCAATGCTAAGAAAAAAGCCCATCTAAGTTGAGTTTTAATTTTAAAAGTAACTTACTAGTTTGTTAACAAAACCTTTTTTTCATACATAAAGCTCTCCCAATTTTCCACCAGTTCTAGACCAGAGATGGTCTGAAGGGATGATAAAAACTAGTAACCTTATGCTTTAGGAAGAACCATAATACCCATGCTGTGATCACCAAATGCATTCTACATTTGTTCCAGATTTAACATTTCACTGTAAGCAACCATCCCATTACATCGTTCAGTAATTTTTAAAATAAAGAACAGTGTAATAAAAATCTCCCCCAGATTAGCACAAATAATTCCATGATTTCTGGAAGGCTAATCTTAATGTTTGACTGAGACTAGCTTCTCAAAAATCAGGAGCTTGAACTGAAGTTTACTCCATGGACTACGGCTCTTGAATGAGCTCTCCTCTATGGAATTTCTAGTGTCTGTTAAAATCACACTAACAGCTGTCCTGCAGCTGAGGCATTAATGACAGCTCTGTCCTCTATATAGATGCCTGTGTCCTCAACTTCTAAGAGTTCATTCTGCAAAATTTTTCTCATTTTAGGATCAGTCAGTAG
Organism: Eulacestoma nigropectus; assembly: GCA_013397775.1. Lineage (NCBI taxonomy): Eukaryota > Metazoa > Chordata > Aves > Passeriformes > Eulacestoma > Eulacestoma nigropectus. The sequence continues at coordinate 2,265,498 of VZTE01001195.1, forward strand.
ATTCACCATTTACGGGGAAGAAACAAAGACAAACATTAATACATTTTCTTTCTCTAACAAGGCAAACGAATCATCTTTAGTTTAAGTGAAGGTCTTAAGGAATTAAGACAGGGTGTTCCTAATATTTCCTTATGATTTCTATACTCCTTGGAGCATCCAAATGCTCATTTACCTTGATGATGGTCCAGAAGAGGGGATACTTAATATTATACTTCATCAAATCTTTAGGCATTCTATGAGATAAAATAGTTTTGTTTTCAAAACTTACGTTGAATTCCTGTTGCCAGCACCCATAGTCAACAATCTATTTTCAGCATAGGAAACATTGCTAATTCTTAAAAGAATTTTTCATTGGCATAAACCAACTTGCTTAGCTTTTGCTGTTTTTTTTTTTAAAGCCACAGTATTCACTGTGAAGGAATTTACATACTAAATGTGTTTAAATATATATAAAAACTACTGCATTAAGGATTAGGAGGTATCAACTGCATACTTCACTGCTTCATTTTAAGCACATGCAAGAAATAGTAAAAATATCAAACATGAGTTTCCACTGTTACCATGCAGTTCAACCAACTTACCTGAACTTGGAAAAATTAGCTAATGGTAGTACACAAGGCAGGTTTGTTAATTCTCAGTCATCTTATAAATACACAGCACATACCAAGTATTTCCTTGGTCACTGATGCTTCTTTGTGTGACCTCACTATCTCCTTTCCGTCTGCTCTGTTCTTCTTGTCGATTTTAATTACTAGCTAAATTATGAGAAAATGAAAGTCCTCATTGCACCATACCAATTATGTGAATTAATTTTCATATTAATATTCCTTTGTTTTGAATATTGATTACAATGAACTCCTCAAAAGAGTACTAAAATTCAGGAATTTGGAGGAGGAAATGATCCATAGGTCAAGTTTCACATTATTTTTCTACCAGAGATAAACTGCCACATAAAATACTATAAGCACACGTGTATTTCGACAGAAAATTCTAAACCAAAGTTAATCAAATTCTCAACATAAAACTTTTAAACATTTAACAGATAAAACCAAATGGGACTTGGGTCTTCTAACTAGTTTACTTGATCTTAGATGATTTGAAAAAAGAGACATTTGGAAATTGGAACCAATTTCTTCCATCTCTGATCACCTCCTTTTCCACAAATGGCTGATAATCTAACACAGCCCTGGAGTGACAGCCCCAGCTTCTGCGTGTTAGCTACACAGTATGTGGGAGCCAGCTACGAGTTACATGTTTTGAGATCTCTTTGGCCTGTGTCTGGTAGTCTTTCACAAAAGTTTATGCATTTCTTTCATCAAGCAAAGAAGAAGAAAGGTTTTATTAGCTAATCTCTACATGGAGGCAAATATTTTACACTGACCCTCCACAGCATGTGCTATTACCACTGTTCATAAACTTCACTGCCTGCCAACTTTAACAAAGAAGCACCATCCTTACGAAGCAGAGCAACAAATTAAATTAACTGGTATCAGGAACCCAGACAAGAAAGTGTTTGTGTCTGCAATGCAAAAGAGCTGCTGGCGTTTTTGGTCACATTTTTGTATTCAAAGGACAGCTATCTCATTGCATAGTTTTGGAAGACTGTCCATCTCACTGCAAACAGCAAATATTGAATACCTACAGGTTTATTGGATTATTTCTTGGGGAATTAGAGAAAAATTAGATTTGGAAACTGCAAGGAATACTAAACATTCTTTTCCCCAACTATGCATGTATAAGCTGCATACAGTAATTATTAAAATTAAAGAACTGCTGTAAAAAATACTGGTACGTGTTACTGAAAAACTGATGTTCCTTCTGAATCAACTCTATGGGCTCAGTCAGTGAAATGAGCTGCCTCATGGCCACCTCATAAAATCCAACCAAGCTCTAGGTTTGTTTTTGTTTAGAATGGCAGAATTCCAAGTTCAATAATAATTGATAAAATTAGGTTACCACTATTAAAATACTTTTTTTTTTTTTTTAGTAAGACTCTAAAGGGAAAAAGAATTACATGCAAGTTATGGACAGAAAATTACATTGTAATATTAAATTATGCATGTTACTATTTTCATTTCAAACAGTTAAAGAGATGATCCAATATAAAAAGCAGTCCTTTACTTGGGCAGCCCTTGTTGACGAAGTGTTAAAGGCATTTGCCATTTTTACAGGATAAAAACTAACGCCTTGAAGTGTTACCTACTTGGGCCTTTTAGCAAATTTGTTAACACTTTTAGGTATATTACTTCACCTTTCTCTTAGTGTGAACTGATATCAATTATTTAGCCAATTTTATTATTAGATGTGAACTAAAGTGTCATTTTAGAGCACTGTTCTTTATTTGTACTCTTTTAGATTTATTCAAATAGGTATAGAAAGTGGACTTGATTAATTACACAAGGAACTGAGAGACATATTCCACAAATGGATACACCTTCCATTGTTTAAATGGATCTTAAACACTGCTCTGGTTTCATGCTAATAGCACAAAAAATGATTTTGAAATACATCATAGCTGTTTCAAAGAAGCTCAGTTTTGCAGGGGCAACTGTAATAAAAACCCAAAGGCAGTCAACTTAAGTGCTGTAAAGCACATCTCAGCTTTAATGCACCAAACAACATATTACTGTGTAAAATAAAAGAATCATTACTAGTTCTATTTATTTTTGTAACTGGAACAATTTAAACACAAACATAGGACACACAAGCAAACAATGACTGCTATCATGTTTTATTTCTTTCCCAGTAAGCTAAGAAAGATCCTTTTAATAGTTTAATTTTGTGAGTATTAAACAACTAGTGTGAAAAACAAGCTGCATGTAAACTATTTCTACTGCCTCTGCTTCAATGACTAGCTGCGGCAACCTGTTATAGGAGGTGTTAATTGGCAATAGGAGTACAAGTCAGAAGCATGTTCCCCATCGTCCGTAACCCAGCAAGGCTAGGTCATTAAAGTGGAAATGAATTCTTTCATGCCGACTTAACCCTTTCACTACATATTTTCAGCTGTTATATCCAAAGACAATTGAGAAAGATTAGCTAAAAAAAACCCCAAAAAACAAACCAAAAACAACAAAAAAAACCCCACCAAGACAAAACCCCCTTGCATTACTTTTGAATTTATTCACCCCACAGTTTTTCTTCACTACCCTTCTCTACCTCCTCCAGAACATGTATTTCAGTTAAAGATGACATTTTATTATGTAGGTAAGGGGGAGAAAGGCAACTGAGGTAGAAATGCAATGACAATCATTATAAAATAATGATTTATCATATTAAAAGATGCATGGAAGGATGAGGCACTTAAAGTGAGCTTAAAGTAACCATTTTGTGGAGTTAAATTCAACTTTGTGTGTATAGCTTGGTACAAGAGAAAAAAACCCAATACAAAATACTAGCTGCAGAGAGGACACAAACATGAGCAAGTGTGCAGAGGAGGTAGAGGTATTAATGATAGTAAGGCCTTAAAAGTTCACCAGAGTACCACTGCTCCTCTCTACTTTTTGCCAGTAAGTGGTACAACCTGCTAATATATTGATATAAAGAATAAAAAATTTCTTAGATCAGTATAGTGCTTTTCACACATTGCTTAAGGCTAAAAATCTAAGCAGAGTTGGGATTGTGGAACAATTTTTTTCCTGGACTGAGACAATACACTTATAGAAATTACCAACTCATGTTCCATCAGCAGAAGTGGCAAAGGGAGCGAGGCATATTCTGGAATCTCAATGGTTCTAACAACTTTGTCATGACAAGCACCAGAAGCCACGTATTGCATTTTCTGCAGTACAAGCAGTTAACATGATCAGTCATGACAGAGAAAATTAGTGAGGTCATACAAAAATACTAAAAAATCAGAGAGCTCAATAAAAAAGGGAAAAATATATTACTTTGCACTGTGAATCACACATTAATTAGTGGCAATTTGAAATTTTATTGCTATTTTCAAGCTATTACACACAATTTTTTAGTTAGTTCCACATCAACAGGATTAGATTTTGAAGCTAGCATTATGTCTAAACAGTTTGTATGTTTAGGTCCATTTTTATACCAATTATAATCAAGCATGCATAACAGACCACAAAATACCATAAGTCTCAACAAACAGCCTAGATTTCTCAAAGGATCACATTGTCTTGTTACACCATATGTCAGAGGAAATAAAAATTGTAGTAATATGTTTAGTCTCATAGACACCAAAATGGAGTAGGGATACTAAGTAAGTATTGTGGCATCAACTGCTACCTTAAATTGAAAAATCTCCGAAAAAACCCCCACCTTAACAGGCTAGATAAAAACTGTCTCAGTATGTTTTACAAAATCCTGTCTCCTAAAAAAAGTTTACCCAGGTTCACATTTACAGCAGCAATATAGATGGACTTGAAATATATAACATTTCCCATCTCCCATCCTCTTCAAAACCAAAATTACAAAACACAGAACTTTGTATAGCTTTGAGCAGTTGGTTAAACGGGTTGGGATCATAAATTTGCCAACACCTCTTTGGTGCAGAGCCAGAATTCTACTGCTTAGCTTTTCTGCTTGTTTAGGATTTTTTAGTTTCTGTGGGGTGGTTGAGTGGTTTTCTTTTTTTGTGTGTCTGGGGTGGGTTTTGGTTTGGTTTTTTGCTAGGGTTTTGGCAGGGGGGGATGAGGGGGTGTTTTTGGTTTTTTGGTTGGTTGATTGGTTGGGGTTTTTTGGTTTGGTTTTTTTTGAGGGTTTTTTTTGGTCAGTTTGTTTTGTTATTTGATTGTTTCTAATTAAGCAGAACTTCAAACAAAAATAGTCTCTAGTTTATCAAGACACTCAGAGAACATTATTATTAGAAATAAATATTTACTACTCAATACAAACATGTATTCATGATATAAAATTATTTACGTATATCACCTTGATGCAATTTGCAATAGTCAGAGTTCCTGCAGTGCTCCTAATACAACCATTGCATGAAATGGCTGCTTAAGTGTCAGTGTTTCCGCTATCTTTACCCCATTTAATCTACAAATTCCTTGAGACATATAACACAAAGGGGTAGGTATACTGTACTACTGCAGTTAATATTCCTTATCAAGCATAAGGATAATCTGGTCTAGATGACCTGTAAATGTCTCTTCCAACACAAAACATTCTATGATTCTATGACAATGTTACGGTTAGCAAAAAGCCATAAGATCAGCGACACAAAACAAATCCTCAGAAACACTGTACATCTTTTTGAAAAGAACGATTACTTTTCACAGCCTCAATCTACTGGAAATAAAAAGAAAATCCAGAGGTCAGTTTCATTCCAGAATAAAACCAGGACTAACCTGTTATCTATTCCCATCAGCATTACAGAAGGTATTAGGATTTAGAACTGAGAGCCTCAAGGCAGATGATGAGTCAGCACCTGTAATTCTGTCTGCCTCCAGAAGTCTTGCTCTAATGTAGATTTTTAATTACCTTATTCTAGACACAGTTCTGCCAAGAAGGAGGTTTGCCCTCAGCAGGTTCTGCCTAAGCTCACTCTAAAGTACACTTTGTGAAGCAAAGCGGTTAAAGATATCTTTTCAATATGTAGAAGAATGCAATGGGTTCTATATGCCTACAGGGTCTCTGCTGTGAAGAGCTGGTTCTTTGGATACAAGCAGGTGAACTGAGAGACTCAGTGGCAATATGCAGGAAGGTCAGTTGTTTGCAACACTTGAAAAAAACAACCAATCAGCCAACACCCACCGCCCCCCCAAACCACATCGCTATAACACAAAAACACTTCAAACTTCCCAGAAAAACTTAAAGAGGACTCTTCTACACAGCAGGAAGAAAACAGAAACGCTTGTTCAAAGGTGCTGCATAGTAGCATTGCACCTTAATACTCAATTGCATGGGATTTCAGAAAGCAGATACAATTTCCAAGAGAAATAAATTAAATCAATCGCTATAAGGCAGCTGTTTCCTGCTTGCAGAAAGGAACATTACAAGTAAAGAGATGTAATGCAAAATGCACAAAGATGTCTCTTCTTTAGTCTTTCTTCCCCATGTTCTTTCTCATTATGGCTACACTCATTTCCTTGTCCAAGCTCCTTTGTCTCTTCTAGGGAAAGTCAAAAGTCAGCTGGACTACACTAGCAATTAAACTGAGGAGAGAGAACCTAATTGCCTAATTATTAGAAATACGGAAGTTTAAGATCTGAGGCCAAGAAGAGGCAGCTAAAAATGTTCTCTAGAGTAAAACAGTAGATCAGAGGAAACTGTAATGCTCAGACACAATCCACTAGTCTTTTAGTTTTATGTTTGTTTGTGATTAATACATAAGACGTGTCTGTAGTGCAGTCATCCTACTTTAAGACAGCCTTTATAACACAAATTACACACAGGGTTTAAGCAAAATTATATGACTGCTCCTAAACCAATTCTAGCAGGTTTCTCTTTCCCTCTCCCATTAGCCCCTTAGGAGACAAATCACATTGCAATGACTCAACTGTACTACAAATGTATGAGAACTATACTGTGCCTTTGCAATCTCCAGCAACTTTCAAACAAGCCTAACATGACCCGTGGAGTTACCGTCTACAGCGAAACCAGACCCAGGCCACACCTGTACCCTAAATTTGATATGAAGCTTTTTGTTGAACAGACCTGTACTAAAGCACTAATCAATGCAGTAAAACATTCATCCCAGACAATGAAAGTAAAACAACACAGCTTACTATCTCTAAGGTGGTTTTTTTCTCCTTACAACAAAATCATATATTTTGTATATAAAAACTGATGCTGAGACTTTCTACAGAAGATAATGCAGGCAATTAAGTCTTCTGAACTTTCTATGGGATTTCATGTTAGATGTTTTTAATGGATAAAAAATGTTTGTCACTGAGAAAATTTTTTTATTCCTTAAATGGGTCGACAGCTTCCAGGGAAAAAAAAAGTAGAACTGGAATAACCCACCCAAATTGTACACCATCTCATCTACTGGGAGTTACATTTGAGTTCTAGAAATAGTAACATTCTTCGTACTTGAGAACTTTGCTGGAAAATGTCTCAGAAGCAATGGCATAGAAACGATGCACAACTTCAAGAGCTATAATTCAGATTTATTCCCCTGGCAAAATATTCCCAAAAGGCGTATTTGAAGCTTCAAATACGTATGAGAAGCAGACAACAGTGCAGCACCCCAATTCAAACCACATAAAGCATACATACCCAGGAGACACAGAAAGGAGAAAGTCATACAGCTAAACAGATACTGAGATAGCAGAACACTCTATAGCTTTACAAAGAAAAAGGCACTTCATTAAAGACAACACATTTGCACCCTTCAAATTAAAACTCAACCTGTTTCATGAATCAATGAACCAAAATAGTTTTCAGTAAGATGTTAAGGTGTTGCAGTTTTTCATGGTTGGGTTGTTGGTGTGGTTTTGGTTTTATTTTTTTTTTTTGGAGAGGAGGGATGGGAGAGTCTGGGTTTGTTTTGGGTTTGAGGTTTTTTTATTGCTGGTGGATGTTTCTGTTTACACACAGAAGATGTAAGATGTAAGAAAAAGTCATATACTTCAAATGGCACATCAGCTTAATGAAGTAACTCAAGGAAATTCTCATCTAGTTGTTAATTGGGAATGATCTACACTGAGCCTGACCCTCCTCTGTCTGCCAGACCATCAACTCTTCTTCGGAAGTCCCACAAAAGAGTGCACTGTGCTGTCCTCCAACAACCACCCCGACTAGATCAGCACATGGAACAGAACTTTAGATCAGCAGCAGGTCTCCCAAGTTCCCGTGGTGCCAGAGATTTACTAAATAGGATAAGCATGTTCTGAAAAAAACCAAGATCCTATGAGGGGAAAAAGGTTCCACAGCATCAAGCAGTGCAGTATTTGAAACTTCCTAATCAAAGTGACAGTTTTCAAGTGCCATTTACAATGCCCTAATCTGGAAACATCCCAGCTAACCCATCTGATCAACTATTTCACAGATGGAAGCACTTGATGGCTAATTGGCAAGTCCATGATTCAAATAAAATAGCTATCTGCATTTCTTTTCCCATATTCCAAGTCAAGGTGTAAACACTCCTTATAAGACACAGGTCAGTTCTCTGTCTCCCTCTCCCTTCCCGTTGGAATTTTTCCCCTTCCCCTCTGTCATCAAATATGTTAATTCAAAAATACAGAATCAGTTTTATTTTTCATCTATTGTACTAGAACAGTTGTCTGCACTAACAGAGCAGTGTAAATGAATACTTTCAAAAATCATCAAGCAATAAAAAATTACTTCAACAGCCTCTTTTAAAAGTGTCATTATTTCACTGCTCCCTATCACATCTGGATTCAGAAAAACAGACAGCATGTGCTAGTATGGACAAGAACTTGCTTAACTTGAATTACTGTTCTGAAAGTGTTGGGGAGAGAAAGCTTGGCTACAAATGCACTTAATTCGCTCACACTCTGCAGTGGGATTGCCTAATAGAGACATATGTGGAACTGATTTCACCAGCAAACAATAGTTCAGCACACAAAATGAAGAGAAGTGTTGCTCCAAATTCCCGCCTGCTACATAAGCAGAATGCTTTTACGTACCCCACAAACCTGTTCATTTGTCTGCAGCAAATGTACAATGCAAACCAAAGTACTAAACCATGAGTGAAATTCTGTGGTAGGCAGTATTCAAGGGGGACAAACAGGGAGACACAGAAAAGAACGAATCAGGAAAGAGAAGATAAGTAGAAAAACCCCACATGACAAGGGGCAGAAGGAGAAAGACAGGAGACCATGCAAGTAAACAAAAACAAGTGCATTGCCAAAATCTTAATTCCCTTGAACTACAGGAGGGAAATTGAAGTACTATGACTTTCTTTGAGACATCACAACACTTCCAGTCTTTTACATCTTTTCTAAAAGGCTTCAATCATTCATTCATTCATTCACCTTATGCATTTATCACGAGAGCATAAATTCAAGACAAAACAAACTTATGGACCAGGTCTACACCACCAGTCGTGTAAGACATAAACGATTTCTGCATGAAGCAGTGTTCCAAAGAAGGTCATACTTTTAGCATCAAGTTCAAAACTAAACACAGGTACCTTGCCATAAAAAGAACACATAGTTAATAATCAAATGCACTGTCAGGAAATACTGTGAACAGCTTGTGTGATGCCAAAAGCTGTAAGATTCTCTTCCCTTCACCTCTCTTAACTGCTGCTGAAGAAGCTAAAGCAAGTCACTGAGAAAGAATGCCTTGGCAGAGATCGAATGGGAACTGTGCTGACCAAGCATCTGGCGGTACTTTAACATCAGTGACAAAGCAAATCAAAGGGACTCTTAGGAGACTTTATGTGATGCAGCCTCTTGCTAAGCAGACCCCAAGCTACACAAAAAAGAAATCTCCAAACTATGTGATAAAATTATTTTGAAAATGCCCCCTTTTCTACCAGACTATATACACAGATGATTCTTACACTGGCAAGAATGATTCAGTCAGATGTTTTTACTACATTCAACCTTAAGAACAACTGTGACACAGCAATAAGAGGAACAAAAAGCTTTGTACTGTTGTTTAAAACACTCTAGTGCAAACAAATGGTAATAACTTTGCTTTCTAGCAGTACAAAATATATCCAAGAAATACCTTCCTCCTCTCTTCTATCTCAAAGACATCTAATTCACTCTAGATTATCTCTCAGTCTCAATTATCATCAATTGATACTCAGAATATAAGTGACCTTTGAAGGTCCATTGAAACACAGCATTTTAAGGACATAAAAACATTCTATTTGAAAAGCCTTCCTGCTGATGCAATAAACCAAAAGACTAGAGATGTAGTCAAGACATCCAGTGCAAGCAGCAACTCGAGTAAAGAGCAGTTCTGTTTTATGCCATGTTTTTTAAAATCCAACACATACTCATCAACTCATTTAACAGACAATTCCATATTTAAATAAACACAGAGCAGCTTTGCAGGCCAAAGCTACCAGAGGAGTTCAGTGAGCTTCCTCTGAATGTTATGTTCTATTGTCTGCCACAATTTTCTAGCAAGCTTTAAGTTAAAGATGAAAAATTCAGAAAACAGCAGAGAGTTAACCGTAAATTTGAAAAACAGCTTTGATATGCGTCAAGTTCAGAGAGGACTAAGAAGTGAAAGCTTGAGAGATTAGACTGCACAGATGTTAAAAAAATGAAGAGTCATGAAGCAGGCTGGCAGCTCAGAGGAACAAGAGAAATAACTGTTTAAGAAAGTGAAACTAAAAATAACTGAGGGCGGCTTGAAGATTCACTAAGAAAACGTGAATAGAATTTTAGCTATAAAAAGGGGGAAAAAAATTATGCACCAAAAGTTACAGCTTATTTGGCAAAACATCTAGAGTCTGTAGATCAGCCTAGAATATTTCACCAAATGCTTCAGTATTAAACTACTCCTGTAGTTATACTGGACACAAACACACTACACACAACCAAAAGAAGCTTTGGATTTAGCAATTTCAAACATCCCAGAAGCAACCCTGCACTCATAGCATCAAGCCCAAGACATACATAACTGATTCCTCTGGAAGAACAAGAGTCTGGATTCTCGATTTAGAAAGAGCCCAGGAGGTGGATGAGGAAACAGAGAAAGGCCAGCTACTGCAGCCAACCAAGACTACAAAGGAAATTACGCTGCAGCTCATTCCTTAGGGAAATAATTCTTCCTATAGATCTCAAACAAAGAAGTTCCTAATTATTTTTCCCCCTGTATCCAGAGTAATCAGCACAATGTAATAAGATCAGCTTGATTTTATTTTTGAAGACTGCTGGCCATGCCAGTTGATCAAGGAAAAAAGCACTAGGACTTGCTGTAAAGGTAGGAGAAGCCATACAATGTGAATAGGTCTCTCAGTGGAACAGGACAGCTGCCAGGGAGACCTTTTTGCTGTGAGTAGTAACAGAAGTGAGGACAATCAACAAGAAGAGACACAATAAAACACACATACAGGCAGCCACAACTACCCATAAGTGATAAATTAGATTCAAATTACCTCGTGAAATTTACATATACTTCAGTATCTTATAATGCCCCATTCACAATGTGATCTAAGAACTGAAATATGTAATTTAGGAAAGAGCAGTGGATGTGCTTGGCCATTTAGAATACCCTTCATGTTCTGAAATTCCGTATCACTGGAAACTGGTTTTTATAAAAGGTATTATGTGTTTCCAATGCTTTTCAATTCAAACTTTAAAATGCTCAGACACAAAAAGAAAGGTTTATAAACATTCTGTAAACTTGGTGCCAACATAGGTATTCATATTTACAAAAAAAGGTCAGGTTGTAACAAAGATTTGTATATACATATAGAATCTCGAGTCAAAGATTGTTACTATGAACTCTGGTTTTTTGATGCTGTTTTAAAATATAACAGAAGGAACGTTCCAGAATTAATTTTAAAGAAAAGATTGACAAGCTATATACTAACCTGTCCCAGCCCAGGCATACCTCCTCCCAGTCGCAGAAGTCTATCCATTTTTCTAGAAAAACAGAAACAAAGGAAAAATGTTCCCAAATTCAAAATGTTTACTAAATTGCTATCTATATAATTCACCTTCAGTCACTCAGTATGTCAAAAATATTGGTGGTAATTACAACACAACATCAGACTTCCTGTTAATTAACACCACATATTAATTCAAGAAGCTGTCTTCCATGCTAATTAACAGACTTTGTTTTATTGCTTTGGTTTTGGGTTATCCCCATTTCTGAAGATGAACACTCTTGTCAAACTTCTCAAAACTTTCCCATCATTCAATTAATTGGGGGATTTTTGTTACTTATGATCAGTACGTACAGCCAGAAAGTTCCTAAAACTTAGATATACAATCGAATTTACTTCAGTTTGCTCAGAAATCATCAATAAAAATGTTAAAGTAAGGATTTTAGCATCCTCATTAGGAAGTTCCGTGCTAATTAACTTACAGCTTGTCAGTTATCATCAAAACTACATGTGAAAGACACTAAGCAGATTACGGATCTCTGAATTAGCATCAAAAGCTTTCTTTTAATGAACTCATTATACTAAAAGAAATACTGTAAAGTAAACATTTAATGTGTATATAGTTAGAAGACTAGTGACAGTACAGTCATTTAATGTATTTCCAGTGTTGCATGTGCCATTGCTTTAGTGCAAGATTATTCCAATCAATGAAACGTCTTAAAAAAAAACAAAAAACCAAAAAAAACCCCATCAGTTTTTGTGTCTTGTAACTTTCAAAGGGGTGATCCCCAGGAATAAAGGCTGTTAAGGTGCCCAACCAAAAAAAATTACACTGATACTTCTTTCTCTACAGTTTCTTCACTTTCTATCGTTGAAAAGACATCTACAATTTCATGGTTGGTACCTAAGTACAGGTTCTGCCCCAGCTTTAACAGAACTTCACCATGTTTACTTGGCTTTTTCAACTTCTTAGCTCCATACAACAGAATTTATGGATAAAAAAAAAAAAGCCTACTGAATATTAATTTTTAAACAGCTGTTTTCAGCAAATCAAGCAATTTCCAAGGCTTAAAGAAATCAGAAAATTTTACTGGCTTATTTTATTTGTGAAACAGAAGACACAAAGTACAGCACTGAAAATTATGGTCTTAATTGGGCAAATTTTAATACAACACAACAAAGCCTGTTTAGGTGATATAAAAGCAATTGAGAACACCAAGTATGATTTCAAAAATACATTTATACTCCAAGTGGACGTTACATTACACATAAGACAATTATATACATTATTTCAGATTACATTAACAATACAAATTCAATAGCCTTCTTTTGAAAATAATTATGCAAAAGAACTTGAAAAATAGATTTGCTTTGTATATGAAAAAATCTTCATGTTGAAGGTGAACATCACCATCATTTTCATAATTTCTTCTGAAATTTGCTAGAATTTTTACTGGCTAAAGACTAACAAGCTTTATTTCAGTGTAAGTTTAAAACAAATAGTTTAAGCTTCTAAGACACAAAGAAGCAGCATTTTACTTCCTACTTTAATAACTTCATAACGATATCCAAGATACATTGATCAGAAATACTTGCTCTACTTGCTAATTTCACTTTCCCAGTTCAATGAACTACCAGGCTATTACTTTAATAGGATTCACTCCCCTGATTTTGTAGAACCTGCAAACCCAACAAGTGCAGCCTCACCTAGCAGTAAGTACTTTCTTCAAGCTCCACTGGCACCATATAAATTAAAAAGGAGCTTATTAAAGGGTCAATGGTTATGCTTCATTTTTTCAGTAAGCCACTGAAACCAAGCTTCTTTATTAGAGGCAAAAGCTGCACACAGCGTATATGCTTTTCTATCCTGAACTACAATAAATTCCAAATCAAGTTGGAGGATTTCCTTGGAAAGGTTAAGTTGCTGTTTAAAGATATTATGTAAGCATATGTTAAATGGCTTCAATAAAACAGTCACAATGTTACCGCAAATTAACGCCAACTACAGTTCATTTTACCCCTCTGTGGTAGATACTCCTCCATTGAAACCCACAATGATTCATCTCCTGTGACACTACAGAGGGCTGAAGAGTAACTGAGAAGTAGATTTAAGCTACTAAAACAATTATTTTAATCCATCATGGTTGTTCATTTATTTTAAGAAACTTTTAGTCTCTACAACTGGTAATCCTAAAACTGGTAGTTCTGACAACTACAGCAACTTCCATAAGCTGATGAGGTACGTTACCTATGTACATTTAAGAAGTAGCATTGAACAACAAACCCTATAACACAAGTGAAAAATAATAGTACTAATTAATTAATATTTTATTTACACAATTTATTGCAGTTTCTAACCCAACAGAATAGTACATCCTTTTTAGAAGCATGTTTTGCCATACTAAAGTTGGATTAAACTAATGCGTTAAACAAACTGATTATTTGTCAGCATAACTTTACAACAAAATCTCATTGTCTTACAGAACTGGAAGGATGTAACATTTCCCACCTGTCACAGACTAGTCACTGAACTGAGATATTTAGATTTTCAATACAGCAGCACAGACAGAAAATCTCCAAAACGCAGTTCTAGACGCACTGCAAATTATTTCACTAGCTCCACGACTTGACTCTGGTCAGAGCTGTGGCAACTAATGCTTTACTTGCCTATTTGTAACTGAGTATGTTTTAGTAGGCTATAGATTTTATGGACCTAAACATAATTGTTTACTCAGATGTATAAACATCTGAAGAATTTAGGTTAGTGAACCAAATCAAAACAAATTTTAATTTTTGTTAATCCACTGTATCTAAGTATTTAATTTCAGCTATAAATTCAATTTCTGAAACAATGCTTTGTAAACCTTAAAACAGCTTAAGCAAAATTTTTAGACATTAATGAAGGCAACTTTACCCTTTACAAATAAAGCAACCATATATTTCTAACCTGGTGCTCAGTAAGAGGTGCTCACAGAACAAATTTGGCAGCAGCTCCCACTTTTTGACTGTAAAGATGATACCAGTAGGTCTCTTTCCTGTAGAAGGAAATAGAAGGGCAGAAACCCAGTAAAATTTAGAAACACATGTAAAAAGATGTGTTACATTAATAAGCTACAAAAGGACAAGGCACCATTGAAGAATAACCCAAATAAAGGTTACTGGTTTTTTCTTTTCCTTTTACCATACAATCCCTTGAAGTGGTACACGCCATGTCTTGGTTAAATAACCATAATACTGCAAGAAGCTTCCAATTTTCTCAAAATTACATGTAAAAATATTTTAATAATTCATTTAAGCAACTTAAAGCTAACCGATCATTTAAAATGCTGTTAGAAACTGAAACCACGGTCTTTTTCTACTATTTTAGAAGCTCTTGCAGTAGCTAAGATTCCCTAAGCACCAAGGGTAAGAGAAGTCTGCAGGTACAGAAAGCTTTCCTGTTTATTTCTGCAAGAGCAGTTGGTGTGACTGGAAAAGTCACAAAGACCTTTAGGTTTGCCTGAATTCAGGTTGAGAAAGACTGCTTCACATTCAATTTAGGAGTTAAAATTCATGTTATCCTCCTCCCTGAGAACACTGCCCATTAATTGCATCCACTCAATCATTTGTAGAGCAGTGTTTTAAAACAGATCTGTGAAATGATCTGTGGCCATGATTTGATAGACGTTTTTTTCAATGTCAGTGTTAACATAAGGAGCAAGGAGGAAGCTGCTGCTGCTCACCAACTTGATGCTGCGTTCTCAGTACTGCCAGGAGAGCCATTTGCGCAGCCCTGCAGCAAACTGAGAGGCTATCAAAAACGCTGGGTTTAACCCTGTTCACTTCTCCGAGAGGCTTCACGCTGCATCCCAGAAATAGTTGTCTTAGCATAACAGAAAAAGAGGTCTTGGAAGAGCTGATTGCTTCTAACACTAATACAGGCTCCAGAAGACATTTCTGTCAAATCATTCTTTAAGCTAAAGCTGCCCAAAGAATGTCTGTGGGTTTTGGGGGTTGGTTTTGGGTTTTTGTTTGGGTGGGGGGGTTCTGTTTTGTTTTTTAGTAACTGAGGTAATTTAACAGAGACCCTTCTGAACCTTATCTCAAAGTAGTACAAGAGCAAAGTAAGATGTGTTCACCTTCTCAAAAAGTTGCAAGAGAAAGAAGAAGTCAGAGTTTCTCAGTGCTGACAGGCTGGGGTGGAAATCACTAACAAGTTGAATGGGAAGTTGCTATCCTTCTGCCAGTTTTGCAGAAGGCAATGATCCAGGAGAGACCACAAGAGCCAGGAGCCCAGGCTACAACAGAACTGCAACCACTTCTTCAACTGGGCTTGAGTTACACCCCAATTCACCTTTAGCCACCTGACCACCCAGTGGTCTTGCATTCCCTTCTCCACTTACTATAAGGACATGAAAGAAACAAATCTCTGTGAGCTTGGTCTGGTCCCCAGGGAGGCACACACAGTAACCTACACCTGAGAATCGTAGCTCTGCTACGAAGTGCAAAAAGCTGGGTTTGATTACCAACTTACCTGTTGGTTTTTTCCCTATATTTGCACACACATACAGACATACTTACATTTTATTAACGTATAAATAAAAGCCAGAAAAGTAAACAAACAGTCCACAGTAAATCTCACCTCTTTTCCTTCCAAAGCTGGCAAAAGGTATTTTGATACTGTTTCCTTCTGTCTGCAAGGAAGAGTTAACAGTCTCTGTTTAAAGCGAAACTTTAAGGAAGTAAATGTATCAAATAGTTCCATATCAGAAAAATGCAGGACAGTTATCATAATAAACTTGCATTTTGGTGCACTGCAGGATTTGGATGACATGCACTTATCATTTAAATCAATATGGTCACTAACAGCTCAAGAAAAAAAGAATTAAATAGCTTCTCTGCTTATATATGTCCATGACTGGAAACACCATAACTAAAAAAAAAATCTTGGTCATAGGATGGTATTTAAAAATCCAAACTTCCATTACTGCAATTTTCTTTTAACTGTCCTTGCCTCAAAAGGGAAAAATCAGTGGATATTAATAATGCAGTGAAAGTATACACAGAGCATCTCAAAACCGATCTGAAACCAGAAATTTTAAAACCAATGTCTAATATTTTCTCCTAATTCTACTGTTAGGTAACAGTAATAATTGGAAAGAATTGCCCATTTGGAGGGCTCTGGTCCACCATTCAGTTGTTCAATGGTATTTTCAAGTCACTTAAATTCTGACTTTTAATAATGAAAACATTTTTCCTTAGGTAACATAGGGATGAAGTTATATAAAAGGATTATGCACAAATGTGTATACACATATAGGTATAAACCAATAGCCACTGTGTTTATACTTGGCATGTTTCAGCATGTATTTTGAAATCAACTTGAAACAGTCTTAAATTACTGTATCTCTTTCCATGAGACCCATGAGTTTCACACTACAGTGCACTATTTTTATCTAGCATTAACACTCCATGATGTGATCCCTCAATGAAAGAAGGTTCTCCTGGTTTGGCAACTTCTGAGTTAGTAAAGAAATAAATATCAAAATCAACTTTGACAAACATAGAAAACAATGGCTACTAAACTGCCCTATTAGTGGAGAGAGTATCAGGCTACACGCAGGTGACAGCAATTTACTTTGCAATTTGTACACTGAGTGACTTGATGCAAATCATTTCATCTTCAGTAACTCAGTTCCTCCACCTGAGACTACATAACAAGCTTTGTACAAGCACTTCCAGATCTCCTGTTGAGATCACGTAGCAGATGATCAACAATTTTATTAACAGCAACTAAAGAAGTGGCTCAAGGTTTTTGGTCCAACTGCAACCATTTCAGCTTCACTAGGGATGATAAACAGCTACAGAGGTAAATCAGCTGAGAAACTGCACCTTGCAGAAAAACATCATTTCACCAAAAAAAGAACAAAAACTCACTGCAGTGGAAGTCATCAAACCTGAACAGAGACTTCACATGTGAAAAGGCTGGGGGGGGGAGCAGGGGGGGCTAGTCTATCTTCCTATACATTTTGTATGAAAAGAAGAAAAAGATATAGATGTTCCCATCAATTCTAAGTAATCTGTTCATTAAAGCTAGAGTTTAATCATGTCATGCATGAATGCAGCTTCAGTAGTGCAAGTCCAGAGTTACATGACTCTTGCTTCTATAACATACTCAGTTCTGTAAACCCAGACCCTGTTTCTGGATCACACAGACCTGAATCTCCATAGACCCAAGCTGGACTAGGAGGTCTGCGGGTCAGCTTCCCAGACTCTGCTTTCTGACTTCCAGAAGTACAGCAAACCTAATTCTACCACATTCACTGCCGAGCTGGAGTTACTTCAGTAACACAGATTCAAACAGACTGCTTTAAAGCTACTGAAGTACATTCCCATAAAACTTACAGATAAGCAAGGGTTCATTAACAAGCTGCACCATCACAGAAACCGACAGAATTAATTTTAATTTTATGCAATATATAAACTAATGGTCTTCTCTGAAATCTGCAGAAAGGCAGGTAGACACATAACTATTGCTGAACTATCTGGTAGTCCTGCAAGTACGCATCACACCAGTTCTCTATTATTCAAGGTGTCCTTAATACCTGCGCTCTCCCATCCTCCTAGATGTTACAAGGTAGTTGTAGGTACTATTAGTTTATACTCAATAATTCTTGTCAGGAGCGAATCACTTCCAAGAAAGTTGACAAAATAATTTATATACTGGTATTATGTAATACTAATTTTAAAGTATTCTCTAACTTATAATGCTCTAAATCATAGTTTTCAAATGAACATCACTGAAATGGCATGTTACAACAAATGATGGAACACAACATTTTCCATTAAGCCACAGGCTAAATCCTGTTGCTCAAAGTCACACTAAGTGATTCAGAAGCAATTCACATGCAAGCCAATTTCTGAATTTCTTCAAAAACGGCTATTTTTCACTGTCTCAATAAGGTCACTAACAGTGAATGCTCTGCTCCGCAGAATCTTCTTCCAAGGTTACTCCCTACCCGAGGCATACAGGACACCTTGGACTCCCAGAGCTGACAGCTTTAAGATGAACACAAATCTGCCAGACTTTTCAGCCTGCCTAGTACCATTTCAGGTATATATAGCTTTGAGATACATTTATATAAAACTTCTTTCTAAAAAGTAAATCTCAGGCCCTGTTGGTTTTCTGGTTTTCCACAGTGTACCGAAAAAACTGCAACTTTAAGACATGACGCCAGCACACAGCCAGATTGGTCAACTGTTTACAAGTATCCAACTATACGACACAAATTTGTTACAGAAACAATACTTAAGTCAGCTGCATACTAGAAACAGCGCTGTTAATTATTGATTATCGCTCCTTTTCTACTTAATTCTGCTTCCTTCCCCTTCAGGTATCCCAGCCAGTGCTTTGCCTTCACTTCCCTCCGTCCCCCTCTAACTTCAGCTGCACTGCCGGGGATCGTGGCAAGGCTGCATCCGGGAGCAGCAGAGCTGCCGTCCGTGAGGTGCCTCTGATGGGGCACAGAGCGATGGTGCTGCCCGCAGCACGAACCCGCGCCCGGCGCTGCCGAACTACGACGGCCGCTGCGGGCCGGGGCGGAGGCGGCCGGGCCCTGGGGCCCGTGTGGCGCCGAGGCCCGTCCGGCTCCAGCGGCTGGGCACACCCGCGCCGCTCCCCGGCCCCTCTCACCGCCTCCCCCCGGCCCGTTCGCACCTGCCGCCGGTGCCCTGAAGTGCCCGGACTTCCCCCGCGGAAAGCTCATGGGGCCCAGCGCGCTCCTCGCCCGCGCCGGTGCCGCCCGCCAGACCCGCCC
>VZTE01001195.1:2284808-2306580 GCA_013397775.1 Eulacestoma nigropectus
CCGCCGCCGCGCAGGGGCCGCCGCGGGGCCCCTCAGCACCCCGGCGCGGAGGCGGCCGGGCCCTCACCTGGGCCGGAGCCGCCCGGGCCGCGGTGAATCAGCCGGATCTCATTCAAACCGAGCCCTTCCCGGTTCACAGGGCATGCGGCAGCGGCTTCCGGCCCCGCGGCCGGCGGGGAGGAGCTTCATGGGAGCGGAGACCTCTGGAGGGACGCAGGCTGCGAGTGGCACGGGCCGAAGGGAAACGGCTTAAACTGCTATGCTGTAAAGTGTTGTGGGTTAACTTTGTCCCTTTGCAGCCGAATGTCACCAGTGCTGTAACAACGACACGATAGGATGACAGAAGAACCGACAAATGAGTCATCAAATCAATGCAAGAATGATTACTGTAATAGGAACAGTACCACATGAACTCCTCTCAAAAACATTATTACAGAAAATACGAGGATTAGAGAAGAGAAATATGAATGGCCATATGTATGAAACCAGCACAAGCAGAAATGGAAAAGACTGAGAATTTTGGCCAAACAGAGATAATAGGGAGATAATCACATAAAAGCATGCATGGAGTGAATGATGCAAACTTCTCTGATGCAAACAGAGAAGCAAACTGGATTTTCTGTTACCCTTATGTTAACTCTGGAGCAAAAACTCTGTTGTAAATTAAAAGAGGAAGTCACAAGGCCAAGGGAGTATATTATCAGACAGCATGTGGGCAGGTTGTGGATCTCGGTGCCCCCTATGAACTTACTATGGCTAACACAATAAAAATTTATAAAAGCTGATTTATATGTAGTTGGTGAAATACTGCAAGTATTTTAGGAAGTATTGGGACAGCTTAAGAACCTATAAAAGCAATTTATTAGGACTCCATATAGAGTTTCTTCCATGAACGACCAAGAAGAGGCTCATGGTTTATTTGGAAGCTCGTTTAAAGATGGGGGATGTAATATTAGAAGATGATCAGCATGTTCTGCTCACATGCCAACTACATGGAAGCAGGTGAAAAGGTACTAAGTTATAAATTACATGGAAATAACCTCAGACAGATAAAGTCACCACTTCCACGACACTTCAGCAGACTTAGTTTTTTATACCATTAAATATAAAATTAATCTAAAGAAAGAGAAAGGGAATTACCATGGTGTGGTATTCTGCTTTTTAAGAAGCAACCTTTTTGAAAAGCAAAGTATTTGTCTCTTCCATTCCTTTTCAGATCTTTACTAGGCTGAGGGAATAACGAGAGTTAAAATTTCCAAAAGAGTCTTAAAAAGCTAAAGGCTTAAAATGTAGTTTAAAATGTGGGTCAGTAATTTCTTTTTCACATTACTAATGCAAAAACCTATTAGTGTAATTTATTGGCGCATCCACAGCCAAATTACTCGGAAACAAAGAGTAAAACCTATGTGTGTCTGTCAGTGGCTATATGTTTATCCATGAGTGTTTGTCTCAGAAGGAAGAAATCTTGCACTCTGCTTCCAACAGTCTGTTACAGTCCTTCCTGTTTTAACCTGGCAAAACTTAGCTCCTATAGTCTTGAGACTGTATTTTGAGACTTGTGCATGTCTTAATGTTCTCAAAAGTCATTATAATAATTATGTGGTCAAAGATTTTTCTTTTGGATTAAATTAATGAGGTAAAGTATTCAATGAATTGAAATTCACTATGTGTTTTGCTAGTTTGTAGCATGATTTTTTGAGAGCAAACCTTTTATTCCTTCATGTTCTCTGGAATTCTGACACCTTAAGGAGAAATACGCATTTTATTTGGGTTCTTACTCTGCAGTCATGTGTCTTTAAGGGACCCTGCACTTCTGAAAAAAGAAAGAAACACAAATATTTATGAAAAGTGAGCATTTCTCTGGGTTAATGTGTATGATAAAGAAAAACAACATAGATAAATCTTTATAATATGCCTATACCCACTGACTTAAATGAGCAATGGCATTTCGAACCATTTGAGGATTTGGCCCTTCTTTGAAATACAAAGTGAAACAGACTTTCATTGTTATTCCTAATTACATTTCAAGTCATAGTATTGACTTTTTAAATATACACACTTATTGAAATTTTATAAATAAATACAGTTACAGAAAAAGAAAAAAGGAGAAAATAGGAGAAATATTTACACTAGAAAGTATAGTGAATTAATTGGATATACAGAGGCAGTATCATGGTTGGAACTTATGACAGATGGTATTTTATATTTTTATATAAAAAAGATAGATTCTTAATCATATATGTCAAAGAAAAGAGACCATATGTTGTTAAACACTTCCAAATTGTCATTTAATCTGAAGGGCACTCTCTCACAGGCTACTGAGTCCCTCATTGTTTTGGTCTAACCAGTGCTAATCTATAGATTTATTTATTGATTTACAGTAATGCAGTGCAAGAAATTTTTCAAGGTTTGTTCCCTTTTTTATTACTTGGATGGCTCTCATAAGTGGTGAAAACTACCTTTGATTGGACCCTTACATTTTTCCTGGTTTCCCCATGCTAACCTATCCTTGTTTGTAGTGAAGTGATCAACAGAGATCAGACTTGCTAAGAGATCACACCATTTTTTCCTAACTCCTGGTTTAAAATTTTCCCTTCAAATCTGTTTGTGGTTGGATTAAAGCAGCAATCTTGCTGAAGTTCTGTAATGGAATAATTCAATTTTACGTAGCTAAGTGGCAAAATATAAGAGTGGTATGTAGAACGTGAAGAATACAATGAGAGATTGGACACAATTTTCTTGCAAGTCAAATATATAGAGTGCTGTTCGTGCTAGGACAGGAGGAGTTCTCCAGGACTGAGTTATAATATTTAAAAAAAAATAGCAACACCAAAAAACCCAAACAAACCCAACAGAAGATACAGTTTCAGAAAGCCTAATGTTAGAATACCCGATGCAGTGTGGATTGAACAAAACATTAGAGTTGTGGATATTTTTGTTTTCTGTGTTTAAACGTGTAGAACAGAGCATGGGGAATGAGTATACATCAAGGAGTACAAGAGCTGACGGCATCTTTGTGAGAGGGTAGTAGAGCCAGAATCACGCTATTTTATTTATTTATTGATTGATTGATTTAGAACTATGTTTGGTAGTTAAACACTGAAGAAGTAAAGAAGGAATAATAGTGTTTTAAACTGCAGCCTTTCACCCTGGGAACGGACTGGAACTCTGTCTTGGAAAAACCTGTATATGGGGAAATGATTTCTTCTGTTATCCTTGGCAAGCACTCACTCAGTTAGAAGTGCTGATGGTAACTTCTTTGACATCCCAAAGAGCTTGTACAATGCTTGATCAACTCCTTGCTGCATGCAGAGTAATAGCAAGTGTTGTCAAAAACAATGAATAAAATTTTACAGGATTAGTTAAAGATAGTATATGAGTGAGATTGCTTTTTTTAGACTCCTCAACAATTCTACAATCAGCTGCAGAAGGCTGTTAGAGGCTTGAAAGAGGCTTCATTAATCATGAAACATATGATTATTGAAAACCTGCAAACAAAACTATTTGCATCTCTTTCAGAGCACAGACCTGCCCATTAAAGTATGACAAGTATAAAGTCAGTTTAATATGAGTGAGAGGAATGGTAACAATGTATTTGGATATAATCCATCCCAGTTAAGAAGGGAGGGGATATTAAGAAAGCAAACATTCCTTACAGCAAGCCATAAACACTGCCCCAGCCCCCAGCCCCAGTTGGTGCCAAAAGATCTTGTTTATATTGGAAGTTTCACCAGCCAATACAAGTTTCATATGCAGTCCTGAAGGAAACTGGACTTTTGTCTTTTTAAGTCTATTTAAAGTGATGGCTGAGTTGTGAGAACTATCTACAAACCATCTGGAGAAGATAAGGCCAAGAAAAAAAATCAGTCTTGCTGGAAATGCTTGTGTTGGGGGTGTCTATGGAAAATTTTTATGAGGAAACAGAGAAGTGGGTTTGTGTCCCTGGCAATTGCAAAGGTGCTACTCTGTGAGAGACAGTTTATTTAAATAACTGTGTAGAAGACTGTAAATTGGAAGCTGTAAATTAAGAGAAAGGTGGTATGTAAAGTGGACATACTGTGGGTTTTTTCTGGATTGCTGTGAGATGGAACAATACTATACTTATTTTTTCCCCACTTTATTCAGTGGGAGATTTTCCCCTTATTTGTGACACGATAAAAATTAATTTTACACTTCTGATTGGGCTGAAACATTGCTTTTATTGAAGTGCTGTGTCATTGGTGTAGTGCTTTTCACCAGTTTCAGGTAGTGGGAGCCAACCAACAAAGACATTTTCAATGACTTCTGTGGTTATGTCTGTGTTAGGGAGTAGTAGGGACTAGGAGGAGCAAATGTGCGGGGCTAAACAGGCAACCATGATATATTTCTTTCAGCATTTTTTACTTTGGATAGCTCTACTTGTGTCCCACAGAGTGAATGCCCATTTGCAACCAAATTGTATTAAGCATGTTTCTGCTCTGCCATTTTTCAATGAGAATCTCCTTCCAGCACTCACAAACAGCTTCACGGAGCAAACCAAAGCACTAAACTGCTTTGAGAGTTTTGCTTTAAAGGCACACTCTGGATGCAAACTTAATCATGGAGATGCATGATATGTATAATCTTTTTCTTTTTTTGACAAGAATTAACCAACAATGTGTAAAGATAACATGGCAGAAAGCTGGAGAAGAGTGAAATAAAATTGAAGAAGGTGAAGTAGTCCACATTGCTACACATGGCATGCCCAAAGCACTGGGTATATACAATATGTTCTATGGAGAGCCTGAGGGACCTGTAAACTGCTAGATAAAAACCCATTCAGTGAATATTTTGATCCTCACAAGAATGTCACTTGGGAAAGGCACATTTTTTACAAGAAACCAGCTGCCAGATGAGACCATTGACCATTGTTAAGATCTTTAAAATAAAGCCAAGTAATGTGAATTGGAGCAGTTAACAGATGGATGAATTACTTGTGATATAAGTGATAACCAAGTCAAAGCAAGGTGAGAAAAGGACTTGACATTGCAAAGAACAGCGGATATTTGCAGGGCTAGTAAAAACTGCTTCCCAAATAAAAGTGTTAGCTAGTGGTGAAAGAACTGGAGTGTATCTAATTAAAAATGCATACCAAAGCATAAAGAGAGAATACAAGGGTAAACAAATGGCAGAGACCAGACTTGTTTTCAATAGATGTAAAATCAATCACAACATGGTGAAAAGGTCCTACACAAGAGGTTCGGTGTCCTGTATACAATGAAAGCAGCCATTTTGCCGAAATAAGATTGCTTTCAACTCAACTTATAAGGATCTGCCTAAGAAAATCTATCTGTGACTGCGCTGCTGGAGGACATAACAGATGACAACGGTGATTACAATGGCCGATTAAAAGGATGGTAGGGATGATAGCTATTCTATAAAATAAGATTTTCTGCTGGGCCAGAACATTTACCTTTGAAATTACCTCATAAACAGGAATGCAATTTCCAGATTTTGAAAATTCTCTGATGAGACAAAACTAATGAAGAATTCCTAAACAGCTTCATTCCACGGAGTTCTACATAAATGAAATAAATTTATAGAGATTACATTACTCTACTAATCACAGAGATATAGCAGACAATAAAGTATTTGCAGTCTTGGTGCCTCTACAAAACAAGGTTCTATTCATCATTTGTAATTTACCCTGTTGCTCAAGATGTGAGGAACATGTACTTTCTATTTAAATAGAAACTGGAGCTAAATACAAAATAACGTATCTAACTTAGACATTAAATTTGTGACTTCTACATAGTCTTCAGAATTATGAAATTTATCCATCAGATATATTGATTCTTCTCTTTAGGATGGTTTCAGTTCTTGCAGCCTTCAAGATACACCCCATGGCATTTTTTTCTCTTCATTACCCTGACTCTTTTTTCTGTCATCCTTCCTAGAATTATCTACTGTCCTTGTAAACATTAAAGCATGATGGAGCCCAGTTGTGTTTGGAATTTTTCTGAAATAATACAAATTATTAATAGCTAGCTAAGATAAACTAGATATTTCTCTTCCTTGGTTGGTTTAGAAAAATAGCTATTTTATTGATTAAACATATATGTCATACTTCAGTCAGTTCAACCTTTTGGAACACGAGGCATTGGTAGAAGAAAAAGGAAAATAAAATATAGCGTAATTGTTTTTTGACTGTGCACAATCTGTGGAGTTGAGATCATGCCTTGTTCTCTGTGTTGATCACAGAAAAAATACTAGAAGTACATAGAAAAGGTTAGTTTCATTCCTGTAGTACCTGAATTGTCAGAAATGTAATTCTTCCTGACTTTATTACATTGAATAGGAAAGCTTCTTACAAACACTGAGAGAAATGTAATGTGGATAGGCACAGTACTTGCAATTGCCAATAAACTGTTCAGGTAAGGCTGTATCCTTATTTTAGCTATATTGGCTATGTGCCATAAGTAAATACAGTAGCAATTTATCTCACTAGCTATCTTGATTCGGTTGATTAAAGGCTATAAACTGACTTTAATTATATGTTGTAACAGTTGGTATTTGGAGACCTAAATATTTGGGTCCATGTGGTGGCAGTTTGAGTCTCCATTGTAGAAGGGATCTGGAGAAGCTTTTAGTACTGCCCAGATTTCTAATTTTAACCTTTATTTTTTTAAAATTTCATATGCATCCAGATTTTTTAAATTCATTTAGGGGGTCATTATTCTTTTAGTTTGACTACTAAACACTTTTTTTCCTATCTTATTCTAGGTGCAGAGTTCATTTCAAGCAGCAATTGAACCTAAGCCTTTTCTCTGCAAAGGTAGGATGTGGAAAATGCAATGCATTCCAGATATTTTTTGCTGCGATGATAAAAGAGTGAGACATTATGTCCATGCAGAGAAGGTAGGTGCAAATATTACAGTTGCACATGGTATTGTTTTATAAAATGATTTGCAATTTTTTTTTGAGTTCCTGAGAACTGATGAGGCAACTTGCAGTATCAGGTGCCTAAGGCATCACTGATTTGTTCTTTGAATATTTAATTTAATTTAATTTAATTTAATTCAAACTCTATTTTACTATTTTACTTTGTATTTAGTTACTCTGCTAAAAAGAGTAAATACAATTCCCTTGCTGTTTAACTATTAGTCTCCACATCACTGTGTAAGTTATTCTATTTTGTTTAATGGATAAAAATGAGTCTAAATCCAGATAAGAAGAATATTCAAGGCATAAGTAAATACAAAAGCTTGTTGTAAGTAAAAAAAATATATTGAAAACAGATAATGAAAAATGAATATTCATTAGGTCTTATAAATTGTTGTATTGCTGGTATTTAAGTTGTTGGGTTGTTAAAATGTAATGCAAGATACATTCTTTGATTCTGGTTTGGAGTCTTTTGAAGAAAGTGGATTTGAATTATTATAGTAGAGAAATATCTTAAATTATCATAAGACCATTGATTTTTCTGCCTACCTGATTGTCAGTGTTTAATATCTGAGTTTAATACCCCAGATAACTTAATACAATAACTTAAATGGCCAGTTACTGAAGTCCAAGAAGATACTTCACTATCTGCTACCTAGTCTTGGTCATATTCAAACTTGATACTAGCTCAAACCTTAAAGTTTGCTTTGGCTGTTGTTTTATTTCCAACTATGTATGTCAGTATATGGCAGTAGTTTTCAGTCTCTTGAGCTGTGAAGTCATAAAAATTTCATTGGACAAGGAATTGCATTAGAAACATAGTTTGAGGACAAAGAATATGCCCCAGACACTTTTTTGCCACAGTCCACAGGTGACAAAGTTAACATCAGCACTTTAAAAATGCTTTGGAGTATTTGACTAGTTTTCATATATATGTTTAATATATTTGAAATATAATATGATGATTCATATGGCATATTTACAATAGGAAATTTGGGGTGGAATAAATGCAATTGTGATGATCTCGATAATCTAGTAACTACCTCATCCCACAGAACCTTATACTATTTTTGTGTATTTTAGGAGCTTGGAGTTTTTGACTAGTGTTTGTATACTTAAAACTTATACTGTTGTCCTTTCTATGGTACCCTTCTCAGTATTAGTCCAACAAACCAATACAATTATTTGCTCCTTTCAGCCTTTTATGTTCACTATTGAGAACCTTTCGTTTCTCCACAAAACTTGGATATAAAAATTAATTAAATTACACATTTCCAATTTACCTGAAAAATATGTTTAAGCAAGAGCCATAATCCCCTCTAGCTAACAATTACCTTTTATATTCAATATCCTTCACTTGTTATTTTCAGGAACTGTGGATAGCCTCTAAAAAATCATCAATCCTTTGTTGTTTATTTCCTTATGAGCACAGATGCTTACAACGTTTATCGAGTGACTGTAAATAACATCATTTTTAATTAGAAATGCGCTGATTTAAAACTGCCTGCTCATCTTAGCTCCATCTTTCAGGTAACCAGAGCTGCTAATTACTTTCAAAAACCCAGGTCAAATGGTCAGTGTCTGAATTCATTAACCACTCAGCAAAATATCTCTCTCCCTCTAAAAAAAGAGGAAAACTTTACAAATATTTTTAAAGGTCAAATGTTGTGCTCCACTTTATCCGTTTACTTTGTTCTTGGTAATAGATCTGGGATTTTGTAGTAGTAGTAATACACAAATAGTTGATATTGTTTAAATAAGTTGTAGGTAAACTGGCTCTGTTCCTTTGTAATGGAAGGCAGCAAAATGCATTGTTAATGGTGTACATAAGCAGTAACCTTTTAAGATCTCCATCGCCCTGAAAAACATTCAAATCCAGTTCTTTCAAATTTTCTTCATACAGTCTTTTATGTTTTTATTTCTCAAGTAAGTAAGAGAAAAATAATTACCAGTAGTTATCATCACATGTAGACTAGCAAATAATGTGTTCAAATAAGCATAAAAATTTGGTCTAAAGCCCAGGTGTTTTAAATCATTTCTTCTGACCACCTGCATGGGGCACAGTTTTTAAGGAAATGTTTTCTACTTTTAATTTTTGAGAAAAGAGTTTGAAGCTATTGTAACTTTTTTATTTTGCTGACAATATGGAAATTGTCCAGTCTAGATCTGTACTTTTATGGGACTGATATTGTTACACACACAAATATTTAAGGAACAATTTTATAAATGCAAACCACTCTAACTGTCTTGAAGCAAAAGAATAGACTGCCCACTGTGTGGAAAGTAATCGTGATTTGAATTCTTTGAAAATACTTCTGGTACTGCAGTTAGTTTTCAAACAACCGTATTAACATGGTGTAGGTCTTTTAATTTTGTGGTACTTCTTTCAGGTCTTCATTTCCTGACCATTTGTTAAACTTTCTTGACTGCTTACCAGTAAAGTTCTAG
Source organism: Eulacestoma nigropectus (assembly GCA_013397775.1). NCBI lineage: Eukaryota > Metazoa > Chordata > Aves > Passeriformes > Eulacestoma > Eulacestoma nigropectus. Next base: position 2,294,157 of record VZTE01001195.1, read on the forward strand.
CTAGTTGAGATACTTCTCTTGTAACTGAAACTTGGTTTCAGATATACTGGGCTGATGTGGATTATATTAATGTCATCAATAAAATAGTGTAAAGTTTTTTTTACTCGACTTGTGTGTTGTTATAATTATGTGCTGTTATGACGTAGTTAAGTTTTGTTTCTCGTTGGTTCTAGCATTTTTACTACACAAATAGAAAAAAAAATCCTTAATATGAAGTCCTTCTTGTGACAGAAAAAGCAGCTATCTCTTATATTTTGAATGAAGTGGTATTTTTATGGAGGAAGAATACACTCTACCTAAATTTGGACATTCAGGTATTTTGCCTCTTGAGGTCTTTGTCATTTTAGTAGTTGAAGAAAGAGGGTGAGTTTTTTTACCCAGAAGCTAAGAGTGCTAAATATGCTCTTTGATAGAGCTTACTGAAGAACAATAGTTTTATTTTATTTTTACATTGACTGGTGCCAGTAGGAGGGGAAGGCATGTATTATTATGCAGTATTGCACACAAATTTATTTCATGTTTTCATGAAGTATATGTTTACATTTCTTTAGAAAAAGTGGTTCAGATACACCTTCAAACACAAGGAAACACTGTGAATAATGCTGTCTTTCCCTTCTGAGTTGCAAATGTGTTCTATGTGACACAAGTGATCCTTGCATAAACCATTCTACAGTGCCCAAGTAACAAGAATCATAGAATCATTTAGGTTGGAGAAGGCCCCTGATATTGAGTCCAACAGTTAACCTAACACCTTCACCACTAAACCATGTCCTCAAGTGCTACATCAACGTGATTTTTGATCAGTAATTCCACCACTGCCCTGGGCATCCTATTTCAGTGCTTGGCCACACTTTCAGTGATGACATTTTTCCTAATATTTTCCTGATATCCAATCTAAACCTTCCTTGGCATAACATGAGACCAGTGTTTGGTCTTATTGGTCTACATTAGGTCAATATTGGTATTTAAAGCTTAGGCATTCCAGAGTGGCATGATCATCTCAGTTGGCAGTCCTCTTATTTTAGACCAGAAGTGCCACTGCCTTTGAGAAGAGCACATAGTGAAGTTCTTGACTTCAAATGGTCATCAGAATTTTATGGTGTTTTGTGTAGTAGCTGAACACAAAATTCTGCTTTAGTTAATGCTTCATTTAATTCATTATTATGTTATTACTCATATCAACTTCAAGCAAGAAGTTATTTTTGGATACACTTTCCTTTTTGTACATTAAACTACTGCAGGTGATGGCTATTGGACAGGTGTGCATCTGTATAGACAAAACCATCCATCTATAGAGCAGGATGTAAAAAACCCCAAAGCGACGGATCTTCGATTTGGATGAAAAAAAAGAGGTTGCAAATTCATTAGTATTTATTTCCATTTACATTAAATATCTATGCTAGCTGCATGCATTTGTTCTGCAAATGTTGGTGGAAAATAAGGCCATGCATATTCCTACAACAAAGCTGTTCATTGTATAATTTAGTTTTTAGCTGACTCTGAACTTACTGCAGGTGAAAATAAGATGATCCAGATCTGTCAGCACTGATATACATGTAGGTGGTTCCATTATTATAATTTGTGAAATGCTCACAAGCTGTCTTTGTGAGGGTGCTTATATAGAGTAATGTATTAAAAAGAGGCAAGATGTTCTACCTTATGATGGCATTGCAGTTGTGCAGTTTGTGTAAAGTAATCAAGTATTTCTAAAATACACATGAAAAGTATTTTAAGAGGAAAATTGATTAATATTCTTATATGGTTTTGTGTGTAATGTAATGGTACATACTTTAAGAAAGAATTTCCTGCTTTTTATGGGACAGATATGTTCCAATCAAATGAACTGGTAAGTATTTATAAACTAGATGCTCTTTTCATGAGTTGTGAGTACTATAAGAATAACGCCACTATTCTTATAGCGAACATAGATATTAGAACTGCCCCTCTCTTGAATAAAGAGTTGTTGCATTAAGACTAGTGGAATTTCCGGACTTTTCCCACTATTTTGGGAAGACCACCCTGCTTTTTTCAGTCTTTTCTTAAATTTTACTTTCAGTTGTTTAAATTTTCAGTGATGACCTTGTATAGTATGTGTAATAGGTATTATAACCAGTCTGCAACTGATGAAAATAAATTATTGGGGAAAAAAATTACTTCAAATATCTACTTCTGATAAGCTTATTTTTTTTAAAAATTAATGTATAATAATAAAATAATATATTGTAGCTGGACATAATCCAATACTTTATAAGGTGAACTTTAGTCCTCTCTCCTCTTCCCCTCCATGTTCAGAACAATAGCAAAATGATATTATGAGGTTTTATTGAGACTGGCTTACATACTTAGAAAGAAATAGAAGAGCTTTTGGACTCATGGTGATTTCATAAAGTAATTCTGCTTCACTTACTTTCAGCGAAGTAAAAAGAAAAAAAAAATCTGAAATTACACCAATCTAACCTTGTGCTCTTGTAACTCTATGGGTATGTAATTTTGGGGCTCTCCGCGGGGTCTGCATATGAATCCATGTTTGAGCTTAAATAATGGAAAATGGCCAGCTCTATGATGCAGTAAATTCTTTATGAAAAGAGAATGAGCTGTACTCACCTAAATGTGCTAATCCTGTGAATGCTTGACCATATTCTCTACTTCAGTCACATGATTACAGACAGCTTTGGATGAATAGAGCATTCCTAATCTGAAGAAATCACTTGATGGGCAGCTGAACAAGCAGGATATGAACTCCTGCTTACGTGAAATGAAGGGCAAAAGTGTATTTTATCTATCCTTGAAAACAAAATGCTTGCCCTCAAACATAGTCAACTACGTAAAAAATAAATTATTGAGCAGCCCGTTTTATCTATCTGAAATCTGAGCATTGGAACCATCAAATTTTTGTATAAGTAGCAGCTCTGCTTTTCTCTTCTTAAGTTCTGGCCAGTGTGCCATTTTTGAAATATTCAAACAAAGAAACCACAAACCGCTAGTCACACCACAATACCAGCTTGTGTTTACATTTTCAGCTCTCCAGATCATGATCCTATTGAGTGCACATAGAGCGAGTGCGTGTACACGCGCCCATCCACCATCAGGAGAAACGAAACTGTAAACACAAGCTGGTATTTTGGTGGGGGCACACTAATATGGCGGTTGGTAGGGTCGGAAGGTGGAGGGTGAATTATGGATCCAGAATTTCCTTGTATTTTTAAGTCAGGCTGCTTGCAGTATCTGCTTTTCAAAATGAAATGTTCAGTTGTTTTATAAGACTAAGGCCTAGTTTCATTAATTTTAAACTACGCATTCAGACTTGAAAGATGATGGATATAGGCGCTAATGCTTGAGAGATTTAAGCTGGACAATGACTTACAAACTGTATTACAGGGAGTTCTGATTGCATGAGTGGAGGGAGGGCAAGAATGATCTCACAGTTATTACCATGTATGGAATTCTTTGCTGAACTAACTAGTGAATCATCTTGCTTAATATTAAACTAAACGCTAAAGACATTGTTAAAAATAATGTGGTGAGACCAAAGTGACTATCTTTAAATTTGCAGAATCTAAGATACATATTTTGAATATAAACTTCTAAAATATAGAGCACTTGGTGCGTAAACTGAGGAGATGAAACTTATTTAATTAAATATCTCTGAGAATTTTGTCATGTTATATGTTGCTTAATTTAAATATGCCTGCAAGTCCCTAAACTTTTTTTTTTTAATCAATGAAATAATATTATTTAATTAAATAAAGCTGGACTGCCTGAACAAAGCTTTTATCTGGAGAAGACTTGATTTTGCTGCTTATAGATGAGCTGTTGCCATTAATCTTTATAGAAATCTCATATTTGTGGCTATCTGAAGTTGATAAGCCTTCCTTACTGGCCACTTGCTGCCACTCTCTCTTGCCTGCTCCTCCAAGAAGAGGCGTATTGCTGAAAGAAGAGTTAGATTAGTGTTTTGAGAAAACAGGATGCTGGAATGCATGATAAAGTCATGGCCTTAAGGAATAGAAAAGAGACAAAAACAAAAAGGAGATTGTTGTCTTCAGAAGGAAAATAGTCTCCCTCTAAAATCTAGATAGTTCAATAGCTTCTCCCAGTGTGAAAACAGCGTGGCCTAATTTTCAGTCCTGCTCTCGTATTAGCACGTTGTGTTAACAACAGCATTTCTGAGCTCACTCCTTTATGTGCTATATGTTGTTCTGTCCTCCATAGTAGACATTTTAAAGCACTTTTCATTAATCACCATCACAGATACTAAAATAGCTCCTTTATCAATTAATTGAAAATTGAAACCTTCAAAATAATAAAATGCAGACATAATATTTTTCTCTCAAAAGCCATAAATCCATTTTTTGAGTTGCAAGTTTGATTACTTAGCACACAATGCCCATATTTATTTAAGGATTTATGATCCTTAAAAAAAAATCAGGCTAGAGGGAACAACACTACTGAAAAAAAAACATACCATAGGCTTTGTTGTGAACTGTCTACACTTTATGGAAATTACGTAACATCTTAGTTCTTAGTACAAGTCTGGTTAAATAGAGTGGAAGAAGACTGTTTACCTGCACTTAAAGAACTTTTGAAATTTGATATGTATGTACTTTTAGAATTTGAAATTACTAACTGGAAGAGACTAAATATAATAATTGCTTATCCTTATAGCTAATGTGATTGTTTTGGAACAATAATATTCAGAAGACTGTAATTCAACCACAAGATCTGGAAAGATACCACAAATCTTTGGAAAAAAAAAATCAGGCTGCTTAATGCCTGATTAAGTCTGAAAAGGAGATATTTTCATCTGTCCCTTTAGATAGTTCATAGAATATCAGAGAGAAATTAGAGAAAGAGCCAAAAAGGGATACTGTTTCCTTCTTACTGCTGTCACACTTGTGCTTTAAATCACTGATATTTTTACAGGTAAGCTTTAAGTTATTTGTGTGAAAAATCATGTTTTGATTTGCTTTAATGGAAGCTGAGATTCTCAATGAAATCCATTACACAATATTGAGAAATTTTCAGTAAAATCATGAGGGTTAGCAAACAGCTGAAACCTTAGTGAACTAAAGCTGAAGTGGAATGAGTTGGTAGTTGGTGGGAGGTCTCATCTCACACTCTTACGTAAATAAATGGATGATAATCTATTGTTTTAGCAAGGTTTTTTTCTTTTTTTTTTTTTTTTTTTTTTTACATTTAGATCCCCTTTCTTTCATGCTGAAAGGCAACAAGATATGCCCATCTAGACTTGCTACCTATTTCTGTGGACCTTTCATCTCACTCTAATCTCTCTATTCATGGCCAGGAAACTCATCCAACAGCGAGAAAGAACCAACCTTTCAGAAAAGCTACATAGCCTCAAAGATGAAATGTTCCTCCTTTGATCGGGCAGAGCAATAGAGCTCCATCAGGCAACCCATCAGTACTGCAAAGAGATGTAGTTATGGGAGGTCTGCTCAGTGCTTTTTCCAGACCTTATGAGAAAATTAATTAGCAGGAAGTGATGGATACAAATACTGCTAATGTTTCTCCCATAAGCATTTTTCTAGTAGTAGGTTTTTTACTACGTTTTCCTCTAAAATTTTGTTACTATGAAATCTTGTCGATCCAATCCATAATCTTCTGATTTATGAATTAATAAATTTTTCTTTCAAAATTCCTAAATTATTATGGTGTCATATGAATGGACATTAGACTAAAACATTAGGCCAATAAAAATAGTACAGCTGAACTAGTAACTATAACTGCATAGCCATTAGTATTAAATAGCTGCAGTCCTGTCTTGTAATATTCCTGCTTCAATACAGAGGAGAAAAAAATTAAATTGGGAAGATTCTATTTCTGAATGCCACATCTTAGGAAACTGGCAGAGATCAGTCACTCTTTAATTCCAATTTAAAATGCACAGAGATAAAAAAACTAATACTCAACTAATAAGAAGAAAAATCCTAGAACTGATATGCAATTGAATGATTGGTGTAAATAGGAACAATGTAGTCAAAGCCCACCTGTACATACTTTTGCCTTCTGCCAATATGCTGCTATGACAGTTTTGCTTTATTTTTTAATATAAACAATTATTAGCGTAATTTTTAAGTGTCAAACAGTGGATTGTCTTTCATATTTACTATATATATGTGTGTCGCATATATTTTGATGCAATGTAAAGAAGAAAACTGGTTTTGTGTTATCTCTTTACGTAATTTCAGATTTTATATTAAAATTTAACAGTAGTACTGAAATGTTAATGAAGTATATAAATAGTATATAATAAATACTTTCATAATGTATTAACTGATTTTAACATCATACCACCCAATAGAGGCTTACTTTCAGAATTATTTAAATGGAATTTATTCCAGAGAGAGCTTTTCTTTTAAAAGGCTTTTACTGACATTTCAAAGTAATGTGACACATATTTGCACATAGTAAAGAGTAAAAAAACTTTTAAAATGCATGGCTTTGCATTTACAGTTAAATGTTTTTAAAATATTCTTTGAAGGGTCAGATTAAATCTTGCATAGGTAAAACTCAGTTCAGCATCAAGTATAATCAACTGGTAGACTCACATGTTTTATGCTAAGTGGCTAAAAATACATTACATGAAGTAAGTTACTATTACTATTACTATCACTGTAATTGATGTGCTTGTTGGGTTTCTTTTTCTTGGAGGAGGAGTATGAAATGACTTGCCTTATGTTTGTTTTGAGGAAGTTCCTTCAGAATTAGATCTTATTTACAGTAAATCCAAGCCTGTGGTTCCACTGAAGCTGAAGCCAATCTAAATGTTGATTGCTGCAAACCCTACTTTTGGCCATATGTTACCACCGCTTTCCCTTGAGCTCTCTTTGCTGTGCTCTTCTCCAGCGTTTTCACTGGCACCTTCATTCATCTGACTTTAAACTGAATGTCTTGTAGCTCAGGGACCTTCTTCTAATATAGAGAAGTATATTTTATAAGATTGGTTTTATGTCTCTTTGACTTCTCTGTGGGGTCAGATCGTTACCTATGCCAGGGACGATGCAGCCAGGTTTGGGAACAAAACAAAGCTGGATAATTTCTTTTTATAGGGGGTTGATTTTATACCAGCCCAATAGTATTGTCAGGCTTCACCCTAAACAGAATTCTGCCATGAAACAACTCATCTCTGTAGGAAGACAGTGGGGGGACAGTGGCCTCCAAACACAGATGCAAGAGATAAGGCAGAGACACTTGGCACAAAGCACAGTGGCAGCTCTGATGTAGAGCAGTTCAAAGTGTCATGAAACTGCAGCTTTAACTAATGGAATCGTATAGTTGGCTACAAGTTGCTCAGGATATGTTAGCTTTTAATTTAAAACAATGTCATGTTTATAATTAAACGGAAATAGTGTAGTAATGTTTAAATAAGTTCATTTAGGATGGCACATTAGAACAATTTGAAATCAGTCTTGTAACATTATCCAGTTTTTAAATTATTGTACAATAATTGCTTTGTAATTATTATAATTAATGTTTTGTAAATATTTAAGAATGACAATCTGAACCTGTTTTCCTTCACATCCATGGAAGTTCTGTTTCCCAGAGCAGGATTAGACATACTCGCAAATTCCCTAAAACTCATGAGTGACAGCATCTTACTATAGATGCCTAGCTATATGTTATAGCAGTATACCCCATCAGATTTCAAACATTTAGATCTGTCTTCCATCAAGGCTGTCTTCTTACTTAAGAATGTCCTGTTATTGCATCAATTGTTCCAAGACTAACAATGCTTCTAAAGTGATACACAGAGCCTTTTAAAAATTTAATAAATAAAGATTTATTTCCAAAGTATTTACAAGAAATAGAAGAAAGTCACTAGCTTAAATTGTATTGTATTAGATGTGCAGTATTTCATCATTTTAATTATCCTTAAGCATTGTATCTAAATAGTATTCATGAGGTTAATATCCATAAGAAGACAGATTTAGAATCTCATTGCTAAAACTGGTCAAATAATTCATAATGAATTATTCACCTTGTTTTTTTCATGAACTCTTGGTGAACAGATTGTGATTTTCTCAGAAGGATTAATTATTCAAAGTTATTCACCAAAAAACTTAATAGTTCTTGGGCTCAGTTTCTTGGTGAGCAATATATTGTGAACATCTGACCAGCTCCAGTATTTCAGATCATACAAAAGTGGATTTTTATTACTGTGACCTTTCCCCATCAGTTAAGGTCTCTCTGAGATGAAATGTTTATGATACTTTTTTTCTCATACCATCTATGGAACTGTCCCTTTAAATCTGACGGAGATGTTCAGTAGCAGCCCTACAACTAATACAGTATTGTTCTTGCCTTTCAGTTACTAAGTACTGTATGCTGTGTTATGCCTTTACCTAGTTTCCCATTACTTATTCTTGGAGGAATGATTCATTGTCAGTTATGCATGGATGATGTGGGTTTATATATTGAACTGTACGTTCAAATTTTCTTAGAATTATTGCTGAAAATGTTCTGTATGAGTGAATAATATTGCAAATCACTTATACAAACCAAGTGAATTAATTTTAATGTTTTAGTATTCTATTATCTAATTTGCTTAGTATTCGGAGGACTTTTTTTTCCCCTTGTAATGGTCTATATCCCTAGGCATATTGCTTTCTTCATCTCTCAAATATGGACATTATCAATCTCCACTGTGATCTCTTCACTTTGTGCAAAAACATCTTCAATGAAATGGCTACAGTTGCTGGAATAGCCACAGATTAGCCAGGGTTAGTAAGGTTTTGCAATTATTATTTAGAAATACTAGTTCTGTCCCACCTTAGTTACTTTCCTGTATAATTCGTTTGTTCACTTTCATTCTTTCTGTCTGTCTCCCTCTCTCTTTCTCTCTCTCTCTGTTTCTCAAGAACAGTCCAGTTCTGAAGTTTACTCTGTCTCACTGAAGAGCAACTCTGCCTTTCAAGGAGGCAATATTCTAGAGAGTGTCTTGTGGCTCTTCTTTTACAGAATTCTCCCTTCTTTTCTTCTTTTGTTTTAGCTTTCATAAGCAATTTAGTCTACAGTGTTCAAATCACATCCTTCAAGTGCAACAATATAGCATCACCTCTTAACATTTGAAGACTCTATGTTACTAAAATGCTTAAATATTGTAAGAAAAACAGAAGGAAGAAAAAGTCTTTTGCATTGGTCTCTCAAATTGAATGGAAATAGCCAACATAGGAGCCTATTGGCTTTGTGACTCTTCTTTTTCCATCACATTTAATGGACTTGTTTTCTTCTTCAATCTTTGCTGTTCACAGCTTCTCTTTAGTAATGTCTGGAGAATGTACTTGTAAAAGTGCATCCAATTATCTTCTGCCCCGATGAGCTGCTGTAAAAGTTGAAGGATTGCTTTCTGCAACACAAAAATTGATACTGATTTGGTGGACAGAGTTCTGAAATTCACTGGGAATTTCTTTCTTACCTGTTGTCTCAGGACCATGGAAAACAGTCCAATAATGAAATATGAGAATACTTAACGTGAAAAGCTGTTCAATTAACATTAAAACTGATTTGTTATAATTCTGTTTCCTGTACTGCTTTACCTACTCCCATCTCTTCAGTACCCTGAGTTATCCTTAGGTTACTTCTATATCTTAAGACCTCCAAGACATGCCCTGTTCCTTTAATGGATCATCCCCAGAATGTTTCTGGCTTTTCCCTTAACCTCTGGTTTTGAATTCCGGCCTGCTAGCTAGGTAAGAGATATCACATGGTAAGACGGGTCCAGGAGCTCATGTAGGCTTTCTGATCGACCAACTGCTGCCAAATAATGTTTGGCTTCTTTGTGCCTTTCACATAGTAGTAACAAAGCTTATTTTTACTTAGAAAAATTAAAAAAAAAAAAATATATCAGTGCCTTAATGTGTATTTCTCAGTCAGATTGGTTGAACTTTGCTAACAAATTTAGAAATTATTAGGCAATAGGCCATAAACCCACTTTTTCCTTTTTTATCTGGACATGAAAATTTAAAAAAACACCTCAACATTGTCTCCTAAAGTGAGATAAACGAACACATAAAAGTGTATAAGAGCAGAGTACTCAGAAAGTTTTTTAAAACTTGCTGTTTGCATAATTGTATGTATGTGTATATCTGAGGTAAATGTTCATAGACACCAATTATGTGGAAACCATACCCAAAGTTGAGGGAGAAGTTGTTTTCTGCAAGTCCAGATGTCACCAAACTCTCTAAGCAGTGCATGCAGTTGTACAGCACCACGTGTTTTCCAGTATGCAGTTTTAATTAAGTGAACTCTGGATGAAGGTCCAAACCCTATTCTCCTTCATATTGAAAATAACCACATTATTTTTGTTCTGAATTTCCTGGATAAAGTAGATTTACATGAAACTGTAAACATCAGAATTATTTTGATTAGGTTATCCCTTACATGGTTTGAAATTATGTGTTCAGTATTATCTATGCTTGTTCTTTAAATTTAGCTGGTTAATGAGATTTATGTCATCATTAAAACAGAAGAAGCAAAGGATTTGTGTGAATGCAAAGTATTTTATTTATATATACACAAACATATATATTCATGAGAAAATTTGAAGGCCATTTTTGTTCAAACTAAAACTTGAAAAGCAAGTGATTTCATGGGAGAAATTATTAGATCCTAGTAAATTTTATATAAACTTTGGCATATTGATGTGGATTAATAGTAGGAAGCTTTAAAACAAACTAAAGCACTTTTAAAGGACGACTATGTTCTATGTGTTTGTGAGACACTGGAGAAAATAAAGGAGTGAATTGGCGAAGGTATTGCAATTTGGAAAAAGGCATCACAAAAGATAATCCAAACAAGCAGGGAGATGGGAACCCATCTGAATGCAAATACTGCTTGATGAATATCCTACAAACAGATCCTGTCTGTGTCCGATTGAACTGATATTTTAGTCAAGCTAGTCTTTCTTTTGCTGTAGTCGACTTCAGGTGAGGATTTGTATCGTTCTGCCTTTGGGACTCTGGTATTTCAGGGCAAATTGTCCCCCTCAAAGATCTGACTTTTTAATGATATGTGAATATAAATGGCTATATTTTCTAGTTCCCGCTGAAAACCAGACCGTATGGATCTTCTTATATCCCCGCTTTCCTCTAAGTTGTGTGCGATGTTTATTTGATAATGGAACAGAACGGTGAAGAATTAGTGGCTAAATCTAAACGTACATTCTTTGTCGGAATTCCCGGGCGCTGCTTGGAAAGCCGCGGAGGACCGGGACGGGGAAGGGGAGGGATGGAGGGAGGGAGGCGCAGCCCGGCGCGGAGCTGTCGCGCGCCCCTCGCGCCGGGCTCCGCGCGCGGCTCGAGCGGCGCCGGCTGCGGGTCCGTCGGCAGCGCCCGCCGTGCCAGCGCCGGGAGCCGGCGGAGCGGAGCGGAGCGGCGTGTTCCCGCTGCCGCGGGAGTTACTGAGCCGGGGAATGGAGGTGGATCGGGGCGGCAGCGGTCGTGACCGCGGGAAAAGACGGCACAAGTGGCGGTGGTCGGAGGCAGGCTCCCGCCGCACGGCAGGCGCCGCACAAACCGCGCCACGCAAATCCCTTCCTGAGGCGCCTGCATCTAGAGAGGAGCAAACTTTCCGGCCTGCCTTCGTGGAGAATCCTAATCCTAAAGACGCTGAGATATTTAATCGTGAAAATAAGACTATTAAGAATTCACAGATTATCGAAAACATCAGTTAATCACCCCACGCCTGTCCTAGAAGAGACAGACAGACATTGGGGAAAGCGCTGGGGACGGGCTGGTGTGAAATGCAGCAGCCTTGCAAAGCCTTTCCAGCTCCAGCCTGCTATTACAAGAAAAGGATCATGTGAGGATCCTTTGAAAGGCAATGTTCTGACTTAAGCAAGCAACTGCATTAATTGGGAGTCTTGTATTCATACATGCTGGGCTAAATAAAGCAAGCTGGTTTGCTGCGGCAGGCTGGGGAAAAGATATAAAACTAATCCTTCAATTACTTTGTCGCTGATTAGAGTATCCATAACAAATATAAAAGTCCCATGTAGCACGGATCATCTTTTCAGGGAACAGGACAAGCGTCCTAAACAACAACCAAAATGACCTAACTTTTTTGGGTTTTTGTTTGTTTGTTTGTTTGTTTGTTTTTTTAACATTTGCTGGGGGGGCGGAGGGAAGCGCTAATCGCCACGATTCCCTGCTTTCGAGAGTTGCAGCTACAAGGTATCCCCCTTTTTTTTTTAAATCCCCTGAAGTTAACTTTCATGATGGAGAAAAACTCGGCAGGACAACAAAGCATTTATCTTTGTGGGAAGAAAGAAAGTAATAGAGTGAAAGTCTCTCCGGAGGGTAATTATTCTTTGGCCGCTCAGGCAAGAAGTTCCCTGTCACTCTTAAGGTTAATATTAAGGTAGCTCTGCTATACTTTCCCATATTAAAAAAAAAAAAAAAAAAAA